>CM077153.1:25727450-26287450 GCA_039583875.1 Platanthera guangdongensis | reverse complement strand
AAAGTAGCAATGCCAATAAACCACCTTGTGGACGAAGCTCCAATAGAATATAATAAGGTATGGACAATTATCTCAAAAAAAATAAAACTAAAAACTAAATGAAAGCAAACCACTGAAAACAACAGAAAAACCTGAAAGAAAAAAGCTTGAACTCTCACTACTATGGAGGTGGAGACTACAGAGGAGAAGGAAGAGGAATAGGCCGACACCACGGCTAATACTGCGTGAAGGAATGCCTCGCCGGCTAAAGAGAGTCAACCCCACCCAAACATGACTTAATCCGAGAAGATATCTCATACCGCCTGACCATGAAATTCTCCAGGCGGTCGAGACTAACAATAACAGTCGGATCCTGCTCCTCACTCTACCGAGGGGCACGCCTCCGGGGATAAGGAGCAACAATAAAGAGGTAGAAGGGTCGGGAACCCTAGTCCCGGACGAAGAACTCTCCTCAGCACATCAGAAGAGCCAACAGTATCCGCACGGACCTCACGGATCACAAAACACCAATCTCCCTCAACCCTACTTTGCTGAAGCAACTTGAAGGCAACCATCATAGCCATAGTGATAGGATGGCCCATAGAGACGACACTCATTAGGGGAAAACTCTCCCAGATCCCCAATCCCTTGACAATCTGGGTGATGTAGTGCACCCTCCTATGGACTTTAGGGGGGAGAAAAGTGTCCTGTCGAAGAAGATAGTGGGCAAGAACACACCTGAGGTGAAGAGATACACCTCATTGCATGCTGAAAAGGTAAAAGAGGTCCTGCCACCCCGCCACGTTCTGGCTCATGGCTCGGGCATTGATGATGTGCCCGATCAAGTGTTGAACATAACAAAGTGCAGGAGAGCAGATCTAGTCATTCAGTGCTTGACCCTAAATGACCGCCACTATCATTCCCACCGATGCGGTAGAAGAACGTGTTCGTTTGATGGAGGAGCACCGAACTGAAATGCTCACCCTTTTTGCAAAGAATGGAAGTGTCCAACCCTCCCCATGCAGGGAACATGCTCCTGGGGGAAGCACCAGAGCACGTCACTCGTTAGGTCGCGGCTTGCCCGGAGGATCGCAGAAAGTTATTTAACTGAAGGTTAGCTAATCACCTAGAGGGCGGGGGGGGGGGGGGGGGGGGGGGTGAATAGGTCTTTGAATTTTTATCAATTATTCTGCTGATTTTTAACTTATACTATATAGAGCTTGTCCTTAGCACATACAATAAATCAGAAAACAAGCACACAATAAACTTAAAGATTTATAGTGGTTCCCCAATTGGGTACATCCACTTTCCCTCCAACCTATCCAACTGATTTATTTGACTAGGCACAAACTCCACCAATATGCTCCTTAGAGCTTACACCTAAGACACTCAGCCTATTACACAGATTCTTCACAGAATCCAAACTCAGAACCACAAGGGTCCCTACCTCAGATCCTTGTAGGACTCCTACAGCTCAGTGATCCACTAATCACCTACCTCAGCCTTATTTCTAAGGACTACAATTTAGGCTCTTCAACCCTACAGCTTCAGGCACACAACCCTACTCTCAGAGTACTGCAGCACTCCTACAACTTAGTACCCCAACCAGGTAGCAACAGCTCAACCTCCTCTAAGGCCTACAACTCAGTGACACACTTGTCACCTACAACTCAGTGACTCTCCAATCACCTACCTCAAGCACAAGGCCATACACTCAGGCTGGGAGGACTGCCCTACCCCAGATCCACACTTGATCCTACCTCAGAGAGCAACACTCTCCTACCTCAGGCAATAAATCCCTACAACTCAGATCCACACTTGGATCCTACCTTAGTACCCAACAGGGCACCTACCTCAGTGACTAATTAGTCACCTAACTCAGGCACAAAGTGTCATACACTGAGATTCAGATAAACTGAATTATACAAGAAGTAAATACAAAATAATTTAAGGAAAAATAAAACAACTGACTCAGAGATAAGTCTCTGAGTCTATCTTGCTGGACTGAGCAGATATCAATCCAGCACACTTGCTGTAGAAGAAATTAGTCCTCTTCTACATCAAACCCTTTTCTGCTGCACAGATGAGCAACTACCAGCTTGCTGAGTGGAAGGATCAGCTTCTCTATTCTTGAAAGAACTATCTTGCTGAGCTTGAAGAGCTCAGCTAACTTCCTTTGCCTTGGCAGCTATCCCTGCTGGACTTTAGCTTTCAGGCTTGGTGGAGAAGATGATGTCCAACCACCTCTAATTTTCTTTTTTCCTTTCGATCTCTTTTTTGTTTTTTGTTTGTTGCCCTAATCCCTTTTCTTTTCACTTTTATATGTGTTGATTTGAATCAACGACACACTTGTATGTGGGCCCAACCAAGGTTTGGTGAGCCCCACCTTCTTCAGAAAAGGATAAGCCAGCTTTCAACGCCACTACAACTTTCCCACAACGGCTACATGTAAGTTGACTTTGATGACGTCAGTAATGGTCATGACCATCTGGACATAGAAAATATTCCAGAAATCCATGAAGCGTTGAGTGATGTTAAGTCACTCAACGCCTTCTGTCTTGGCTCTCAGCGCTTCTGGACTTATGAATTTTCTCTGGATTTGTCTCAGCGGTTCTATCTCAGCGGTCTCAGTGGTTTCCGCTTAATAGCTATGACAGGCCTTTGTCACAATGCTTTCTTCTTATTAACTGAGATAAGTCTCTATCTCAGCGGTTGTATCTCAGTGGTCTTTGCTTCTCAGCTGAGACTATCTTCTATCTCAGCGAATTTCCTCTTAACTGACTCAGCGCTTCCTTCTTCGTTAGAAGCATTGAGTGAACCTGCTTCACTCAACGCTTCTGGACTTAGAGAAATCCAGCTAGTTTTATCTCAGCTGTCTCAGCGCTCTCAACGCCTTCTTCTCAGCTATCTCGGTTGTCTCAGCACTTTTTAGCTTAGTCAGTTTTTCTGGCTTTAGCTGCATTCGACGACCTGTGGGCTGAGCTCGACGAACTCTGATCTTCTCAGCAGTCTCAGTGCTTTTTTGCCTTAGTTGATTTTTCTAGCTTTAGCTTAATAAGTGTTGAGCTGAGTTCGATAATTTTTAAGCTGAGCTCGATGAATTGCAAACTGAGCTCGACGAACTTCAAGATGAGCTCGACAAAATTTGAAACCTGAGCTCTTGTGCTTATCCCAAGGAATGTTGAGCTGAGCTCGATGACCAGCGAGCTGAGCTCGACGAACTTCGAGCTGAGTTCGACGAAATTTGAGTTTACTACCAAACTCATTTTCTTCACCTGTCCAATCATGAACTACCTGCATATATGAACTAAAACACACATCAAATATATTATGATCCTTAGCATGATTGGTGATGCCCCTTCAAATCCTGAGGAACATTGTGGTGGCATAATTCCCAACAATCTCCCAGTCGAAGAACTCTCCGATAAGGCAAGCTCTATGTATGTCGCTCGAAGACTAGAGCCCCAAGCCGACACTCAGCCCGATGGATGTATAGGCCCTAGGCAACCACAGACTCACCAGCTAAGAGATCAGAGACATGATCAAGGATGAGTATGCCCAGGAGCGATGCCTCCCCATAAACGCATGATTCCCCTTCTACTATGGGTCCCCACTCACTCCTAAGATTTGGTGTACCCCATCCCACACGAGTTCAAGCTACCACATTTTGAGGCCTTCAATAGAGGAGAGAACCCGTTGGAGCATACAAATCATTTCGAAATAATAACGCACCTCTTCAACGTGTCGAACCAAATATTGTATCAAGTCTTCCCCATGACTCTAAAAAGGAAAGCATACACCTGGTTCCACTCCCTGCAAGAGGGGGCAATCCACAAATTTTGGGTGCTCACTCGTCTATTTATCGATCTGTTCATAGCCAACTGAAGGATCTCCAAGGAACCCTCGCATCTCTCTGGCATCCACTAGATTGGGGGGAAATCACTCAAGTATTTTTTTGCCCCTTCACCAACGAGGTACGACAAATCCCAGGATTCGATCCAGAGATTCTCCGCGGCGTCTGTAAGCCCCCACCTCCCGGAACACAAGACATGGCCGAGGGGAGTCTTATGTTCAGAATAGCCACCTTGCGGTAGCATTAGCAGATGTGCTAACCTATACTACAAGACACTTATCCTGCCAGCTAAACATATCATTCATGCTAACCCAACATAAAGAAAGTAAAGAGAAGTCAAATTTACACACTAGTATAATGTTCACAAGTACAACAAATAAAAGAAGCAACAAAGACTTCCATAATATCAGAGTACATAATGACAAACAGCTACAAAATGAGTCTCTCAAAAATGCACATCATTCACTAACGGCTACAATGGTACCGTCACTTCAGGCCCTATCGTCCTGGCTTGGCTGCCCTCCTGCATAAACTGCTGTTACTATATCTGCGGAGTTTGCTCCTAAAAAGGAAGACGTAGCAGCCATTAGTCATAAATACTAAGTGGATATCACATCTGCTCTCCCAACGACTCTTAGGCACCAGGCAGAGAAAAGGACATGGGTACAATATAAGTATGTAAGCAGTAGTACAAACATGTGGAGAATCTATATATATATATATATTTCATATGAGTAGAAACAACAATAAAGTATAGCATGTTCATCAACATCCTTGTCTAGCAGTTATACTCAATTATAACAATCCAACAAGCATGTAATCTACAACAGGAAAGTAACTTAACTTATATGAATGTCCAGACAGACATATAAGTTAAGGATCAGCTCAACAGTAAAGTAACTCATCATATAAGAGTGTCCATACAAACTTATATGATAAAGATCTTGTGTATGTAATGTGATGTTATGAATGAAATGCAATGACTCACCCATGCTCATACACATGCAATTGCAATGTTGACATAGACTCATAGTTCCCACTTTTCGAGCAGGTAGCTAACCTCTCAGACATCATCCGTCGTGTCCAGACGGTGATAGTGAAATGCGCTTTTCCACTACTAGGCATGCATCCACACTACCAAGCCTAGGCCTCCATACACTTCCTCGGGTAGATGTGCACCAAGAAAGTATCCCTACGCTAGCCTATCATCGTGGCATGGAAGGAGCCTAAGGGAACGTACCACCAAAGGACCAAAGCCCAACTATCCACTAGCATAGAAGGAGCCTCGGGAATGAGCACCGAGGACTAAAGCCCCACTGTGCAAGTCTATCTGTCAACTCCCGTCGCTGTGATGACTAACGAGCCCGTAGAACTACCACATTATCTTTAACCCAGGATTATGACACCGCATGTCAACTCACACCGCATGCAATTTTGCATCTAAGGGCTCCACACTGAGTCCCTTATAATTTTTCACATCCGGTGCTCAACAGCACGCAAGGGCTACACACCGAGTCCCTTATCAACATATCGTTCCAGTGCGGCAAGCACACACGCACTTCCAACCCTTCCACATTTCCATAGCACACAATGGTTCATCGTTTACAAAGGTGGCCAGTCACCTTACACATCATACCAATCCCACACTGCTACCCGAAGGGAGACACAACTCTAAGCAGTGGACCACTTTACACCTTCCATTATTTATCATATCTCATGACCATACATTAACCTCTTCCAATTCTTTTTTAAGGATCAAGCCTTCACCAACAAGTATGTTTCCATTATGGTAATTACATCAGCATAATGATATTTCACAATTTCATTAAACATGAATACATAGTTACGGGTTACTCATTCAAATATTGAGCATCACATCCTCTTCAAAAACCTATTCCATTCTCCTGATTATAATCATGCACAATCATGTTTCGCCAAATTATTTGTTTATCATGATTACATAAAACTAAATTTACCAAACCTCAACATTATTTTGCTACAATTTCTCTACCAAAAATCGAACTCAGTTCTACACTAACCCGAGAATAGTATGTAACGAAGACTTGACTATATAACAACTTAGACTGGATATTCCTGAGTCTACAGAATGCGTATGAAAATGGGTAACCCCCCATTGGAAAGGTCATTCCAAGGACTACGACTTTTTTGTTTAGTCGAAAGCCTAGATATGGCCGTATCATACCGGAAAATGGCCTTGAAGTTCATTGCGCATAGAAAATAAATTTCTGCACGCATCTTAAAGCAAGATGAACGACATCAGTTCATCTTCTTCCTTTAGACATTTATTCAAAGTTAGAAACAGAACTTCCTCCTCCCTTATTCGCCCTCACTAGACCATTTCTATTTACGAAACCAAGTTCACCATCTTCACAAGAAGAGAGGAGAGGTTGAAGACTTCACATCTCTAGGTCATAAGCCCTAGAATGGTCTCTACCGAGGAGATCTTCATCTCACAAGTCAAACTCTTTTGAGTCGAAATCTCTCCTAGAAATAACAAAAGATGTAGCACCAAGGGAGAGGGTAGGAAGCACACCTCGTTTACGGCAGTTCCGGCCATGGATCTTGTTATCCTTCTCGGCGACATCTTCTCCCTTATTGGCGTTGTTCTTATCAGAAAGGTAGATCGGCCCTTCTCCCGAAAAAATGACTCCGACAACTGTTCTCTCCCGACGGTTTCAGCACATGTAACGACTTGGCAAAAATGACAAAGTGACGGCTAGGGTTTTCCGCAAGTCTCTTTTTATAATAGGAATTAGGGTTAAACCGTCTGCCGCGTGTCACCCTATTATTGGACAGCTTATTATTGCTTTAAATATTTCATATTGAAAGGACATGTCCAATTAAATCGTTTTGGCGCAATTCCCAAAATTCCGGTTCAGTCCGCGTACAAGAATCAGAAGACAGTGGCTAAAAATCCTCGAAGTCCAAAGTCGTCAAGTAAGCAACTCTTACTCGACGAATCGTCGATTATCACACACTTACTCGACGAATCATTGAGATTCGTCGTGACCACTCAATGCCATATATAAGTACAACACTTTCTAAGTTAAAATCATCGAGTATACCTTCTTTACTCGACGAATCGTTGAGTGGAGTTGAGTCCACTCAACGGCTCAGCCTAATTCGTTGAATGGCGTTGAGTGCACTCAACACACTCAATGCTGCGTTGAGTGCACTCAACACACTCAATGCTCCGAGTCCAAAAATATTCTAAGTCCACATTCGTCGAGTGGTGTTGAGTCCACTCAACGCCTCAGCCTAATTCGTGACGATATTCGATGAATAGTATTGGTCTCAACTCACAAGCCATACTCGACGAATTCGTCAGATATCCGTGATGATATCCAATGAATTTTACTTGTCGAGTCTGGCGCACCCCGAGCCCGAGTCAACTCCCTTGACTCAAAACACGTGCGAGGGGTCTAGCACGAAACGTGATGTTACAAATCCTATAAACAAAATAAAAGATTTTGTCGCCGAAATCAGGCTAAGGCTGTGGGGGAATTAAAGCAAGAAAATATAATTTGCTTTTAAAGTTACCTTAGGGAAACAACTTCAGGTAGCGCTACTACATCAAGTCCACCGGCTCCCAATTAAATTCCTCCTTCCCATGGTTATACCACAAGACCTTCACCGAAGGTACGCTTTTCCGACGTAAGTTCCTCATCTCGGTGTCCACTATCCGCACAGGCTCTAGTTGAATAGATCTATCAGTTGCCACTGCTTTAGCTGCGGTGGGGACATATTGATCGGGTCGTTGTAGTGCCTTCCGAAGTGACGACACATAAAATACATCGTGCAAATTTTCTAGCTCCGGTGGTAGCTCCAGCCAATAGGACAAAGGGGCAATACTTTCCAATATAGCATAGGGCCCTACACATCTTGGGCTGAGCTTCTTCATACCACGCACTCGCGACACTCCATGCATTGGCATGATCTTCAAGAATACTTTGTCACCCACTTGAAAATCCACCATCCGGTGTTTTGCATTATAGTACTTTGTCTGTCGACTCTGAGCCTCAAGCATGCGGTCTCATATTAATCTAACAAGCGCATCAGTGTCATAAATGTACTCTATCCCCAAAACTTTTGGATCTTCATCCTGCACCCATGATAGTGGAGTTCTACATCTTCTTCTATAAAGTGCTTCGTGGGGAGCCATCTCGATGCAAGCTTAGTGGCTATTGTTGTATGAAAATTCTACTAGAGGTAAGGGCCTTTGCCACAGTTCTCCTCTATCCAATACACACAGTCTCAAAATATCCTCCATTGTCATGATGGTCCTCTCGGACTGATTGTAACAACCTCATCCATTCATATAATATATACTAGAAGGTCCGGCCGGGGCCCCACAACATATACCACAAAACAGACGATGCAGCTACGGAGTGGTACTAGAGTAGCGCATCGCACCTACACAATTCATTCTAGCGGAAGCCTACACTAACACTTGAACTCCTCATGAATGCCCAAATATAAAACTCCACTCCACATTTTATACCACATAGGAATGTCTTACAACAAGTAAAAAGAGTTGGTCTTATGGCCTTACAGGGCTTTCAAACAGTGGCCTCAACATTGGCACGCAGGCCAGCCATAATAAAAGAAAACACAACATGAAATCAAAATAGCCTTCGAGGGCTAGCAGCAACCGCAACAGCAGCAGGGACATCAGCCTTTGTGCATCCCACTTGGCTCTCCAGCACATGTACAGGGACAATCCACCCAACAGTGGCAAAGAAGCAACGGTCAGCATTCAGCTAACCAAATTATAACGACCCCACCCCTTTTCTCGGGGCAGCGGTAATCTTCCCTGCATGCATATTATTTCACAAGCATGGCAATATATCTCATATAATGTGCTTTCACACACACATGTCATCACAACCGTTTGCCACCCGGCCCAACGGTCCGTGCACTCAGGGCACATTCTTGGTGTTCTGGCAAATCACATGCCCACCACCGTATTAGGGTCATCACCCAACAACAACTTACTTGAGCATTTACTCCATGGCGTGCATCCGGAGTTTTATAGTCTTAGTGAACCGAGATTGGCCCGTAGCCCCCCATGGTCTCACGGCGCGCAGGCCTAAGACTCTCGCATAGTCGTACAACACCGGGATGGCCCGTAGCCCCCCATTGTATCATGGCTCACAGGCCTACAACTCTTGTTATGCGCTCCAACAGACCGCACCTTCTGGTCCACGTCGGAAGGACATAACGCAGGTCGGATCCTCCACCCCCCGTTGCTCAAATCGCCTTGCCTTCTCCGAGTACAGCGTACTCATGGCTTAATCAAAGACGCGGGTCAGTCTCACCAATCCTGTTCTTGGCACACAGCCTGGGTATTTTCCACACCCAATTCCTTATCATACCAGCGGGTCTTTCCTGGGTACCCCAGTACTTCCTGTTACTCTCTTCACAGGTGGACACCGCAATATCACAAATGTCAGGGGTCTTTCCTGGGCGTACCAGTACTTCCTATTACTCTCTTCACAGGTGGACACCCTACTACATCAAGCATCACAAAGGGCCTTTCCTGGTCACACCAGTACTTCCTGTGCCTCATTCACAGGTATGACCTAAAAGCACAAGCATAACACGGATATTTTCCTGGACTACCACTCCAGTACTTCCTGCTACTCCTCTTCACAGGCATAATCCGTTGACTCCTTAAACTACACGTTTATCACGGAGTCTTCTCCGGTTCGTATGAAACATGACCAATCCAGACCAACCTGTCCAGATGGGCTTCACACAGCATGCCTATTCCGTACTCCAATTCCGGATCTATATGCCAACAAAGGGGGATTTCATGCATCCACCCAAAAGACTCCCAAAAACAGCCACCTCTTGGTGGGGAATCACAAACATATGCCAAAAGGAAGCCTTCACATGGCTAGGAAGAAAAGCCGTTACCCTTGACGACCGCTTTGGTGCCATGAACTCCAGGCTGGCTCGAAAGACTCGCAAAAGTTATTCCTTCGCAACACCGACCTCGGATCTCTTATCGGTAAACCGCAGCACCACCGGTACTCAGCCCCCTTTCCTCCTCCTCCTTATTCCTCTCCCTTTCTCTCACTAGCAATGAAGAAAGAGAAGCCAAATATGAGAAATGAGATTTCTCTTCTCATTCACGGCCTTAAGTAATTAGGGAGGCAGTTCAGCCATTGGATCCTAGCTGAAGGAATGGACGACCACGATTTAGCCAGAAAAGCTAAATGTTGCTTGACACGGCCTGTGACACGGCCGTGTCCCAGGCCGTGGTGTTCAACCGACTTATCCAAACCAGTGACACGCCCATGGGACACGCCCGTGTCATGGGCCGTATCACCCAACACGCCTTCAGACATGCCCGTGTCTGTGGCCGTGTTCACCTGGCGAAAATAATCCCAAAATCGCCCGAGACTCACACGACCTGTGACACGCCCGTGTCCCAGGCCGTGTGCTCATACACGACACGAAGACACGCCTTGTCGAAAAATTCGTCGGGCTGAGTTTGTCGACCTGAAGGGACACGCCCTGTGACACGCCCCTGTCACATGCCGTGTTCACCCCAACTCTCGACACTCGACGACCACATCTCGACACTCGACGATCGTCGAGCAAAATTCGTCGAGCACACGACACGGCCTGAGACACGCCTGTGTCCTTGGCCGTGTGCCTTCTCTCGACACATCGTCGAGCGAAAAACGTCGACTGAACCTCTCGACACTCGACACACACGGGACACACCCTTGGACACGCCCGTGTCCCAGGCCGTGTCACCCAAAAATTTGCCTGCTGAGAAAATCGGGCTGTTACAAACCTCCCCTCCTACAAAAAATTTCGTCCTCGAAATTCAGACACAGGAAGGCAACAAGTAACTAGCAACTAAAACGTTATAACATTCAAATATTTATGTTACAACACAATATGCTCTCAACGGACTACAGAAATAGCTCGAGAAACTCTTCTCGCATGGTTTGCTCTCGCTCCCATGTAAGTTCTTCACGGCCGCAGTTGTCCCACCGGACTTTCACCATACCGACTGTTTTGTTCCGCAACTGTTTCTCGGCTCGATCCTCGATCAGAATTGGTCTAACTCTCGTTGTTAGCCCATACTCCACCAGCACACGATCATCCACGATCACTTGGGCTGGATCTTTCACGGCCTTCTGCAGCACCGAGATGTGAAATACATCATGTAATCCACCCAAGTTGGCCGGCAGAGCTAGCCGATAAGCCGCCTCGCCAATTCGCTCAACCACTTTAAAGGGACCCAAATATCTTGGACTCACTTTTTCAATCGTCGAATCCTGGAGACACCTTTGAATGGCCTGATCTTCAAGTAGACCCAATCACCAACCGCAAATATCACATTCTGGTGCTTGGCATTGTAGTACTTAGCTTGTCGATCTTGAGCAATCAATAGCTTTTCTCGAATAGTTCGTATGGTAGAATTTGCTTCATCAACCTCATTTAGTTTATAAATACGTGCTTCGCCCGCTTCTACCCAAGCCAAGGGAGTACGACACTTCCTTCCTTATAGTGCTTCATATGGTGCCATCCCAATGCTTGTTTGGTAGCTATTATTATACGCAAACTCCACCATATAGAGATGATCTTCCCATCTCTTTTCGAAGTCAAGGGCGCACATTCAGAGCATGTCCTCCATTGTTTTGTTGGTACGTTCAGTTTGTCCATCCGTTTGGGGATGAAAGGCCGTACTGAAAGTCAATTTCGTGCCCAACAGTCGGTGAACTAGCCTCCAATCATTTGACATGAATCTCCCATCTCGATCACTTACGATGCTCCGAGGAACACCGTGAAGCCGTACAATCTGGTCAACATATAACTTTGCCAAACTTTCAACTGAATCATCTCGCCTGTTCGGGAGAAAATGTGCCACTTTAGTTAGCCGGTCCACAATTACCCAAATGGAATCATTTCCTCGCTGCGATCTTGGCAATCCCTGCACAAAATCCATGGAAATATCATCAAATTTCCACTCTGGGATCGGCAGTGACTTCAAATAACCGCCCGGCTTTTGGCATTCCGCCTTCACCATCGCACATGTTTGGCATTTGGATACATAAAGGGTAATATCTTTCTTGAGCCCTGGCCACCAGAAAAGCTTCTTCATATCGTCGAACATCTTCGTGCTCCCGGGGTGAATGAAATACTTTGTATAATGCGCTTCATACATCAGTTCTTCCCTCAATTTCCCCACATTTGGGACGCACAAACGGCCCTCTTTGCGCAAAATACCATCATTCCAGGAAAATTTGCCTTCTGTCCCCTCATGAACATAGCGTAAGAGATCTTCATCCAACTCCGTTGCCCGTCGAACTCGGTCCGCAAGGTCACATTGCACCTCGGTCCAGTTCAAACATGCAGTGGCAGTGGAATTCTTATCAACACAATAAATCTCCAACGCCTCCAGCTCCTGGATAAGACGTTCATCATGCTTTTGTAACCAATTCGCTCTAGCCGGAACCCTCTGACTTAAGGCATCCGCGATAACATTCCCTTTTCCTGGCGTATAGTGAATCTCGAACATGTAGTCCCCAAGAAACGCCAACCACCTTCGTTGTCGCATATTCAAATCTTTCTGCTCCAGTAGGTACTTTAGGCTCTTATGATCTGTATAGATCTCCACCTTCACTCCATAAAGGTAGCGTCGCCACAACTTGAGTGCAAAAATCACCGCCGCTAATTCCAAATCATGGACGGGATAATTTCGCTCGTGCACTTTCAGCTGACGTGAGCCATAAGAAATGACCTTTCCATACTGCAGAAGAACGCAGCCTAAGCCGCTCCCTGAGGCATCACTATAAATCACAAAGCCATCGGTCCCATGTGGCGAAGACAACACCAGCGTCGTGGTCAACCGAACCTTCAGCTCTTCAAAAGCCTGTGCGCACTCTAGAGTCCAAACGAACTTCTGATCTTTTCGCGTCAACGTGGTTAGCAGCAAAGCAATCCGCGAGAAGTTTTCCACAAATCTTCGGTAGTAGCCCATAAGTCCAAGTAAACTCCTGACCTCGGCTATGGAAGACAACATTGGCCACTCCTGTATGACACTTATCTTCGCTGGATCCACTGCAATGCCCGCTCCACTCACCACATGGCCTAGGAACGCCACTGACGATAGCCAAAACTCACACTTCAAGAACTTGGCATAGAGCTGATTTTGCCTCAAAGTATTCAACACCAACCGCAAGTGAGTCTTATTCTCAGCTTTTGACTTTGAGTACATCAGGATGTCATCAATGAACACTATCACGAACAGATCTAGGTACTCTCGGAACGTGCAGTGCATCAAATCCATAAACATCGAGGGCGCATTGCATAATCCAAAAGGCATGACTGTGAACTCATAGTGCCTGTAACGCGTTCCAAATGCGGTTTTGGGAATGTCACCTTCCCGAATTCTCAACTGGTAATAACCAGACTTCAGGTCCAACTTCGAATAGACGGTCGATCCCACTAGCTGATCGAATAATTCATCAATCCGGGGTATTAGATACTTATTCTTCTCGGTCAGCTTATTCAGTTCACGGTAATCAATACACAACCGCAACCCACCATCTTTCTTCTTTACAAAAAGCACAGGCGCGCTCCAAGGTGACATACTTGGGCGTATATAACCTTGCTCCAACAATTCTTGTAGTTTAACCTTCAACTCAGCCATCTCTTTTGGCGCGACGCGATATGGCGAGCAGGCCACAGGTTTTGCACCTGGCACCAACTCGATCGTGAAGTCTATCTCCCGCTGGGGTGGTAGCCCAGGGAGATCCGTGGGAAACACATCTGTAAATTCCGCCACAATCGGAACCTCGCACACACTTTCCTTAGGCTCAACAGCCTGAATCAGTGCAAAGTAACACTCCACACCCTTCCGAACAGCCTTGACTACCTGGAGTGCAGACATCAACGTCCCGCCCACTCCTCGCATACCCGCGAACTTTGTCTCTTGTTCGGTATTCTGGCCCAACGTGATCTATTTAGACTGGCAATCAATCATAGCATGCTGCTCCGCAAGCCAATCCATCCCAAAATCACGTCAAATTCTGATATCGGCAAAACAGATGCAGTCAAACTAAAATCCTGACTTCCTATTTGAACCGCCACATCGCAAGCTTGTTTCGCAAGCATCCAACAACCATTCGGCAACACCACTCTGACGCTATCTGTCTTTGCACGACTAGGTATCCCAAGCCGCGCTAGAAACTCACTAGACAGAAAAGAATGCGATGCACCCGTATCAAACAGTGCTCGCGCCAGCGTGTCCCGAATCATCACAAAGCCTGTGACAAGCATATCACACACACAAACCGCAAACATAGATGCACTAAGCAAAGCATACAACTAATATTTTGCCAAAACTACACTCATACCTGTGACCACGTCACTCTGCTTGATGGCCTCCTCCAGGCCAAGATTGTAGACCCGGGGTTGCGCCTGCGAGGCAGAGGAATCCACCACCGCCTTTCCTTTTTCCGCATAAGATGCTCCCGCCTTCTTTTCACTCTTGGGAGGCATCTGACAATCTCGTGCAATATGCCCCATCCGGCCACAATTATAGCAGATACGAGTATCCGGCTTTGAAGTAGCCCCCGATGTTGCTCCCGTTGCAACTGATGAAGGAGCTTGCCCACTTGTCTTGGACTTCTTGCCCCATCTCTTCTTATAAAATGGTTTCCCCGATCTGGGCGCCTTCCACTCCGATTGCATCACAGCCAAAGCTCTCTTCCCCTGCACCCTTTTCATATCCTTTTCCAGCGCGCTCGCAGTGTCTACCAACGCCTAGAAGCCTTGGTTCACCGAACTGGAAACTAAGAACCTCAGCTCGTCCCTCAGTGCTTCATAGAACCGATTGGTCTTCCTCTGCTCATCAGCAAAAATAGAACCCGCATACCGCCCCAAACGAGTAAACTCATGCAGGTACGCGTCAACACTGCCATCACCTTGCGTCAGCCTTTGGAATTCGTTCTCCATGGCTATCCGTTGAGCCGCAGGAAGGTGCTTCGCTAGGAAGAGTCGAGAGAATTCATCCATCAAGACTTGTGTTAAAGGACGACCCACCAAGTGATGCAACTCCATCTCATCCCACCACAATCTAGCTTCTCCTTCAAGCAAGAAGGTAGCTAAGGTGACTTTCTGATGTTCCGTCGTTCCAATCGCCGTCATCACTCGCTTGACGCGTGATAGCCAATCCTCAGCATGCGTCGGAGTTCCCACTCCCGAGAATGTAGGCGGATGGAAACTCATAAACTGCGTTAGCTGCTTCTCAGCCACTCGAGGAGCCACATCCACTACAGGTTCAGGCCTTTCCGCCACCTGTTCTGGCCTCACAGCCGCTTGCTCCTGCCTCAATGGCTGTCCTTGGATCATGGTAAATAAAACTTCCGCAACTAAACACACATGTTCCGCAGATGGTGGAGGTGTCGGCACCGCGGCTGGTGTCGTACTTTCATCAGAACGCTGGGGCTCAGACGGCCCAGCTCCACTCCGTGTCACCTAAAGGTGGACATGACACACACATTAGCGGTCTTACACAAGCAAACAACACAAAATAGGAACGCGCAGGTTCCGTAAACACACAAATTTGCATTCCTTTCATGGACATTCAGGAGTTCATTCGTAGACTTTGGTTTGCACAAACATGTGCTCGCCACCCCACAAGAGAATTCGACCACGACTTCGAGAGGGAAAGACCAAAACCTCTGATACCAAAAATGTAACAATCTCATCCATTCATATAATATATACTAGAAGGTCCAGCTGGGGCCCCATAGCATATACCACAAAACAGACGATGCAGCTACGGAGTGGTACCAGAGTAGCGCAGCGCACATACACAATTCATTCTAGCGGAAGCCTATGCTAACACTTGAACTCCTCATGAATGCCCAAATATAAAACTCCACTCCATATTTTATACCACATAGGAATGTCTTACAACAAGTAAAAATAGTTGGCCTTATGGCCTTACAGGGCTTTCAAGCAGTGGCCTCAACATTGGCGCGCAGGTCAGCCACAATAAAAGAAAACACAACATGAAATCAAAATAGCCTTCGAGGGCTAGCAGCAACCGCAACAGCAGCAGGGACATCAGCCTTTGTGCGTCCCACTTGGCTCTCCAGCACCTATACAGGGACAATCCACCCAACAGTGGCAAAGAAGCAACGGTCAGCATTCAGCTGACCAAATTATAACGACCCCCCTTTTCTCGGGGCAGCGGTAATCTTCCCTGCAGGCATATTATTTCACAAGCATGGCAGTATATCTCATATAATGTGCTTTCTCACACACATGCCATCACAACTGTTTGACACCCGACCCAACAGTCCGTGCACTCAGGGCACATTCTTGGTGTTCTGGCAAATCACATGCCCACCACCGTATTAGGGTCATCACCCAATGACAACTTACTTGAGCATTTACTCCATGGCGTACAGCCGGAATTTTATAGTCTTAGTGAACTGGGATTGACCCATAGCCCCCATGATCTCACGGCGCGCAGGCCTAAGACTCTCGCATAGTCGTACAACACCGGGATGGCCCGTAGCCCCCCATTGTGTCATGGCTCACAGGCCTGCGACTCTTGTTATGCGTTCCAACAGACCGCACCTTCTGGTCCACGTCGGACGGACATAACGCAGGTCGGATCCTCCACCCCCATTGCTCAAATCGCCTTGCCTTCTCCGAGTACAGCGTACTCATGGCTTAATCAAAGGCGCGGGTCGGTCTCACCAATCCTGTTCTTGGCACACAGCCTGGGTATTTTCCACACCCAATTCATTATCATACCAGCGGGTATTTCCTGGGCACCCCAGTACTTCCTGTTACTCTCTTCACAGGTGGACACCGCAATATCACAAATGTCAGGGGTCTTTCCTGGGCGTACCAATACTTCCTATTACTCTCTTCACATGTGTACACCCTACAACATCAAGCATCACAAAGGACCTTTCCTGGTCACACCAGTACTTCCTGTGCCTCATTCACAGGTATGACCCAAAAGCACAAGCATAACACGGATATTTTCCTGGACTACCACTCTAGTACTTCCTGCTACTCCTCTTCACAGGCATAATCCGTTGACTCCTTAAACTACATGTTTATCACAGAGTCTTCTCTGGTTCGTATGCAACATCACCAATCTAGACCAACCTGTCCAGATGGGCTTCACACAGCATGCCTATTCCGTACTCCAATTCCGGATCTATATGCCAACAAGGGGGATTTCATGCATCCACCCAAAAGACTCCCAAAAACAGCCACCTCTTGGTGGGGGAATCACAAACATATGCCAAAAGGAAGCCTTCACATGGCTAGGAAGAAAAGTCGTTACCCTTGACGACCGCTTCGGTGCCATGAACTCCAAGCTGGCTCGAAAGACTCGCAAGAGCTATTCCTTCGCAACACCGGCCACGGATCTCTTGTCGGTAAACTGCAGCACCACCGGTACTCAGCCCCCTTTCCTCCTCCTCCTTCTTCCTCTCCCTTTCTCTCACTAGCAATGAAGAAAGAGAAGACAAATATGAGAAATGAGATTTCTCTTCTCACTCACGGCCTTAAGGAATTAGGGAGGCAGTTCAGCCATTGGATCCTAACTGAAGGAATGGACGACCACGATTTAGCCAGAAAAGCTAAATGTTGCTTGACACGGCCTGTGACACGGCCGGCCGTGTGCCTCAAGCGGTGTTCAACCGACTTATCTAAACCAGTGACACACCCATGGGACACGCCCATGTCATGGGCCGTGTCACCCAACACGCCTTCAGACACGCCCGTGTCTGTGGCCGTGTTCACCTGGAGAAAATAATCCCAAAATCGCCAGAGACTCACACGGCCTGTGACACGCCCGTGTCCCGGGCCGTGTGCCCATACACGACACGAAGACACGCCCTGTCAAAAAATTCGTCGGGCTGAGTTTGTCGACCCGAAGGGACACGCCCTGTGATACGCCCATGTCACATGCCGTGTTCACCCCAACTCTCGACACTCGACGACCACATCTCGACACTCGACGATCGTCGAGCAAAATTCATCGAGCACACGACACGGCCTAGGACACGCCCGTGTCCTTGGCCGTGTGCCTTCTCTCGACACATCGTCGAGCGAAAAACATCGAATGAACCTCTCGACACTCGACACACATGGGACACGCCCTGGGACACGCCCGTGTCCTAGGCCGTGTCACCCAAAAATTTACCTGCTGAGAAAATCGGGCTGTTACACTGACCATCCGTCTGAGGATGAAAAGCTATGCTAAAGGTAAGGCGAGAGCCCAAATATGCTTGTACTGCCTTCCACTCCTTGGAGGTAAAGCGACCATCACGATCAGAGGCTATCATCTTAGGCACGCCATGGTACCGTACAAATTGCTCCACAAAGAGATGCACTAAGACATCCACATATGCCTCCTTTATAGGGATAAATCTGGCAACCTTTGTTAAACGATCTACATTCACCCAAACTAAATCATTCCCATAGCGCGAGCGAGGTAACCCGTGAACAAAGTCCATGAAGATATCCTCAAACTTCCACTCAGGGATGGACAATGGCTGTAACAATCCTCCAGGGCTCTTGCAATCCTTCTTCACCTTTTGATAAGATTTATAGTGCATAACATAATATTTGACAACTTTCTTCATTCCCGGCCAAAATATGGTCTTACGCAAGTCACTATATGTAACACCCCCTATCCGTCGCATAGCATATAGCAGTAGGTCCGGCCGGGGCCCGACGCCATATACCACAGACAGACCGGGTGGTTACGTATGGAAACCATCCAACCAATCTCAACGTCCTACACAGAGCATTCTAGCGGAAGCAGTTTATATAAGTTGCAAAACAAGAACCCAGCAACAAGCATGAATGTCCACTAACATGATAATAGGAATGTTATTACAAAATACTCAAAAGTCGGCCTTAAGGCCTTACAAAACGTTCCACTTGCTTAACACATGATTTACAAACCTCGGCACGCAGGCCGGCCATACATGAATAAAACATAAAAACATTTCCACTTGGGCCTTCGAGGGCCAGCTTCGCAAAAAGGCTTTAGCCCGCTATTGACCGCTTGGTCCAGCTGCACCTGCAAGCAAACAAACCACCGCACGGTGGCAAACAAGGCAACGGTCAGCAATGCTGACCAAATTATAACGATCCCGCCCCCAACTCGGGGCGGCGATGCTCCTTCCCTGCATTTCATTAGCATAAGCGAGCAATTTATAACCATAGCCATTTCATCACAGGCGTTGGCTCGCACGGCCACACGCCCCGTGCACTCAGGGCACATTCTCGGTGAACCGGTCCATGTCGCGTCAATTAAAGCCACCAACATTCCGGACTCACCACCGCCAACAGACGGCTAATCCTATGAGCAATTTGTCTTCCTGGCATTGGTCACGTCAATTTAAGCCATCGACCGCCGAAGACCCTATTCTATGCCAACGGTAAGTGCCACGTGCCTTTAGGTCTCTTTAACCGAACGACATAGAACGGGTACGGTTCCATCTAACCCGTGCTCACGTCGCAACGACAATTTAAGCCATATGCGCGGGTCAAACTTCCACCGAGTCCCGTGTCCATCACAAATCACATAACCCCGTTATGTTCAAGTTGGCTCTCAGGCCACCAAGTTGGCAAGACCTCGTGTCCGCCCAGTTTTCCGGGTGCACCTTTGGGTTAGTCCCCAAGGCTCCCTGCTGCAATCTACCGCGTAGAAAACCCGAAAACACCCAATTGCACGGAGTCTTCTCCGGCCTCATGCAATGCAACATCACCGATCCGGACTAACATGTCCGGGTAGGCTTCACACAAAATGCCTACGTCCGTTCTCGCATACGGACTCTAAACAACGGGGACTTTACATATCTACCCGAAGGAACGCCTCCAACTCTTCGCAAACTCGCGAGAGAGGGCTTCCTATGCTAAGAAAGAGAGCTATCATGCTCACAAGTGAGGATCGTTACCCTTGCGTTCCTCTTTGGCGCCATCGAAATGTAATCGGATAGAAATCACCGCACTTGCGTTGCCTCCGTGGATCCGGAGTCGGCTTGCGATTCGGAGCTCCGAAGCTCCTCCAATGGCGGATCTAGCTCCTCTTCCTCTTGCCTTAGCTCTTCTTTCTCCAAGGGTTTGGAGAGAGGATAAGGCATGAAAAGTGAAGTTTTCCAAGTCAACTCCCGAGTATATCCTCCCAGGAACAACCCCCAGCCATTGGATCTTCAATCAAGGAAACGAACGGCTTTGATTCGGGGCTGAAATGCCCAATCTGGGCCGAACACGGCCTGGCACACGCCCGTGTCCAGGGCCGTGTGCCGCATTCGCCGTCAAAATCGAATCTTCTGAACACGCACACGGGTATCGAACACGCCCGTGTTCGAGCTGACACGCCCGTGTTCCAGCTGACACGGCCGTGTAGCCGGCCGTGTACCCCATTATTTTCTCCCGTTTTCAACCCGAGCACTGCACGGGTTCTAGGACACGCCCGTGTCCTTGCCCGTGTCATATTGACACGCCTGGGCCCCCAGGCCGTGTACACGGGACATTTCATCGAGGGGAGAACGACGACTGGATGACACAGCCTTGGACACGCCCGTGTCCTAGGCCGTGTGCCTTGTCTCGACGATCGTCGAGTGAATCTCGACGATTTCACCTTGACGATCGTCGACACGGGTCGACACGCCCTGCGACACACCCGTGTCGCAGGCCGTGTGCCCATTCTCGAAGAATCGTCGAGAATAACTCGACGATTTCACGGCTAAGTGTCGACACGGGTCGACACGCCCTGCGACACGCCTGTGTCGCAGGCCGTGTGCCCATTCTCGACGAATCGTCGAGAATAACTCGACGACTTCGCGGCTAAGTGTCGACACACGCTCGACACGCCCTGGGACACGCCCGTGTCCCAGGCCGTGTGCCTTCAGCCAGAAACCAAAACTGGCCCAAAACGTCCTCCTTTGCTCCTTTGAGTTTCGGGGCGTTACAACTCTCCCCCTCTTAAAAGAATTTTGCCCACGAAATTACATAAAGGGAAAAAAAACATGTACAAAACCAAAATTTGTACCTGAGCGGAACAACTCCGGATATTCGTCAAGCATCGTCTGCTCTCGCTCCCAAGAGAGCTCCTCACGACCGCAATTGTCCCACCGGACTTTGACCTCCAACTTCGTGTAAACCGCCTTCCGAAGCACCGAAATGTGGAACACATCGTGTAAACCACTTAGCTCCACTGAAAGCTTCAACCTATAGGCCGCTTCTCCAACTCGCTCCAGAACCTCAAACGGTCCAAGGTACCTCGGGCTTAGCTTTTTCAACCGTCGCACCCGCGAGACACCCTTGAACGGCTTGATCTTTAGGTACACATAATCACCCACATCGAACTCCACGTTCCTGTGCTTGGCATTATAGTACTTTGCTTTCCGGTCCTGAGCGATGAGCAACCTCTCCCGAATGGTTCTCACCAAAGAAGTAGCATCATCCACTTCCGATCGCTTATATAACTTCGACTCGCCCGTTTCTAACCAAGACAACGGCGTGCGACATCTTCTACCATATAGGGCCTCGAAAGGCGCCATCTGAATACTTGCTTGGTAGCTGTTGTTGTATGCGAACTCCACCAAATAAAGGTGGTCCTCCCATTGCTTTCCAAAGTCCAAGACACACATGCGAAGCATGTCTTCCATCGTTCTATTGACCCTCTCGGTCTGCCCATCCGTTTGCGGATGGAAGGCTGTGCTAAACTTCAGCTTTGTTCCCAACATTTGCTGCACCAGCCTCCAATCATTGGATGTGAACCGCCCATCTCGGTCACTCACGATGCTGCGGGGCACACCATGAAGCCGCACTATATTATCCACATAAAGCTTTGCCAGCTTCTCCACCGGATCATCCTTCCTATGCGGAATAAAATGCGACACCTTTGTTAATCGATCGACCACCACCCAAATGGCGTCGTTCCCTTTTTGCGACCTTGGCAAACCATGCACAAAGTCCATAGAGATGTCGTCGAATTTCCACTCCGGAATAGGCAAGGACTTAAGAAATCCTCCCGGCTTTTGGCACTCCGCCTTTACCAAGGCGCAAGTTTGGCACTTCGCTACGTATAGCGCCACATCCTTCTTTAAACCCGGCCACCAAAATAGCTTCTTTACATCACGGTACATCTTCGTGCTCCCCGGGTGAATCGAGTACTTGGTATGGTGCGCCTCGTACAACAACTCCACCCGTAAATTGCCCACACTTGGGACGCACAAACGACCGTCTTTCCACAGTAATCCGTCCTCCACAACGAATTGGGAATTTGACCCATCCAGAGCCTCTAACATGAACTGCTTCATATGAGCATCCATATCCAAAGCCTGCCGAATCCGATCAGCCAGGTCATATTGGACTTCAGTCCAATTCAGCACTGCTTCAGCACTAGATTGTCTATCCACACAAACAATCTCCAGCGCCTCCAGCTCCTGCACCAACCGCTCATCATGCACTGATAGCCAATTCGCTTGAGCTGGGGCTCGGCGACTCAACGCGTCCGCAACCGCATTCCCTTTGCCAGGCACGTAGTGGATCTTGAAAGTATAGTCCCCCAGGAACTCCATCCACCTACGCTGCCGCATATTCAGATCCTTCTGATCAATCAGGTACTTTAGGCTCTTGTGATCGGTGTAGATATCAATCTTCACACCGTACAAATAGTGTCTCCACAGCTTCAAGGCAAAAATCACGGCCGCTAACTCCAAGTCATGGACCGGATAATTCCTCTCGTGCACTTTTAGCTGTCTCGAGCCATAAGCTATCACGCTTCCGTGCTGCAGTAGCACGCAACCCAAACCGCTGCCCGAAGCATCGCTATATATCTCATAGCCTTCGGTCCCAACCGGCGAACTCAACACAGGCGCCGTGGTCAACCGACACTTCAGTTCCTCAAAAGCTCGCGCGCACTCCGACGTCCAAACGAACTTATGCTCCTTCCTCGTCAAAGTAGTGAGAGGTAGCGCTATCCGCGAGAAGTTCTCTACGAAGCGCCTATAATAGCCGGCAAGCCCCAAAAAGCTCCGGACTTCTGCTACCGTAGCAAGCTCAGGCCACTCCCGTATCGCAACAATCTTCGCCGGATCCACAGCAATACCCTCTCCACTCACTATATGCCCGAGGAACGCCACTGAGGATAGCCAAAACTCGCACTTCGAGAACTTGGCATACAACTGATTTCTCCTGAGTGTCTCCAACACCAAATGGAGATGCTTGAAGTGATCCTCCTCACTTTGCGAGTACACCAAGATATCGTCGATGAAGACGATCACGAAATGGTCCAAGTACTCCCTGAACGTTCTGTTCATCAAATCCATGAACACTGACGGCGCATTAGTCAGCCCAAACGGCATGACCGTAAACTCATAATGCCCGTATCTCGTACTAAATGCTGTCTTCGGGATATCACTCTCCCTTATCCGCAGCTGATAGTACCCAGACTTGAGATCTAACTTCGAGTACACCGTCGACCCGACTAACTGATCGAAGAGATCATCAATCCGGGGGATCGGGTACTTGTTCTTCTCGGTCAGC
Source organism: Platanthera guangdongensis (assembly GCA_039583875.1). Lineage (NCBI taxonomy): Eukaryota > Viridiplantae > Streptophyta > Magnoliopsida > Asparagales > Orchidaceae > Platanthera > Platanthera guangdongensis. Next base: position 26,264,028 of record CM077153.1, on the reverse strand, counting down.
TTGTTTAGCTCCCGATAATCAATACATAACCTCAAGCTTCCGTCCTTCTTCTTAACAAAGAGGACCGGTGCGCTCCAAGGCGAAGAACTCGGGCGCACATAACCTTGCTCCAACAACTCTTGCAATTGAACTTTCAGCTCCGCCATTTCCTTAGGCGCTAGCCGATACGGAGATCGTGACACAGGCTTTGCACCTGGCACTAGCTCGATCGTGAAATCTATCTCCCGTTGAGGCGGGGCTCCAGGAAGATCTGCGGGGAACACATCAGGGTATTCCGATACCACTGAAATACAATCCAAAGCGGGCTTCGGCTTTGAAACCTCCACAAGTGTAAAGAACAGTTCTGCTCCGGCACGAACCGCCTTCACCACCTGAAGAGCAGACATCAACGTCTTGCTCGACCCCTTTAAGCCCGTAAAAGTCGTCTCATGACTTGCTCCCAGCTTGACTTCCTTGCTACCGCAATCTATATGGGCCTGCTGCTCCGAGAGCCAGTCCATGCCAAATATGACGTCGAACTCCACTAACGGAAGTAAAGACGCCCGCAGGTCGAACTCCTGCTCCCCAATACGAATCTTAACATCGCAGATCCTAACCGCTCGCATCGAACACCCATTGGGCAACAACACATCCAACTTATCCTTCGCCATCGAAGAAGGGACTCCAATGCGTGATATAAATCCTTCGGACAAGAAGGAGTGTGAAGCTCCCGTATCGAAGAGTGCTCGTGCCGGATTTTCACAAATCAATACGAATCCTAAACAAGCAGTGGTAAGGTAACATGTGCATAACAAGCATATAAAGGAATTGACTTGCTATAAATTAAACCGTACCTGTCACCACGTCAGCTTGTTTAATGGCCTCCTGTTGGCCAAGATTGTAGACCCTTGGTTGGGCCGGAGCATAGTGGGATGCGGTCGACTCCACCGCCTTTCCCTTCTCTTCATAAGTAGCTCCTGGCCTCCTCTCGGACTTAGGACGTCCGCTCCAACAATCACGGGCGAAATGCCCCGTCTTTCCACACGTAAAGCACGCACCCGGGGTCCGACCCGTAGTCGCCCCAGAAGCGCCAGAAGGAGCTGGACCCGAAGTCCTATGCTTCTTGAAAGTCCTCCGATAGCCTGACTTTGAAGCCGTCGGCACTCTGAACTCAGATTTCTTTTCACCCAAGCTTTTCTTCGCTTGTACACTCTTCATGTCCTTCTCCAAGGACCGGGCAGTATTGACCAAGGTTAAGAAACCCTGCGTCATCGGCCCCGACAGTAACAATCTCAGCTCATCCCTCAAGCCTTCATAAAAACGATTAGTCTTGCGCTCCTCATCCATGATGATGGAGCTAGCATAACGACTCAACCGCGTAAACTCGTGGAGATATTCATCCACGCTTCTCTCACCCTGCACCAACTTCAGGAATTCATTCTCCATTGAAATCCTCTGAGTCGAAGGGAGGTATCTTGCCAAGAACAATTCCGAGAACTCTTCCATCGGAACGTCTATCAGTTGTCTACCTCGCAGATGATGCAGCTCCAAACCTTCCCACCACATCCTCGCTTCTCCATCCAGCAGGAATGTAGCGATGGTGGTCATCTGCCACTCCTCCGTCTCCGTCGCTGTCATGACTCTCTTCACCCTAGAGAGCCAGTCTTCAGCCTGCGATGGGGTTCCCAACCCCGAGAATAACGGAGGGTTAAAGCTCATTACATGCGTCAACTGCCTCTCAGTCGCCCTCCTTGGCACTATTGGTTCTACAACCACTTGCTCCATCCTCCTCGGCTCCGCCTCTTGCAGAGGTACTTGCTCCATCACAGGAGCGGGCTGCTGCGCTTGCCTCCCAGGCTGCGCATTGATCACGGCCAACACCGCTTCAGCCACCAATCTTATATTTTCAGCCGACAAAGGTGTTGCGGGAGCAACTTCCGGTGCACTACTTGCCTCAGAAACTCGGCGTTCTGACGGCCCAACACCACTTCGGGTCACCTATAGTGGTACAAAACACCGGTAAGCGACCAAATAAATTGCAAACAGCAATTATAGGAACACGCAGGTTCCTCAAACACGAGTATTTTCATTCCTAAGTGGACATTCATGGGTTCTTTTTACTGTTATAACGATGACGCACACAATGTGCTCACCACCCCTTAAAAAGAATTCGACCACGAATTCCATTCAAGCCCGACCAAAACCAGTAGTCTGATACCAAATTGTAACACCCCCTATCCGTCGCATAGCATATAGCAGTAGGTCCGGCCGGGGCCCGACGCCATATACCACAGACAGACCGGGTGGTTACGTATGGAAACCATCCAACCAATCTCAACGTCCTACACAGAGTATTCTAGCGGAAGCAGTTTATATAAGTTGCAAAACAAGAACCCAGCAACAAGCATGAATGTCCACTAACATGATAATAGGAATGTTATTACAAAATACTCAAAAGTCGGCCTTAAGGCCTTACAAAACGTTCCACTTGCTTAACACATGATTTACAAACCTCGGCACGCAGGCCGGCCATACATGAATAAAACATAAAAACATTTCCACTTGGGCCTTCGAGGGCCAGCTTCGCAAAAAGGCTTTAGCCCGCTATTGACCGCTTGGTCCAGCTGCACCTGCAAGCAAACAAACCACCGCACGGTGGCAAACAAGGCAACGGTCAGCAATGCTGACCAAATTATAACGATCCCGCCCCCAACTCGGGGCGGCGATGCTCCTTCCCTGCATTTCATTAGCATAAGCGAGCAATTTATAACCATAGCCATTTCATCACAGGCGTTGGCTCGCACGGCCACACGCCCCGTGCACTCAGGGCACATTCTCGGTGAACCGGTCCATGTCGCGTCAATTAAAGCCACCAACATTCCGGACTCACCACCGCCAACAGACGGCTAATCCTATGAGCAATTTGTCTTCCTGGCATTGGTCACGTCAATTTAAGCCATCGACCGCCGAAGACCCTATTCTATGCCAACGGTAAGTGCCACGTGCCTTTAGGTCTCTTTAACCGAACGACATAGAACGGGTACGGTTCCATCTAACCCGTGCTCACGTCGCAACGACAATTTAAGCCATATGCGCGGGTCAAACTTCCACCGAGTCCCGTGTCCATCACAAATCACATAACCCCGTTATGTTCAAGTTGGCTCTCAGGCCACCAAGTTGGCAAGACCTCGTGTCCGCCCAGTTTTCCGGGTGCACCTTTGGGTTAGTCCCCAAGGCTCCCTGCTGCAATCTACCGCGTAGAAAACCCGAAAACACCCAATAGCACGAAGTCTTCTCCGGCCTCATGCAATGCAACATCACCGATCCGGACTAACATGTCCGGGTAGGCTTCACACAAAATGCCTACGTCCGTTCTCGCATACGGACTCTAAACAACGGGGACTTTACATATCTACCCGAAGGAACGCCTCCAACTCTTCGCAAACTCGCGAGAGAGGGCTTCCTATGCTAAGAAAGAGAGCTATCATGCTCACAAGTGAGGATCGTTACCCTTGCGTTCCTCTTTGGCGCCATCGAAATGTAATCGGATAGAAATCACCGCACTTGCGTTGCCTCCGTGGATCCGGAGTCGGCTTGCGATTCGGAGCTCCGAAGCTCCTCCAATGGCGGATCTAGCTCCTCTTCCTCTTGCCTTAGCTCTTCTTTCTCCAAGGGTTTGGAGAGAGGATAAGGCATGAAAAGTGAAGTTTTCCAAGTCAACTCCCGGGTATATCCTCCCAGGAACAACCCCCAGCCATTGGATCTTCAATCAAGGAAACGAACGGCTTTGATTCGGGGCTGAAATGCCCAATCTGGGCCGAACACGGCCTGGCACACGCCCGTGTCCAGGGCCGTGTGCCGCATTCGCCGTCAAAATCGAATCTTCTGAACACGCACACGGGTATCGAACACGCCCGTGTTCGAGCTGACACGCCCGTGTTCCAGCTGACACGGCCGTGTAGCCGGCCGTGTACCCCATTATTTTCTCCCGTTTTCAACCCGAGCACTGCACGGGTTCTAGGACACGCCCGTGTCCTTGCCCGTGTCATATTGACATGCCTGGGCCCCCAGGCCGTGTACACGGGACATTTCGTCGAGGGGAGAACGACGACTGGATGACACGGCCTTGGACACGCCCGTGTCCTAGGCCGTGTGCCTTGTCTCGACGATCGTCGAGTGAATCTCGACGATTTCACCTTGACGATCGTCGACACGGGTCGACACGCCCTGCGACACGCCCGTGTCGCAGGCCGTGTGCCCATTCTCGACGAATCGTCGAGAATAACTCGACGATTTCACGGCTAAGTGTCGACACGGGTCGACACGCCCTGCGACACGCCCGTGTTGCAGGCCGTGTGCCCATTCTCGACGAATCGTCGAGAATAACTCGACGACTTCGCGGCTAAGTGTCGACACACGCTCGACACGCCCTGGGACACGCCCGTGTCCCAGGCCGTGTGCCTTCAGCCAGAAACCAAAACTGGCCCAAAACGTCCTCCTTTGCTCCTTTGAGTTTCGGGGCGTTACACTATACATCTTAAAAATCCCAGGATGCACCGAATACTTGGAGCAATATACTTATCTCAATATATCTTCTCGGATTTCCCCGTCCTTGGGAATGTAGAGTCGGCCATGGAAATGAACGAGGTCGTCCTTTAGCGTATACTATTTAGCATATCCATCTTCAATTGACTTAATCACTAGGGCCAGAGCAGCATCCTTCCTTGCTCTTCCCAGATTCGACCTCGAATATCACAAACAATACTCATTGCGGTTAGGTACTCCGCATACTCTTCAGAATGATCTCTATACACCAGAGTGATCTCCATCTCTTCGAGCATTCGACCTAGTTCCATACTCATCAACCGAGATTCAGGGTTCAATTCTGGTACTGAAAGAATTGGTTTTCAAGATATCCTAAACACCTAGAGGGGGGGGGGGGGTGAATAGGTTCAATTCTTTTTCCTTAAGGCAGATAATATTTTTTCTATTAGATCACTTATTCTGCAATTTGCACAGCACAGTATAAAAGAAATCACATCCAATCACAGAGTACACACAGTTTTATAGTGGTTCCCCAAGTGATGGGTACATCCACTTTTCCCTTCGCCTATCTAGCAGTATACTAGATTCGGCCCAACTTCCTTCTTCTTCCTCAGATCCTCAGATCTTATAACTCAGAACCTTGAAAGGTTCCTACAACTCAGACTTCAGCAAGTCCTACAGCTCAGATCCTCTAAGAGAATCCTACCTCAGAGTGAGTCCACACTCCTACAACTCAGGCAATTAAGCCCTACCTCAGCCTCTTCAACAGGCCTACAACTCAGGCAATCAAGCCCTACCTCAGCCTCTTTTATAAGGCCTACAACTCAGGCAATCAAGCCCTACCTCAGACTCTTCTACAAGGCCTACAACTCAGAGAGAAAACCCTCCTACCTCAGGCACTCAACCCTACCTCAGCCTTTATAGATTTAGGCTTACAACTCAGAGGGATAACCCTCATACACTTAGATCTGTAATAGATCATACAAAAAAATTGATATTAAAAAGGGTAATTCCTTCACCCAAGTAGGGAGAGAATGTGTAGAAGGTTTCTTGGTCAGTTCTTGATAGATCTGACAACTTTGGAATCAACCTGTCTTAGCTTCTTCAAAGCTTCTTGAATTTGAACAAAGTAAGGTTGATCTTCTTGAAGTTGGAGATGATCCTCAATCTAGCTTCCTTCTTCTATTCAGAATTTAATCTGAATTCTTCTTACAGACTTGTTCAGGATCCGCCCTTGTTGATTTCTGGATGAAGACTTCTCTTCTTCTTCTTAGTTGTTCCTCTCTCTTGGATACTTCCAGCACTTCTCCTTTTCAGATGTGACTCTGAATTCTTCTGGCAGACTTGTTCAGGATCTGCCCTTAGAGACTTGTTTCTTTCTGGATGAAGACTTCTCTTCTTCCTCTTAGTTATTGTTTGTCTCTTCTTGTTCAATCCTTGGATTGTTCCAGCACTGGATTCTTTTTATTACTTCTATCTGATGATAGAACATGTCTTTATATAGGCTTCATCCGAGGTTACCGGCTGATAAGGTTCCTAATGACCTTCTGACAGCTCTGACAGATGCAACAACATTGTCAGTTATGACAGCTATCAAGTCTTCAGTCCTGATACTTAATCCTTCATTGAACTTCAACTCAGCAGCAAAGTATCGAGACAATACTTCAAATATGTCGACACAAATAGATCATGTGTCGACACAACTCTTGATGATGTCGACACAGCTTTCACAATGTCGACACAACTTCTCTTTAACTTCTTGACACAGCTTCAGTGGCATGTGTTGACACAAGTCCTGTGTGTCGACACAATAACTTCTAGTCTCGACAAAGTTGATGTCGACAGAATTCTAGAGTGTGTCGACACAAGTCCTGTGTGTCGACACAAGTGTTGTCGACAGAATTCTAGAATGTGTAGACACAAGTCCTGTGTATCGACACTGTTGTTGTCGACAGATTTTATATATGTCAACACAAGTCCTGTGCATCGACACAATCTGGCTCCTGGTGTCGACACAGCCTTTCCCATGTGTCGACACAATTGTTGTCAACAGATTTTCTGTGTGTCGACACAAGTCCTATATGTAGAAACAATCTGGCTTCTGGTATCGACACAGCTTTTCCCATGTGTTGACATAATTCTTCTCAAGTGTCGACACTTGTACTTAGAAACTTTTTCTGCATTTCCTTAACCTGCATATTCAAACTCAACGCAACATCAAATATACCTTGATGAATATCATTGAGTTAGGTGAGGCTTCACCAAATCTGGTACACATTTTCCAATGTACCCAACAATATCCCCATATTGGGAGAAGTCATAACCCTTAGTCAATGATATACATCACTTTATAATAAAACACAGAATATGATGTATAAAATCATTATTTTACGGGGTAATACATAAACAAAACCAACATATTATATCATCATAGAATATGATAAAATATAATAAACATGAATCAATGTTTTGTTGAACTACAATAAGTTTCTGAACAATAGATGACATGATTTTAAAAAGATTACATATTTTTAAAATCTAGTCAATCTAATCTTAGGACTGATCAGGCTCCTTGATAACTATTCCTTTTTCAGACTGAACTTTAGCTTATACATTAGCTTCAGTGTCTTCAAGTGGCTTCTTTCCTTTAAGATCCTTTTTCTTGAGCTCTTCAGCCTTGACCTTTTGCCTTTCAAAATATGATAAGCCTTTGGAAAGTACTTGCTTGGCTCCACAGAAGTAGCAGGTATCTTCCCAGCTTTGATGTCTCTTTTAAACTGATAAATGACATCTTGTCGTTTCTGATACTTGTTCCATTCTTGTTCAGAGTACCACTTGCCCCTATCATGCATGTTATCTTTAACAGCTTGCCAGGAATTAAGAATAATGTTTCTGGAAGTGAGACTCCATCTTTCAAAATCAGGCTTTAATTCAGCCCGCTCTCTAAACCTTTTCTTGAAAAGTTGAGCTTCTTGATCTCTTTTCAAAGCGGCTTCAAACATTTAAACTTTTTAAATAATTACATTCTGTACCTCCTTTGGAGGACTATACATTTGTTGAACAGCAGATTGAATACCCTCAAAATCAGCAGGTGGATAAATAATCTGAGCTACTTCATGCTGAACTCCTTCATTGTACGCCGGTTGAATGCCTGATTCAGCAGTGTTATCATCATCACACAGGGGAGGATAACCAAGAGTTGCTCTGATAGCATTAGTTATCTATTTAGCATATTCAGAGCCTGCATTGACTAACACTCTCTCCCCCTTTATGACTTCTCGTTCAACATGGTCTTTTAGATCATACTTTTGAAATCTTATCTGATTAGCTAGATAATTTGTTCCTTCTTTGTAGAATGATCTAAACTTCAGCAGCTGAACAATAATTACCTTTTGAGATTCTTGGATAGCAGTGCTAACATCTGTCAAATTTGCTTTGAGATGTTTATCAAACTCAGTCTTTTCTTTAGCAATGTTTGTAGTGAAACCAGTTGTTGTATCCTTAAGTTCTGTGACAATAACATTGTGTGATTCTGTCAGATTGTCATTCATTATGAGTTGATTTTCCAAAACATAGCCTTGTTTTACTACTATGTCATCTATTTTAGTTTTGGCCTCTACTTATTGCTTTGCTAAATATACTACAACATTACCTCCCTTATGGAAGCAATCTGTCATCTCCTTTTTATGTAAATTCACTTCAAATCTGATGGACTTGATATCTTGGGCCAATGTAGATTGGAGTTCCTTATGACTTTCATCCACATACTTCTCAAGAGCTATTCTTTGCTCATCCATCTTAACTTACAGTGCCACTAACATTGAGCTGAAGTCAATTGCTGGAGCTGGTGGTTGGGAGACTGTCTGCAAGGCTTTCTTATAGCCTAATCTCTTCTTTCTGAGGACCATCAGTTTCCTCTTCTTGGCCCTGGAAACTTCTTCATTTTCAGAAGAATCAGATGAACTTGCTATGTCCACTGTGTCTTTTGGACTAGAGGGCAACTCCTTCTCAGTCCTTGGCTGCTCCCCCTCATTCCTTAGCTGATCCCCCTCAGTCCTTACATCTTGTATGTCAGGAAATAACTCTTTTAGAGTTAACTATTGTTGCATTTGAACAGGAGGAATATCTTTCTCTTGTGCAGTAGATGGAGTGTCATCAAATGCAAAAGTGTCCTCTATTGTAGTGTCATGTATTGGGACACTTTCTTGGTTAGTCTGTTCAACATCATTCATATGTACAGTCAGTGTAGTATTTTCTGAATTGAGAGTAGCTTGATTTATATCCAGTAGTACCTCAAGTATAGATTGTGTAGTCGTTTCACTGTCCAATGCAGCTGTGTTGATAGGTGGCTCTTGTTCATGAGCTCCCCCTGAAGGTAATGCCTCTTGTTGAGCTGAAGCTGGAGAAAGCTCATTGGCTCCCCCTTGATGAGGCTCTTCCTGTACCTGAACTTTTGAGATGTTGGTGGCAGGAATCTACTCCCCCTGCACCTGACCATCATCTATAATCTCTGGAGCAGGTGATTTCCTAGCATTCTCTGGTCTTTCTTCATCTGAGCTGAAGACCACTTCTTCTTCTAAATCACTGGAAGATTCAGTTGTCTTGTGGATTGATTTCTTCTTTTGCTGTATCTGTTTTGTTTGTTTCTGTGGAGTAGAAACATCCTTAGTCAGGACCCTTTCCCATCTGGATAGTATCCTTAAGATCATTCTTCTCATATGGTTTATCTTAGATCCTGGTGTGTGATTCATCACTTCAGGAATATTCACAATCAGATATAGGCTTAGTATTCTGCCCAGGTTTGGTTTCTTTAAACTTTCTTTGATCTTTTCAAAGATCACAGCAGACTAGTTGGTTTTGACCTTGAAGATCACTCTGGTCATTAGATTGAACATATATGCAGATATCCTATCATGTCCTACTATTTTGCACAGAATTACTTTTCCTATAATTTCAGAAAGAAATTTTCCCTGGGAGTTCATTCCCTTTCTATGCATAGAATATCCAATCTTGGTGGTGGGATCCAGTCCACACCATTGGAGAGCTTCTCTGGTCATGAAATATACGACTTCATCTTCTTCTTGAACCCTTGGCAGTTATAGTGTCTTCCTCAAACTCTTCAGGGTGAGTTTGACCTTGGTTCCTTGAACGGATGACTTAATTTTCAGGCTCGTTGAATCCAGTGTTGCTGCTGTGTAGAATTCAAGAACCTCCTTCTTCCAAATCTTGGCAGGTTCTGAGACCAAGTACTCTAATCCATTCTCTGTGATTAGGGTAATCACAGCTTTGATTTCTCTAGATCCACTCGCAAACGCATCGCGAACTAGTTCATAGCCCTCGTTAATGTTTTCTTCCAGCTTTGGCGCCATTCGAGATGAGAGAGAGAGAAGAAGAGAGATGAAGGTCTGTCGACACAAAGGATTAGGTCTCGAGAATGTTGAGAGCATAGTCGACAGGGTTTTACTTCCACCTATTTATATGTTTCTAAATAAAGAAGGTCAAAAGGCGGGTTGAAATAAACCTATTGTGTCAACACTGTTGGGATTGTGTCGACACAGACTACTAAAGTCTCGATAAAGAATTACTATTCTATGTGTTGACAACAATTGCGATGTGTCGACACAAATAATCTTAAGAGGTTACACTAATCTCTGCCTGTCGACACAGATGACAGTATGTGTCGACACCAACATTTAAGTATCTGGATAGCTATGTGTCGACACCAAATTCTGAGTGTCGACACAATCTTCTGGATGTGTCGACAGAATTTTTCTTATGTGTCGACACCATATACTAAGTGTCGACACAGATGTCTTTATGTGCCGACACAAATTTACTTAGTCAAATTTGTCATTCTTATTCTAAGTTCAACATGCCTAATTCAATTTTAAAATAATTGAATTTAGTTTCATCAAGTGGTTTTGTGAACATGTCAGCAATTTGAAAATTAGTATTGACAAATTCTAAACTTATATCTTCCTTTTCAACATGATCTCTAAGGAAATGAAATTTTATTTCTATGTGCTTAGTTCTGCTATGAGAAATAAGATTTCTAGAAATAAAAATAGCACTAGTAGAATCACAAAATAATGAAGTTATACTTACCTAGATTACATAATCTTCATGTTGATGTTGAATCCATAATAGCTGAGTACAGTAGCTGTCTGCAGCAACATATTCAGACACATCAGTGGAAATAGCCACACTTGTTTACTTTTTGCTGCCCTATGACACCAATGGCTTCTTCAAATTTCTTGGGTTCCATCTGGGACAGGAAACCTGAGCAAAGAACTGTGTTCAAGTTCTTGCACCTTGTCTGAACACCATGTCTTGGATCACCAATAATTTGATGTGCTGGATGATCCTTTAGATGTCTTGTTAATGGAGGCAATCTATATATACCTTGATTTTCTCCAATCTCCCCATCAAGTTGTACTACATTTTCTTCATCATCAGCTTGTGGGTCTTGTACTCCCCCTGGATAGCATCCATCATTTTCTTCAACCTGCCTTACAGGTTGGTCTTCACTAATGGTTAGCTTGTCCATCTTTTCCTTCAGACCTGTAGAGCAAACCCTTTGATGATCCCTTTTTCAGATCCACCAAAGATCACTTTGTGTCCATTCTCTATGGGAGTATAATCCTTCAGCATCCTTCTTATTCCAGTCATGTGCCTGGAACATCCACTATCCAAGTACCATATTGGGGTATGACCACTTGGACTCACTTGCATCAAATAAAAAAGTATTGGGTTCTAGGTTCAGGTTAGTCTGAAACTTAATTGATCTCCCTGCAGTCTTTCTAACAGGTAAGCTGACATTTTTCCTGACACTGGTGTTGTGCCAACAATCTATGGCATAATGCCCAACCTTACCACAACACCAACACTCATATCTACTGTATCCTCTTTTAGATAAATTCTTAACAGCCTTGCTGTCAGCTGTCCTTTTGTTTAGTGTTGGGGCTGGTGCATCAAATACCAATGATTCCTGAAGAATATGGTGTGTTTGTACACGGGCTGCCCTATTGACATTTACACCCTTGTCATTCAGAATACCAGCCTTACTGTGACCATGTGTAATGTCATGGTCATACCTATTAGTAGGCTGCACCACTTTTCTGAAAGAAATAGGGGGTTTGGAGATTAGTGGCTGAACTAGGGCTTTGTCTTCTCTTTTAGAATTTGCTGCCCTAGTTCTTCCCTTAAAACCTAGATCTGTCTTACCCTTTTGTGCAATGAAGTTATCAATCAAAGGTAATACAGACTTTGGCTTTGAGAATTTAGCCACAAGTTCCTTTTCTCTTTGTAGTCTGACTTCCAGACCCTTGATCTGATCATTTTTGAATGTAATTGTTCCCAACTGAATAATAGTTATGTTTTTCAACTTGACAACCTCATTCATCTTCTGATCCAGTAATTTTTCTGAATCAGATGCATCCAACTTAAGAGCAACAATTTTCTTAGCCTGATTTTTGACAAGGTTTCTGCTTCTCTTAAGTGCATACAACAGATCACCATACTCATCAATAAGTTGATGTACATCCCCTTCGGATTCAGATCCATTCACATCTCTTAATGCAGATGTTTCTGATTCAGTATAATAATCAGAAACTGATGAAAAGTTGTTTACCTTACTGGGACCAGGCCGATCCTGACAATGATCTTCCTCAGTCAAAGCCATTAGCCATCTGTAGTGATGATCTTCAGTCACATTAATAGAGTCCAGCATTTGCAAGAACTCAGATTCTACTGAATCCTCTTCAGTAGTAAACAATCCTATATAACCTTCAGCTTCTGTCTCTTCTCCTGAATCTGATGATGAGGAATCAGTCCAGATTTTCTGCTTCTTTGCAACCAAGGATCTCTCCTTCTTGCCCTTATTTTGCTGCTTCTTTTTATCTTTAGATTCCTTTCTTTTATCAGGACAATCAACTATGACATGCCCTGGCCTGTTACAGCAATAACAAACAAGTTTAGAAGAAATTTATTTACTGGGATTACAGCCATACCTGTCATCCTTAGATGCTTTCTTTGTCTTATAATAGTCATCCTTGGAGTATGATGAAGATTGCTTTGTTCTCCATTTCTTCTTCTTCATGAACCTTTGAAACTGCCTTATGAAAGAGTAAAATCTTCATCAGAATTATGACTGTCTGAAGTGTTGATGTCAGTATTTTCTAATTCAACTTCAGTCATTCTCCTGGGAGGAGATGGTGACTTTCTCCTGCCCTTTCTTGTAGCTTCAGCCTTAAAGGAAACTAACTTTTCTCTTTATTCAGACTTGTTACTTTTCTCCTCTTCCTTTCTGGCAGTGAGCTGCATCTCATAGGATAGCAGTTTTCCAAATAAGGTTGGTGGATGTGTATCTGCAAGCCTGGCCACCTCTTTGATGGCACATTTTTTAGTATCCCAGTCCTTGGTTAGGGATCTGAGAAACTTGTCATTTAATTCATATGTGCTAAAGACTATTCCATAGGTCATTAGCTCATTAACAATTCTAAAGAATTTCTTATAGCATTCATCTATGCTATCTGACTTAGCTTGTCTAAAACTTTCATATTCTTGATTTAGCATGGACTTCCTATCCTCTCTCACTTCATCTGTTCCCTCTATGTAGATAATCAAAGTGTCCCACATCTCCTTGGAGGTTTTGCAATGGACCAGATTTTGGAATGTAGAGTCATCTATGACACTCACAATTATATTTTGTGCCCTCTTGTCTAAGATTTCTAAAATGAACTCTTCCTTAGTCATTTCTGAATAACTCTTTGGAGTCTTGAGGTTAACATCAAGAATTGATATATTCATAGGAATAAATGGCCCTTCTAGCATTGTGATATAAATTCTTGGATCATATGCTTCCATGAACAATCTGACCCTCTCTTTCCATATGCCAAAGTTTTCTTTCCTACAAATAGGAAGCTTCATGGATCCAAGTTCCTTCTGATTCTCACATGAACCCATTTTGTCTAACTGATAACTGCCTTATAGATCAACTCAGATTGTTAAGTCTATTCTTGAGCAACCTGGCTGTGATACCACTTGAAAGAATTGGTTTTCAAGATATCCTAAACACTTAGAGGGGTGGGGGTGAATATGTTCAATTCTTTTTCCTTAAGACAAATAATATTTTTTTTTGTTAGATTACTTATTTTGCAATTTGCACAACACAGTATAAAAGAAATCACAGCCAATCACATAGTACACACAGTTTTATAGTGGTTCCCCAAGTGATGGGTACATCCACTTTCCCCCTTTGCCTATCTAGCAGTATACTAGATTCGACCCAACTTCCTTCTTCTTCCTCAGATCCTTAAATCTTACAACTCAGAACCTTGAAAGGTTCCTATAACTTAGACTTCAGCAAGTCCTACAACTCAGATCCTCTCCGAGAATCCTACCTCAAAGTGAGTCCACACTCCTACAACTCAGGCAATTAACCCCTACCCCAGCCTCTTCAACAGGACTACAACTCAGGCAATCAAGCCCTACCTCAACCTCTTTCACATGGCCTACAACTCAGGCAATCCAGCCCTACCTCAGCCTCTTCCACAAGGCCTACAACTTAGAGAGAAAACTCTCCTACCACAGGCACTCAGCCCTACCTCAGCCTTTATAGATTTAGGCTTACAACTCAGAGGGATAACCCTCCTACACTCAGATTTGTAATAGATCGTACAAAAAAATTGATATTAAAAAGAATAATTCCTTCACCCAAGTAGAGAGAGAATGGGTAGAAGGTTTCTTGGTTAGTTCTTGATAGATCTGACAACTTTGGAATCAACCTGTCTTAGATTCTTCGAAGCTTCTTGAATCTGAACAAAGTAAGGTTGATTTTCTTGAAGTTGGAGATGATCCTCAATCCAGCTTCCTTCTTCTATTCAGAATTTAATCTGAATTCTTCTTGCAGACTTGTTCAGGATCTACCCTTGTTGATTTCTGGATGAAGACTTCTCTTCTTCTTCTTAGTTGTTCCACTCTCTTAAATACTTCCAGCACATCTCCTTTTCAGATGTCACTCTGAATTCTTCTGACAGACTTGTTCAGGATCTGCCCTTAGAGACTTGTTTCTTTCTGGATGAAGACTTCTCTTATTCCTCTTAGTTGTTGTTTGTCTCTTCTTGTTCAATCCTTGGATTGTTCCAGCACTGGATTCTTTTCATTACTTCTATCTGATGATAGAATATGTCTTTATATAGGCTTCATCCGAGGTTACCACTGATCCGATTCCTAACAGCCTTCTGACAGCTCTGACAGATGCAATAACATTGTCAGTTATGACAACTATCAAGTCTTTAGTCATGATGTTTGATCCTTAATTGAACTTCAACTCATCAGCAAAGTGTCGAGACAATACTTCAAATGTGTCGACACAAATAGATCATGTGTCAACACAACTCTTGATGATGTCGACACAGCTCTAACAATGTCGACACAGCTTCTCTTTAACTTCTTGACACAACTTTAGTGGCATGTGTCGACACAAGTCCTGTGTGTCGACATAGTAACTTCTAGTCTCGACAAAGTTGATGTCGACAAAATTCTAGAGTGTGTCGACACAAGTCCTGTGTGTCGTCACAAGTGTTGTCGACAGAATTCTGGAATATGTCGACACAAGTCCTGTGTGTCGACGTAGTTGTTGTCGACACAATCTGGCTCCTTGTATCGACACAGCCTTTCTCATGTGTCGACACAATTATTGTCGACAGATTTTCTGTGTGTCGACACAAGTCCTGTGTGTCGACACAATCTGGCTCCTGGTGTCGACACAGCCTTTCCCATGTGTCGACACAATCCTTCTCAAGTGTCGACACTTGTACTTAGAAACTTTTTCTACATTTCCTTAACCTGCACATTCAAACTCAACACAACATCAAATACACCTTGATGAATATCATTGAGTTAGGTGATGCTTCTCCAAATTTGGTACACATTTTCCAATGTACCCAACAGGTACCTTTGTGCTCAAAGAATTGGTTACGGAGTTTGCTTTTTCGGGGTGGTGGTAGTTCAAGGTAAACTCGTAATCACTCAAAAATTTTAACCACTGCTGCTGTCTCAGATTCAACTCCTTTTGATTATGAACATACTTTAAATTCTTATGATCCGAAAATATCTCACAGTTGACGCCATATAGATAGTGCCACAAAACCTTCAAGGCGAACACCAGTACCCCTAATTCCAAATCATGAACTATGTAATTGGCTTCATGCTTCTTCAGTTGCCTCGAGGCATAAGCAATCACATGTCCATGTTGCATCAGTACTACCCCCATCCCTTGATATGACGCATCAGTGTAGACTTCAAATCCTTCCTTCCCAGATGGAACGGCTAGGATGGGTGTGGTGGTAAGTCTATCTTTCAGCTCTTGGAATGCAGCTTCACACTGGGGTGTCCACTCGTAAGGCACACCTTTCTTTGTCGGAGTAGTGAGAGGAAGGGCTATCTTTGAAAATCCTTTTATGAACTTACTATAATACCCAGCAAGTCCAAGGAAACTCCGCACATCGACCGCTGCCTTTAGAGGCGACCATTCCTTCATGGCACACACCTTGGTCGGATCCACAACTAGTCCAGCACCATTGATCACATGGCCTAAGAAGTCAACTTCTCAGAGCCAAAATTCACACTTGTTGAACTTGGTAAACAAGGTATGCTCCTTTAACTTCTTCAACACCAAGGTCAAGTGTTCAACATGCTCTTCCTCTGTCTTCGAATATACTAAAATGTCATCGATGAAGACAATGACAAAGACATCTAAGTATGGCTCAAACACTATGTTCATCAAGCTCATGAATGTTGAAGGGGCATTTGTGAGCCCAAACGACATCACAGTGAACTCATATAGACCGTACCTCGAGCTAAATGTCATTTTCTGAATGTCCTACTCTCATATCTTCAACTGGTAGTACCCTGAGCGCAGATCCAGCTTGGAAAACCATTGCACTCATACCAACTGATCGAATAACTCATCGATCCAGGGTAGAGGATAGGTGTTCCGCACCATTAAACGATTGAGTTCCCGAGAATCTATACATAACCGTAGCGTTCCATCCTTCTTCTTAAAAAATAGAACAGGGGCTTCCCAAGGTGATGAACTGGGGCGAATAAAACCTGATTCTACTAATTCTTATAGTTGAACTCTGAATTCTGCGAGTTCCTTCGGGGCCATTCGATAAGTGGTCCTACAGATGGGCTTGACACCCGGTACTAACTTGATTTGAAAGTCCACCTCTCTATATGGGGGTAATCCTGGAAATTTCTTAGGGAATACCTCAGGGAAATCTTGCACTATTCGCACGTCTTTCAATTCGACTGTCATTTCTTTTAGTTCAAAACAGATCATATATACTTCGTCCCCCCTCATATGGGCCTTTAAGGTCTGAGTTGAAGATAATAACATATGGGGTGCAAGTTTAATACCTTGAAAGATGACTTCAGAGCCCCCATGCCTCAAATAAATTCGTTTCTCCGCACAATCAATCCTGTCGTCGTGTCAATCCAACCACACCATGCCTAGAATGAGGTCGAATTCTGGCATTCTCAATACCATGGCTGGAGTTTCAAATATCTTTCCTCCAAGAAATACCTCTAATTCACACTTGGCAGATGCAGTCATCTCAGAGCCATTCGGGAAGCGTATTATCCGAGCAATGCTGGTGAAGAATTGCACTCCTTCTAAGTCTTTAATGAAGTCTGCCGACAAAAATAGTGTGTCACCGGTATCGAATAGAGTATAAGCTGGTTTCCCACCAACCATCACGGTGCCTAGCTAGGTATCAATTATGCAGACTCAAGCTAGACTCATGGTATATCTTTGACTAGTAAAAGGAAAAAAAACTTATAACATAGTAATTAAATCACAACATACCAGAAATCACCTCCTGAGGATTCTGCTCTTGTGCCATGTCTAGCGCGAACACCTGATTCCGAGCAGGTCCTGGGTTCCTTCCTCATGGTCCTCGTCCTCGACCACGCACATGTCCCCACACTCGTGGAGCTGCCGGAGAGAGAGCAGGGGGAGAATTTCCACATAGCTGTGGGCAATAGTGTCAGATGTGGCCCGGCTGGTTGCACTGGAAGCAAACTCGCTCGTATTGCTCCTTAGGCAGTAGGTATTGTGATTGTAGTGGAGGTAGTGTTGGTTGCGGTACCAGACGCTCCATTCTAAAATTCTGATGGAAGAAATCCCCGCCTCTATTGTTTCCTCTTCCTTTGTTAGCCTGTCTCCTTCTATACCTGGGACCGGCCTCCATTACTCCCTCAACGGGTCTCTTATTACTAGCCTTGACCGAAAAAGTGATCCGCTTCCAATATCTTCGCCATGTTAATTATCTACGCTAGGCTTGAATCCGCTATAAACAAAAGCGCTTGCCTCAGGGGATCTCGCAAGCCTTTATAAAATCGCTTTGCATAACCTCGATTATCCAACTCATAGGAATCAGCAAACCTAGCGAGATGTTGAAACTCCCGTTGATATTCAGTAACTGGATTGGATCCCTATTTTAGCTGCAAGAATCTTTCCTCGAGTTCGTCTCTAGCGGTCGAAGGGATGAAGTGTTCCAAGAAAGCTCTAGAGAACTCTGTCCAACTGATCTCTGTATATACTCGGCCCTGTAAGGTGGAACCGATGAGGGACTTCCACCACCTCTTCACATGCAATTGTAGGACTGAGACTGTTAAGGTCACAACCATATTGGCTGGACATCTGATTCTAGCCAGTAATTACTGCACCGTGTCAAGCCACTCTTCGGCGCAAACAACCGACTCCATCCCAAGGTAGGCAGGTGGGGGGAGAGCTCGAAAGGTGCTCAACAAATTAGAGCTTGGGGCTTGTTGTTGCATCGGAGCCTGTTGGGACCAAAAGGCATCCAAAATAGCCGTGAGCGTCAGCCCTAGCTCCGACTGTTGAAACTGTATGGGTACGGTAGGGGCGAGAGTGCCCCCCACTGGCTCTACATGCACTAGGATCTACACGTAAGGTACAAAACCAAGGTCAGGTTGGCTAATTGTAGGGTCAAAATTGGACATACTTAGTGTGAATTACATATGAGCACGCTAATGCTTCCGCTAAGTCAGTTTGTCCCCAAACTGACTAATCAAACAGGGGTGGCAGCATTGTTCAATGACTTCTTTAGTTCAGGATCGTAGCAAGCTGATACCATTTGTAAGACCTCCTCCTGGAACATAAGCCACGACCGAGGGGAGTCTTATGCCCAGAATAGCCGCCTTGCGGTAGAGTTAGCACACGGACTAACCTTTACTACAAGACGCCTATCCTGCCAGCTAAACATATCATCCATGCAAACCCAACATAAAGAAAGTAAAGAGAAGTCAAAATTACACACTAGTATAAATTCCACAAGTATAACAAATAAAATAAGCAACTAAGGCTTCAATAATATCAGAGTACATAATGCCAAATGACAATAAAATGTGTCTCTAAAACTCACATCAGTCACTGGCGGTAGCGATGGTACCGTCACTTTAGGCCCTGTCGTCCTGGCCTGGCTGCCCTCCTGCATAACCTGTTGTTGCTCTATCTGCGAGGTTTCCTCCTAAAATGGAATACGTATCAACCTCTAGTCATAAAGACTAAGTGGCTATCACATCCGCTCACCTGACGACCCTTAGACACCGGGCGGATAAAAGGACAAGGGTACAATATAAGTATGTAAGTAGTAGTACAAATAGGTGGAGAATCTATATATATATCATATGTGTAGAAACAACAATGAAGTATATCAAGTTCATCAACATCCTTGTCTAGCAGTTATACTCAATTATAACAATCCAACAAGCAGGTAATCTACAATAAGAAAATAACTTAACTTATATGAATGCCCATACATACATATAAGTTTAGGATCAGCTCAACAGTAAAGTAAATCATCATATAAGAGTGCCCATACAAACTTATATGATAATGGATCTTGTGTATGTAATGTAATGGGATGTTATGAATGCAATACAATGAATCGCCCATGCTCACACACATGCAATTGCTATGTCGACATAGACTCGTAGTTCCCACTTTTCGAGCAGGTAGCTAACCTCTTAGACGCCATCTATCGTGGCCAGACGGTAATAGTGAAACAAGCTTTTCCACTACTAGGCAGGCATCCACACTACCAAACCTATGCCTCCGTATGCTTCAACGCTAAGATCACACATCAAAACTTACATGAGTACTACGACTCAGAGGGATCTCAGGTAGATGTGCACCAAGAAAGTATCCCTATGCTGGCCTATCATCGTGACACAGAAGGAGCCTAAGGGAACGTATCACCAAAGTACCAAATCCCAACCATCCACTATCACAGAAGGAGCCTCAGGAGAGAGCACCAAGGACCAAAGCCCCATTCCACAAGTCTATTTGTCAACTCTCGTCGGTGTGATGACTGGCGAGCCTGTAGACCTGCCACAGTATCCTTAACCCAGGATTATGACACCACATGTCAACTCACACCGCATGAAATTTCACATCTAAGGGCTCCACACTGATTCCCTTATAATTATTCATATCCCGTACTCAACAACACGCAAGGGCTCCACACAGAGTCCCTTATCAACACATCGTTCCAGTGTGGCAAGCACACACGCACTTCCAATCCTTCCACATTTCCATAGCACACAAGGGTTCATCATTTGCACAAGTGGCAAGTAACCTTACACATCATACCAATCTCACACTGCTACCCGAAGGGAGACACAACTCTAAGCAGTCGACCACTTTACACCTTTCATTATTTATCACATCTCATTACCATGCATTAACCTCTTCCAATTCCTTTTTAATGATCATGCCTTCACCAACAAGTATGCTTCCATTATGGTAATTACATTAGCATAATGATATTTCACAATTTCATTAAACATGAATACATAGTTATGAGTTACTCATTCAAATATCGAGCATCACATCCTCTTCCAAAACCTGTTCCATTCTCATGATTATAATCACGCACAATCATGTTTTACCAAACCATTTGTCTATCACGATCACATAAGACTAAGTTTACCAAACCTCAACATTATTTTGCTACAATTTCTCTACCCAAAATCAAACCCATTTCTACACTAACCCGAGAATAGTATGTCAACAAGAGTTAACTGTACAACAACTTTGACTGGACATTCCTGAGTCTACAGAACTCATATGAAAACGGGTAACCACACGTTGGAAAGGTCTTTCCAAGGGCTGCAACTTTCGTGTTTAGTCAAAAGCTCATATATGACCGTATCTTAACCAAAAATGGCCTTGTAGTTCGCTGTGCACAAAAAATAGATTTCTTCACGCATCATAAAGCAAGATGAACGACTTTGGTTCATCATCTTCCTTTATACATTTATTCAAAGTTAGATACAGAACTTTCTCCTCCCTTATCATTAGACCATTTCTCTTCACAAAACCAAGTCCACCATCTTCACAAGAAGAGAGGAGAGGTTGAAGACTTCACATCTCTATGGCACAAGCCCTAGCATGGTCTCTACCTAGGAGATCTTCATCTCACAAGTCAAACTCTTTTGAGTCAATATCTCTCCTAGAAATAACAAAAGATCTAGCACCAAGGGAGAGGGTCGGAATCACACCTCATTTTCGGCAGTTCCGGCCATGGATCTCGTTATCCTTCTTGGCGGCATCTTCTCCCTTATTGGCGTTGTTCTTCCCGGAAAGGTAGATCGGCCCTTCTCCCAGAAAAACGACTCTAGCAATCCTTCTCTCCTGACGGTTTCAACACAGGTAATGGCTCGACAAAAATGACAAAGTGACGGCTAGGGTTTTCCGCAAGTCTCTTTTTATAATAGGAATTAGGGTTAAACTGTCTGCCACGTGTCACCCGATTATTGGACCACTTATTATTGCTTTAAATATGTCATATTGAAAGGACGTGTCCAATTAAATTGTTTTGCTATAATTTCCAAAATCTCGGTTCAGACCGTGTATAGGAATTAGAAGACAATAGCCGAAAATCTTCTAAGTCCAAAGTCATCGAGTAAGCAACTCGTGACGAATCGTCGAGTATCATACAGTTACTCGACAAAACGTCGAGATTCGTTGTGACCACTCAACGTCATATATAAGTACAACGCTTTCTAAGTTAAAATCGTCGAGTATACCTTATTTACTCGACAAACCATCGAGTGGTGTTGAGTCCACTCAGCGCCTCAGCCTAATTCGTTGAATGGCGTTGAGTGCACTCAATGCACTCAATGCCACATTGAGTGCACTCAACGCACTCAACGCCACATTGAGTGCACTCAACATCATGTTGAGTGCACTCAACGTCATGTTGAGTGCACTCAATGCACTCAACGCCACGTTGAGTGCACTCAACGCACTCAACGCCACGTTGAGTGCACTCAACGCACTCAATGCCACGTTAAGTGCACTCAATGCACTCAACGCCCCGTGTCCAGAAAATATTCTAAGTAAACATTTGTCGAGTGGTGGTGAGTCCATACAACGCCTCAGCTTAATTTGTGATGATATTCAACGAATAGTATTGGTCTCAACTCACAAGCCATACTCGACGAATTCGTCAGATATCCGTGATAATATCCGACGAATTTTACTTGTTGAGTCTGGCGCACCCCTAGCCTGAGTCAACTCCCTTGACTCAAAACACATGTGAGGGGTCTAGCGCGAAACGGGTTGTTACAACGTCTTACTCGGAGGACTCCGCACAAGATGATTCTACTCTGCCCTAAAGAGGGAGACGGTCCCCAGCTACGCTAACCTGTTCACCGGGTCGAAGCATAAATCGCGGTCGTCGAAGCCATCGAAGCTCATTACCATCAATTTGAAGGGTCTTCCAAGCGAAAGAGGGAGTCAGAACCCATACCTCTAGCACATTGTCGGAGCGACGACCGCAACGACACTACACGCTAGGGCCAAGGCCTTCACCGGCACCGGGAAATTAACCCGTTGAATGTCGCCCGGGCAAGGTACTCATGGACATCCAAGACTCCGACATGCTCCGACGCCCGAAGCCATTACCACCAAACCCAGGAGACCAAATGCAATACTGCGAATTTCACCGCGGGAGTAGGCACAATATAGAAGACTGCACCCTACTAAAGGAGGAGATAGAGCGCCTCATACACCAAGGGCATCTGGGGAGATACTTGCAAAACCAATTACCCAATCAGCCCCCACCGCACCAACTGATGCAAGATTTTAGAGCATAAGAGGGCAGGCAATTATTCGGGGAGGTCGGGACCATTGCTAGCTCACACTTCTGAATCTTCTCTGTCGCACAACACAAGAGGAGCCCCGAGGACCTAGGGACGCAAGAAGATTCCACCATCTGCTTTGGGGACAAGGACCTGAAAGGTGTGCGCATGCCACACCAAGACCCACTCATCATCAGTGCAGGAATCAGTGACCCATGCTTCACCGTCAAGCAGATATTAATCGATAGTAGGAGCTCAGTGGATATCTTTTTCGAATCCACGCTACTCTATATGAGGATCCCGTAAGAATGCTTCGAGCCGGTAACTGGGCTACTGTACGAATTCGATAACGCACACGTACTTGTGCGGGTGTAAAAGTAGTAAACACGCAGCTAACAAGCAGCTAACAAACCGGCAGAAATTTGAATAATTGAAAGTTTTATTATCCAAAAAGATATCATTTACAAAGGTATGACCTCCCTTTTATAGAATGGAGGAGATATGAGAGAGTACAAACAAACAATGTGAGACTAAAAATTTACATGGTTGAGCGGCTAGAAATTAAAGAGACCGCACAGGCCGCGTGGTTAGATAAATGGGCTAACCGCTCGGCAACTCCAGCAGGAAGAGAACACGCCGCAATAGGAGACCGCTAGACCGCCCGGTCTCCAAGCTTCTGAGAGAGACCGCTAGACCGCTCGGACTATAAACAGCAACAGTCTGAACACGAACTTGCTGGAAAGGAACCGCTAGACCGCGTGGTCAACAACCCGCCAGACTAGACCGCCAGGCCGCCCGGTCTAATACTTCAACACTCTCCCTCAAGCTGGAGCATAGATATCAATTATGCACAGCTTGTCACAAATGTGGAAGAAGGAAGTAGAGACCGATTTTGTGAAGATATCCGTCAATTCTTTGTCGGAGGTGACAAATGGAGTACAAATCTATTTATTTAAAACCTCTTCCCGAATGAAGTGGCAGTCGACATCTATATGTTTTGTTCTCTCATGGAAGACCAGATTTTTGGATATGTATATAACGGCATTGTTGTCACAGAACATAGGAAGATGATAGTCATAGACCTCTCCTGGGTCAAGCATGAGAGCTCGCAACCATTTTAACTCACATGTGGTTGACGCCATACTCCGGTATTCGGCTTCTGCACTGGATCTGGAGACAACAGACTGTTTCTTGCTCTTCCAACTCACAAGATTTCTTCCAATAAAAGTACAAAAACCTGATGTTGATTTACGATCGCCTTTATCATCTGCATAGCTTGAATCTGAGTAGGATTCAACCCTCAGATGACCATTCCTCTGAAAGATTAGTCCTTTGCCCGGTGCTACTTTGACATACTCTAAAATCTTCAAGGCAGACTGAAGATGGCACTCCCTGGGAGTTTGCATAAACTGACTAACCTTGCCTACAACATAGGAGATGTCGGGTCTGGTCACCGTGAGATAGATGAGTTTGCCCACCAAATGTCTATACCTCGCGACATCAAATAGAAGAGGCGAGTCATCTGTCCATGTTTTGTCTTCTCCAATAGCCATGGGAAATCGGGCCGGTTTGGCACCTGTCAATCCTGCCTCTTGTAGAAGATCAAGAGCATACTTCCGTTGGGAGAGAACCAACGAGTCAAGCTTCTGAGAAATTTCTATCCCCAAAAAGTATTTCGGGGAGCCCATATCCTTCTTGACCAGGTGTTGTCGGAGGTATTTTTTCGTCAAGTCCACCCCATCTTGGTCATCGCCAGTAAGAAGAATATCATCCACATACACTGCCAAAACCACCAGTCCCGAGGCGGTTTTGCGAATAAATAAGGAGTGATTGACCGAACTCCCTGCAAAGCCGATGGTAGCCACAATGCCACTGAACTTGTTGAATCACGCTCGAGGGCTTTGCTTTTGGCCATAAATGGCCTTCTTCAAACGACATACTCTTGTCTCCCCCTGAGTAACATACCCAGGAGGTTGCTCCATGTAGACGTCCTCCGGAAGATCCCTATAGAGAAAGGCATTCTTGACATCAAGCTGGGAAATAGCCCAATCCCTGTTGACAACCACAGAGAGAAGAACCCGGATGGTGCTAAGGCGAGCAACCAGAGAGAAAGTATTAAAGTAATCAATGCCATAAATCTGAGTGAAGCCTTTGGCCACCAGCCGGGCCTTTTATCGATCCACAGTGCCGTCGGGGTGAAATTTCACAACAAACACCTAGCGACAGCCAACAACATCAGTACCCACTGGTGGAGGAACAAGGGTCCAGGTACCCCTATCAGTAAGAGTAGTCATCTCTTCATCCATGGCAGATTTCCTATGAGGAATAGCAAGAGCCTCCTGGTAGGTGCGGGGATTGGAAGTAGCGGAGATAGCCAAGGCAAAACACTTGCGAGAAGGAGAAAGCCGATCATAGGAAACAACCGCCGTAAGCGGGTGTTGAGTACATGCCCGCACCACTTTATGAAGAGCAATGGGAAGATCCAGGTCGATGCGTGCCTCAGTGACCGGAGCGTCCGTGGCGGAGAAGGCTGGCCCGGGACTAGAGAGAGATGGCTGCGGAGAAGAGGGAGAAGGTGGAGGGGGTAGGACGGACAGAGGAGGAGTTGAATGAGGAGATGAGGTAAGAGGGGAGACGTCGATAGGCGTGGAAGGAACGAAGAGAGATGGTGGAGAAGTAGAGACATCAGGAGGAAGAGGGGATTCAAGAGAGAAGTAGGATGCATTCTCGAAGAAGGTCATGTATGCGGACACAAATTGTTTGTGCAGAACGACGTCAAAATAACAATAGCCTTTTTGAGTGGTAGAGTACCCCAAAAAGACACACTTGGTGGAACAGGGGGAAAGCTTGTCGCGGGTAGCTGATAGAGCGTGTACAAAAGCCGTACACCTAAAGACACAGAGAGGGAGAGGAAATGGTTCCTTACTGGGGTATAGAATGGAGAAGGGGGTCTGGCCGTGGAGAACTTTGGAGGGAAGGCGATTGATGAGATAACAGGCGAGGAGCACAGCGTAGCCCCAGTAGGAGCGGAGCACTTGCATCTGCGTCATGAGAGTGCGAGCTACATCAAGGAGGTGACGGTTTTTACGCTCCGCCATCCCATTTTGCTGGGAGGTGTAAACACAGGTGGTCTGATGAACAAGACCATATTGCAGAAAGAAGGAGGAAAACTCATGACTAAGATATTCCTTAGCATTATCAGAGCGAAAGACTTTAATAAAAATGCCAAATTTAGTTTTAATCATATAATAAAAAGATTGACAGACAAAAAAAGTTCAGAGTGATCTTTTAATAGATACACCCAGGTACATCTAGAAAAATCATCAATAAAAGTTACAAAGTAGGAACTACCCCAACCAACGGTGAGGGTAGGAGAAGGACCCTAAACATCAAAATGAATGTTATAAAACGGGCGAGAGGAGCCATGGCCTTGCCTCAGCGGGAAGGAGGAGCGATGATATTTGCCAAGCTGATACACATCACAGTTGAGCGGAGGACTGGTCGGAGGTAAGTGGTGCAGAAGCTGTCGAAGAATCCGAGGAGGAGGATGTCCAAGGCGAAGATGACATTGAAGCATATCTGTAGAGGAGGAGGAGTAGGCGGACAGAGCGGAAATGTTATTGAGGAAGTAGAGGCCGCCGCTCTCAGTCCCAGTAGTAATCGTCCACTAGGTCCTCGGGTTCTGGAAAGAACAAGAAGTGGGAGTGAATAAGACGGAGCACTGAAGTTGCATGCATAAAGTAGTAATAGATAATAAATTGCACGGGAACTTCGGGACATAGAGAGTGTCTTCCAAGCGAAGCGACGAGGTGACTTGAACCAGGCCCGTCCCATGAATCGGGGAGGGTGAACCATCCGCCACACAAACCGGGGGCAATCGGCCATGTGTTTCAAGGAGAGAGAAGCAATGAGGGTTGTCGGTCATGTGATTCGTAGCACCAGAGTCAATCAGCCATTTACCTTGGGTAACAACGTGGGCACTACCTAAAGTCGTGGCCACAGAGGCAGACAGCCGAGAGGAGGCGGGGGTTGAGGAAGATGCATCACTGGAAGGACGAAGATGAGGATGTTTCTGCCAGCAACGGTCAACAGAATGGCCGGTACGACCATAGTGAGAGCAGAGGAACCTGGATGAACCGCACCCACCTGCGTGGCTATGACCACTAGCCCCCCCTGAGCTTGGTGAGCATAGGAGTCCTGGGAAGGAGGGGAGGATAACAGAGGATGCTGGAGCAGCGAAGTAACAGCGGCAATATGAGCCGCGGTGGCATCCAAAGTGGGAGACTCCGCCTCACCCAAGATCTGCTGGCGGATCATATCAAAGGATTCGGGAAGGCGGAGAAGGTAACAAACAACCAGGAGTTCCTGTAAGTGTTTGTGCTGTTCGGCCAAGTCCGCGGAGAAGGGGCGATTCTGGAGGATCTCTGCGCCAAGAGCCTGAACCTACTGATAAGCCACAACAGGAGACATGGAATGACGGGCGAATAGGCCCGCATAGAGAGTATAAATACGGGACGTCTGGCCCCCCTTCGAATAGAGAACAGCTAGGTGAAGCCAAGCAGCCTTGACCGTCTCATCATGGCGAATGACGGGAAGACACTCATCAGAAAGGTTGTTGGTCAGCCAAGTGCAGACAAGCGCATCACTCGCATCCCAGTCATCAAATTGAGCAGAGTTAAGAGGAGGAGGGTCATTGGTGAGGTGATGACGCTTATACTGAGAGCGTAGAAGAAAGGTGAAAGAAACGCTCCAATCAGGATAGTTGGAGCCAACAAGTTTAGAAAGCGTGTCAAGGTTTCCAGAAGGAGTAGGAGGAGGAGGAGCCGCAGGGGTGGTGGAGGTAGAGATAACGGGGGTGGAGAGACCAGAATTGTCCATAGAGAAGGCAAGAAACCGCGCGAATAGAAGAGAAGCCACGGGGAGAGAAAAAAGAGAGAAAGCTGCACGACCTAAGGAGGAGGCCTCGACATGAGAAGGAGACTGCAATGAACAAGGATGAAACCACAGCGAGCTAAAGAGAAGAAGCTGCAACGGTACGGTGGTAGAACACCAGCGGTCAGGAAGCAGACCAAGGCACAGGGAAAGAGGTCGCGTGAACTAAAAGAGGCCGAGCGAACAGAGAGAAGAGGAAGCAAGGGACCCGTGAGAATAGGTCGAGAAAAGACCGAAGGAAGTCGTGTGAACAGGGCAGCGACAAGTCAAAGAAGCTGCTTGAACAAGCCGCGCGGACAGAAGAACTAAAGACGGAATCAGGTCGAATCGAGCTTTGGCTTTGATACCATGTAAAAGTAGCAAACACGGAGCTAACAAGCAGCTAATAAACAGGCAGAAATTTGAATAATTGAAAGTTTTATTATCAAAAAAGATATCATTTACAAAGGTATGACCTCCCTTTTATAGAATGGAGGAGATAGGAGAGAGTACAAACAAACAATGTGGGACTAAAAATTTACATGGATGAGCGGCTAGAAATTAAATAGACTGCACAGGCCGTGCAGTTAGACAAATGGGCTAACCGCTCCGCAAGTCCAGGAGGAAGAGAACACGTTGCAATAAGAGACCGCTAGACCGCCCGGTCTCCAAGCTTCTGAGAGAGACCACTAGACCGCTCAGACTACAAACAACAACAGTCTGAACACAAACCTGCTGGAAAGGAACCGCTAGACCGCGTGGTCAACAACCTGCCAGACTAGACCGCCAGGCCGCCCGGTCTAATACTTCAACAGCGGGAAATGATCACTCTCCAAGTCACACTAGGGGAATTCCCGAGGAAAGCAAACTTGGACATCCAGTTTGTGGTAGTCGACTCCAGTTCGTGGTAGTCGACTCCAGTTCATGGTAGTCGACTCCAGTTCTGCATACAATGCGATTTTCAGATGGACACTCAAGACGCTTTTCGAGGCAATACCCTCCATTTGGCACCTGGCATTGAAGTCCATCACCCCGAGCGGGATAGGTATCGCATGAGGAGACCAGGAGGCGGCACAGCCATACTACCTTTAGCAAGCGCACCCCGTGCAGGTCCAGGGGCTAGGAAATTTGAATAAGGCCTAGGCCGGAGCGCCTCCACTATTTACTGCTTTCCCTATTTTCGTTATGAAAAATAAGCCGCTAAGGTAGACCCGCGAGCACCAGTATTTTTATTTTCAGTAATGCAATATTTGTTTCTCTTCCACCGCAAATGGATCATCGTAAGGCGGGATTGGCAAAAGCTTTTCTGCACCTCCTAAGCGAGATTGGTGAAAGTCTTTTTGCACCTCAGGCGAGATTAGCGAAAGCCTTTCTGCACCTCCCAGACGAACCGCGATCCTCCTAGGTTAGACGAATAAAGGTCTGTCTGCACCTCTCAGGCGAGATGGACAAAGGTTCATCCAAACCTTTACTTGGGCAAACCCCAAGTTCTCCCGAGGGACGAACAAACAAAGGTTATTTGACACCTCCACCTGGACGGACCCCGATCCTCCTAGGTGAGATGGACAAAGGTTCATCTACACCTTAACTTAGACGAACCCTGGTTCTCCTGAGGCTCAAATGGACAAAGGTTCTTTGCTACCTCCACCCGGACGGACCCCGGTCCTCCCAGGCAAGATGGACAAAGGTTCATCTGCACCTTCACTTGGACGAACCCCGATTCTCCTGAGGCGCGAATGGATAAAAGTTCTTCTCCATCTATACCCGGACAGAGCGGTCCTCCCAGGAAAAATGTATAAATGATCATCTTCACCTTTACCTGGATGAACCCCGGTTCTCCCAAGCATCAAAAGAACAAAGGTTCTTCGCCTCCTCCACCCGTATGGACCCCAGTACCCCCAGGAGAGATGGACAAAGGTTTTTCTGTGTCTTCACTTGGACAAACCCTGGTTCTCCTAAGCCATGAACGTACAAAGAATCTTAGTTATCTCCACCCGGACGGACACCGCTCCTCCCATGAAAGATGGATAAAGGATCATCTGCACCTTCACTTGGACGAACCTCAGTTCTCTTGAGGTACAAAAGGACAAAGATTCTTCACCACCTCAACCCGGACGGACCCCGGTCCTCCCAGGCGAGATGGACAAAGGTTCATATGTACCTTAAATTGGACGAACCCCGGTTCTCCTAAGATGCTACTAAGAAACGTTTCCTCGCCGCCACCTCCGGGGCAAACTCTGATTCTCCAAGGTCACGAGCAAACAAGGGTTCCTCATCACCCCTACACGAACAAACCTCAATTTTTCATAAGCACAAACAAGCAAATGCTCATCGCCTAGAAATATCAAGCATCTACGACCCTTTCGACAACGCGAGTAAGCGAATAATGCTCAAGTAAAGAGCAACTCTACCCAGAAGGATACGCGTGCCAAAAACACAAACAAAGCAAATAGATTCAAAAGAAAAAAGGGTCTGCACTCAAACAAAAAGATGCCCCAGGGGATACATCATCATGAAAAAAAACATGCAACGACGTAGAAGTACACAAACAATGGTAAAACAAATGAATTAAAATAAACTAGGGGAATCAGAGGTCCCCAAGGTCACTCCTCCACGACAACATCAGCCTCGTCACCCGAAGCATTCTCAACGCCCAGAGCATCGCGCTCCAGAAACTTCCGAGCAACTCAAAACCCCTTGCCAAAGCCTAAGTAGTACGCGACTTTGCGCTTATCCTCCATGAGTGGATCGACCTTCGTCACTATATGCCTCCTCTGTGATGTGAGACCTCTCCAGCTCAAAGTCATGAGAAGCTCTGTACTTGGCCACCGCAGTCACGCACACGGTCTCGACCTCCTCCCACTTAGAAATCAGCCGAGCATTCTCTTCCATCAGCCGCTCGACCTCTGCGAGAGACACCTCCACTAAAGTTAACCTCCAGCAAAGTGCCCGGATCTTATAATCAACTTGGCCCGAAGAGACTCCACCTCTGACTAAGAATTGGACAACTGGTGTACAACCTCGTATTCGCAGAGTAGGGTCCCCTCGGTAGGCGCAAGACCAACTTTGTATTTTTAAGCTTTTGGAGTGATTTTGCACTCTTGGTGGCCAATTTTAGCTGGACCTACGTAATATACTAGTAGGGGGAGGAAATATTTGTCTCCCCCCGGCCCCTTTGAGGAGTGATCATTTCACTGTACTCGGGTGAACATTTTACTGTACTCGGGTGAACGTTTCACTGTACTCGGGTGAACGTTTCACTGTACTAGGGTGAACATTTTACTGTACTCGGATGAATGTTTCACTGTACTCGGGTGAACGTTTCACTATACTCGGGTGAACGTTTCACTGTACTTGGGTGAACGTTTCACTGTACTCGGATGAACGTTTCACTCTACTCGGGTGAACTTTTCACTGTACTAGGGTGAACGTTTCACTGTACTCGGGTGAACGTTTCACTGTACTCGGATAAACATTTCACTATACTAGGGTGAACGTTTCACTGTACTCGGATGAACGTTTTACTGTACTCGGGTGAACGTTTCACTGTACTCGGATGAACGTTTCACTGTACTCGGGTGAACATTTCACTGTACTCGGGTGAACGTTTCAATGTACTCGAGTGAACGTTTTACAGTACTCGGATGAACGTTTCACTATACTCGGGTGAACGTTTCACTGTACTCGGGTGAATGTTTCACTGTACTCGGGTGAACGTTTCACTGTACTCAGGTGAACGTTTCACTGTACTCGGGTGAACGTTTCACTGTACTCGGATGAACGTTTCACTGTACTCGGGTGAACATTTCACTGTACTCGGGTGAACATTTCACTATACTCGGATGAACGTTTCACTGTACTCGGATGAGCATTTCACTGTACTCGGGTGAACATTTCACTGTACTCGGGTGAACATTTTACTGTACTCGGGTGAACGTTTCACTGTACTCGGGTGAACGTTTCACTGTACTCGGGTGAACGTTTCACTGTACTCGGATGAACGTTTAACTGTACTCGGGTGAACGTTTCACTGTACTCGGATGAGCATTTCACTGTACTCGGGTGAACGTTTCACTGTACTAGGGTGAACATTTCACCAATCTCAGGACCGCCATCTCGCCAAGCAGGCTACCGCTCGCCAGACCGTCATCTCGCCAAGTAGGCTGCGGCTCGCCAGACCGCCATCTCGCTAGGCTGCCGTCTCGCCAAGCAGGCTGCCGCTCGCCCGGCCGCAGCTCGCCCAGCCGACCGTCTCGCCTAGCCCCAGCTCGCAGGTCGTCAACTCGCCCGACTTGAGGGACTACCCCTAGTGGACTACAATTAGCCACTTAGAACAGCAGGATTTGGCTGTTGGCAGGCCAATCCAAGGGCATTTCGGTAATTTTTAGAGCGGTGGAGGTAGGTTTTTTGCAAGCAATTCCCAGAAAATTATAAATAGGCCCTTAGGGGTCCCTTGGAGATCACTTTTTCACTCTCTCATCATCCTCCAAGGCACCTAGCTCAGCATTGGCTAGGGAGGGGGAAATCGCCAAGGTCTTCCGGGTGTGAGGTGGGACCTCCACGCTAGAGCCGAGGGTCTGTTCCTAGTTTCCTGAGCCTTTGGTTCGTGACATCACCCTGAGTGTAGTAAGTGTGAGGTCACCCCTTTCTAGGGACCCCGAACTCCACGAGAGACCAAGTTTTTGGTTTCAACATTTTGGTGCGGTTAGCGTGGAGAGTGACCAACACAGAAGATCTCAGGAGAATGTCATGGCTGGAGGTTAGGTACGTAGTGATGACCTCGGCGAGCTCCCCATCCTAGGACCCTTTGTGGGGAGGTAAGAGTTCATGACCTCCATCCAAGGCATCATGGAGATGCTGCAAAACATTGCTCCTCAAGGTGGCAACTCCACCCCAACACCCAGGAGCTAGCTCCCCCCCTCTCGACAAGATGACCCCAGCAGGGGGAGAAGGAAGTGCACCAGGAAGAAGGCCCGGGAAGGATAGGATGATGGAACCGAGCGAGAACTCACCTCGGGATAATTCCGCTATGCAGGCTCTCATTAGCTCGCAGGTCCGAAGGATCGCCTGTGGGGGAGAGGTCTCATTCTTGGTCCTTGGTTATGCACTACCCCGAGCGCTGCTCGGCCCCAGGTAGACCCGCTGTGCAGACTCTAATTAGCTGGCAGGTCCGAAGGCTTGCTTGTGGGGTAGAGGTCTGGTTCTTGGTCCTTTGTTCTGCACTACCCTGAGCGCGACTCGACCCCAGGTAGACCCGTTGCGCAGGCTCTCATTAGCTGGCAGGTCCGGAGGCTCGCATGTGGGGGAGATGTCTGGTTATTGTTCCTTGGTTCTGCACTACCCCGAGCGCGGCTCGGCCCCAGGTAGACCCGCTGCGCAGGCTCCCATTAGCTGGCAGATCTGAAGGTTCTCCTGTGGGGGAGAGGTCTGGTTCTTGGTCCTTGGTTCTGCACTATCCTGAGCGCGGGTCAGCCCCACGTAGACCCGCTGCTCAGGTTCCCATTAGCTGGCAGGTCCGAAGGCTCGCCTGTGGGGGAGAGGTCTGGTTCTTGGTCCTTGGTTCTGCACTACCTCGAGCGTGGCTCGGCCCCAGGTAGACCCGCTGCGCAGACTCCCATTAGCTGGCAGGTCCGAAGGCTCGCCTGTGGGGGGAGAGGTCTGTTTCTTGGTCCTTGGTTCTGCACTACCCCGAGTGCGGCTCGGCCCCAGGTAGACCCGCTGCGCAGGCTCTTATTAGCTGGCAGGTCCGAAGGCTCGCCTGTGGGGGAGAGGTCTGGTTCTTGGTCCTTGGTTCTGCAATACCCTGAGCGCGGCTCGGCCCCAGGTTGACCCGCTGCGCAAGCTCTCATTAGCTTGCAGGTCCGAAGGCTTGCCTGCGGGGGAGAGGTCTGTTTCTTGGTCCTTGGTTCTGCACTACCCCGAGCGCGGCTCGGCCCCCGGTAGACCCGCTACGAAGGCTCCCATTAGCTAGCAGGTCTGAAGGCTCGCATGTGGGGGAGAGGTCTGGTTCTTGGTCCTTGGTTCTGCACTACCCCGAGCGCGGCTCGGCCCTAGGTAGACCCGCTGTGCAGGCTCCCATTAACTGGCAGGTCCGAAGGCTCGCCTGTGGGGGAGAGGTCTGATTATTAGTCCTTGGTTCTGCACTACCCCGAGCGCGGCTCGACCCCAAGTATACCCACTGCACATGCTCCCATTAGCTGGCAGGTCCAAAGTCTCGCCTGTGGGGGAGAGGTCTGGTTCTTGGTCCTTGGTTCTGCACTACCCCGAGTATGGCTCGGGCCCAAGTAGACCCGCTACGCAGGCTCCCATTAGCTGGCAGGTCTGAAGGCTTGCCTGTGGGGGAGAGGTTAGGTTCCTGGTCCTTGGTTCTGCACTACCCCGAGAGCGGCTCGGCCCCAGGTAGACCCGCTGCGCAGGCTCCCATTAGCTGGCAGGTTCGAAGGTTCGCCTGTGGGGGAGAGGTCTGGTTCTTCGTCCTTGGTTCTCCACTACCCCGAGCGCGGCTCGGCCCCAGGTAGAACCACTGCGCAGGCTCTCATTAGCTGGCAGGTCCGAAGGCTCGCCTGTGGGGGAGAGGTCTGGTTCTTGGTCCTTGGTTCTACACTACCTCGAGCGTGGCTCGGCCCCAGGCAGACCCGCTGCGCAGGCTCCCATTAGCTGGCAGGTCCGAAGGCTCGCTTGTGGGGAAGAGATCTGGTCCTTGGTCCTTGGCTCTGCACTACCCCGAGCGCAGCTCGGCCCCAGGTAGACCTGCTGTGTAGGCTCCCAGTAGTTGGCAGGTCCGAAGGCTCGCCTGTGGGGGAGAGGTCTGGTTCTTGGCCCTTGGTTCTGCATTACCCCGAGCGCGGCTCGGCCCCAAGTAGACCAGCTGCTCAGGCTCTCATTAGCTGGCAGGTCCGAAGGCTCGCCTGTGGGGGAGAGGTCTGGTTCTTGGTCCTTAGTTATGCACTACCCCGAGCGCGGCTCGGCCCCAGGTAGACCCGCTGCGCAGGCTCCCATTAGCTGGCAAGTCCGAAGGCTCGCCTGTGGGGGAGAGGTATGGTTTTTGGTTCTTAGTTCTGCACTACCCCGAGCGCTGCTCAGCCATAGGTAGACCCACTGAGCAGGCTCTCATTAGTTGGCATGTCCGAAGTCTCACCTGTGGGGGAGAGGTCTGGTTCTTGGTCCTTGGTTCTGCACTACCCCGAGCGCAGCTCGCCCCCAGGTAGACCCGCTGCGCAGGCTCTCATTAGCTGGCAGGTCCGAAGGCTCGCATGTGGGGGAGAGGTCTGGTTCTTGGTCTTTGGTTCTGCACTACCCCGAGCACGGCTCGGCCCCAGGTAGACCCACTGCCCAGGCTCTCATTAGCTAGCATGACAGATTGACTCCTCTAGGGGGAGCAAAGGTTGTTTTCGGCTCTAAGAAGGCCACTCAACGAATACGTTGGGTTGGATGTTTCTTTTCGAGCTTGTGCCAACCTCGAAAAAAGCGGGAATTGTGTACAACCCCGTATTCGCAGAGTAGGGTCCCCTCTATAGGTGCATGACCAACTTTGTATTTTTAAGCTTTTGGAGTGGTTTTGCACTATTCGTGGCCAATTTTAGCTAGACCTGCGTAATATACTAGTAGGGGGAGGAAATATTTGTCTCCCCCTGGCCCCTTTGAGGAGTGATCATTTCACTGTACTCGGGTGAACATTTCACTATACTCGGGTGAACGTTTCACTGTACTCGGGTGAACGTTTCACTGTACTCACTGTACTCGGGTGAATGTTTCATTGTACTCACTGTACTCGGGTGAATGTTTCACTGTACTCGGGTGAAAGTTTCACTGTACTCGGGTGAACGTTTCACTGTACTCGGGTGAATATTTCACTATACTCGGGCGAACGTTTCACTGTACTCGGGTGAACGTTTCACTGTACTCGGGTGAACATTTCACTGTGCTCGGGTGAACGTTTCACTGTGCTCGGGTGAACGTTTAACTGTGCTCGGTTGAACGTTTCACTGTGCTCGGGTGAACGTTTCACTGTGCTCGGATGAACGTTTCACTGTGCTCGGATGAATGTTTCACTGTCCTCGGGTGAATGTTTCACTGTACTCGGGTGAACGTTTCACTGTACTTGGGTGAACGTTTCACTGTACTCGGATGAATGATGGGCTAAAACCCGAACAAGCAAGTGTACCGGTCGAATTGTAGTATCAAGGTCGTATTTAAAACTCGGGGATGTCAACTACTCTTACTCACGCTTCTACTATTATCCTACCAAATGAAAATGGGTTTTGAGAAATTTTTGGTTTGAAAACAAAACTAAAGATAATTTTAGACGAAGAACTTATAATAAAAAGTTAGCATTTGATCGAAGATTCACGATAAAATGAAATGAGAGGGATGAAAAGGCATAGTTTTAAATTTGCAAATCATACTCGACCGTGACGGATCCGAAATTAGGAAATAATCTCGCTTGAGCATTAAATCCCCTGACTTATAGACGTTTTGACTGAAATCTCTTTCAAGTCAAAAAGGCCTAAAGCCGCATTATCGAGGTGACCCGCACTATTGGATTTGACTCCAATCCGAAAGATTTACGTCATCCTATCTCTAGGGTTGCGTTCAACGCCTTCCTTCTTTGAGTGATCTTTCACATTCACGAGCCTCTTGGCTACTCAAATATGAGATCCAAAGCCTACTACCGTATACCGGAAATACGGAGTCGACAAAATAAAAATCAAAGAAGGATCGAGTAAAATTAAGCAAAAATAAAGCTATGAAACAAAAGAAACACTCATCTCATTTTATGGATCCTCACGATCGAACGCTAAAAAAAAGATTAGCTATGCAGAGTTGAGGAAGAAAACACAATAAAAGGGAGAGAGTTCATATTCATTGATTAATAAAAATGGAGAAGTACAAAATATTAAAGAGGCAATATTATGCTACCAAAGAAAGATTACACTAACAAAAGCAAGGTTACACTAATAAAAACTTAACATGTAAGAAACATAAAAGAAAGCACTCTCTCTTGAACTAGTACTTCACTTGCTCTCCCAAAAATCCAACCCCTAAAGCATGAGACCATGGTGCCATTTATAGATGAGGAGGGAAGATTCTAGAAGGGAATAAATTGAAAATGGCAAGGGGGTGGCCGACCATAGGCTTGGAGAGGGGAATTCACTTCATTTAATGAGGGTGAAGAAAGGGAGGTGGGTTCAATGCATTGGTGGCAAGATGCATGGATGGAGAAATTAATAAGAGAGAGGGGATGAGTGGGGATGAATGAGGAATAAATGAAAGAGAAAATAATAAAGGGGAGAGAGTGGGAATGGAAGAGGGGGTGCATGAGGAGTGGCCGGCCATGCATGGGCCCCAAATGGGCCAAAGTTTGGAGAGAGTGGACTGCACTTTGAAGGGGGCGGGCTGCTCTTTGTGGGTTGCATGCTTGAAGTGGGGAGGAGGCTCGGGTAGTGCATGGGCTGCTAGGTGGGAGGCCGGGCTGCACCAAACTTCAAGGGCTGCATGTTAAGTGGCCGGCCATGCACCAAACTTCAAGTGCTGCATGGGCTCGGGTTTTTTGCATGGAGGAGGCTTGGGCTGCATCATGTTGAACTTGGACTTGAACCTACAAACAATAAAACAAATATTAGTTCTATTTTTTATAACAAGCATAACATAATATAACAAAAATACATATAATAAACTATAGATTTTTATATTATAACATCAAACATTAAAAAAAATAAAATAGCAACATAATAAGCATATAAAAAGATAAAACTATATTAAAACTTAATATTTATGAATACTAAACTACCCAAAAAGCGATGACTAAAACTAGTCATCAAATTCCCCCATGCTAGAGCATATGCTTGCCCTCAAGCAAATAGAATTGAAAACTAGGGAAAAAGTAAACAAAGCAAATTTAGATTTCATAATTAAGAAAAACAAAACATGAAAAATTAAACTATCATAATTCCTATGTTAACAACTAGTGGAGTGAGAAGTGCACAATAGAAAACTTGAAAGTGGAGACCTAAAAATATCATTAGAACATAAAGAAAATTTACACATTTCTAAATCTTAAAACAAGACATCCAAAATTAATGAAAATAAGAGAAACAAGAGTAGAAATTCTAAATAAACGGCGCATTAACGAACTACTAGGTTTCTAGAATAACAATTATCCCTAAGACACCTCAAGATAACCTCCAAAGAAATCCATCAATGATGGTGGCCATAGGCTTGTCCGTTCACACTTTTTCCACTACACGAATTTACGTTTTAAAGATTAATAGGACTTCTAGTAGGCGTTAAAACTTGGCTTAGGTAAATGATTAGGAAATGAAAACAAGGATAAACATGAGGGCTTAAACACTAAATCAAGGTTGAGCTTAAAAAAATAAACATAAACACATGAAGAGGAATGAGAAGTACTTCAATTCAAGCTAAAACAAACATAAAGCCACATATTTTTTCTTTTCTTTTCATAATATTGGCCAAAAATAAACTACTCTCTCTTTTTTTTCTTCATTTCATTTTGATGATACTTTTGATAATAACTCTTTTTTTGTAACTTTTAAGGGAAGCTCCAAATATAAGCTATAAATTTTCCTTTTTATTTCAAAGATATAATCCTTCACAAAATTAATATTTAAGCTCAAGGTTTAGTGTGAAAATAGGAAAGGGATTTTGGTTTTGGTGAAATAATGAAATGAAAGGTGGAGCTAAAAACAAAGAAACATGGAAAAGTCCCAAAATTATTTTGCAATGGTAAATTTTGTTTGGTGGGCAAGAAAAGCTCAAACGAGTCAAAGGGTGGACTGAATCATTTCTAAAGTACGTAAAAACGACGCACATGCTTCGAGAGTAGCTAGAGACAAGTTCTAGACACCAAGAAAGTATTACCCCACAAATGAAAAAGAGATAACATTACTTAACAACCATTCGTAAGCAACTAACCGAATAAAAAGACATAACTACAAATTGCTAACTTATAACGTAAAAATCGGATGCCTATATTTAAGAAAAAGAAACTAGTAAAACTAAGTTATGTTAAACTGATAAATTTAGAAAACTGTTTCAAAGAGATCTAAATAGAACTAAGGAACCACACGGGTCTACACATCACTAGAAGAAACATAAAAATAAAGATCGAAAATAATTTTAGATTTTGTTTTTCAAATAGATTTTAGCAATTTTTAGAGATTTTAATAATTTTTTTGTTGATTTTGGATAAGGCTAAAATAAAAGCAACATTAAAGAAGCTTAACAAAACTATACTAATTTTTTAGATTTTGATTTTAAGAAAGCAAAAGCTTTTTTTGGAGTTTTGAAAGAAAAAGGAAAAAGAGAAACTAACTAAACCCTCCCCCAAGCTTAGATTTTTCATTGTCCTCAATGAAATAAACAAAAAGAAAAACGAGAAGGAGACTGAGAGGGAGAGAAAAATGCAGAAAGTAAATGAAATAAAAAAACAGGACTTCCCCGGGTTTGTGGGATGAATTCGGATGTCGCTCCCCCATGCTTGCTTTTTAGTGCACTTGATCGTCAGCAGGTTTGACTTGATCCATCTTTATATCAACAACATTGGAGCGGCGGTCACGAACTTGCTTGGTTGGCCTCCGGAAGGAAGAGCAAAATAAAAACAGAAAAAAATAGAGTCCGTGGGTAGGTGCCCAAGATTGTTTTTTATTACAACAATAAAAAGTTTCATAATAATAATAATAAGTCCAAAAACTAAAAATGTTCCACAACAAGATAAACATTTAAGAGTCCAAGACAAGATCCTCCGTTGCAGGAGACACAGAATCATTTGAAAAATAAAGTTTAAGTCTATGCCCATTCACTTTAAAATCACCCTTATCGGGGTGCGAAAGCAAAACAGTTCCATAAGGATAAACGTCCTTGACCGTAAATGGTCCAGACCATCTAGATTTAAGTTTGCTAGGAAAAAGACGTAGGCGAGAATTGAAAAGAAGAATGTGATCGCCAGGTTTAAACGTTTTAGGATGGCGCAAGTTCTTATCGTGATAAAGTTTCGTGCGTTCTTTATAAATTTTATTATTTTCATAAGCGTATGCTCGCCACTCGTCAAGCTCATTTAGTTGGGTTTTTCTGTGCTCACCGACCGAGTGCGGATCAAAATTAAAAAAAACTTTAACGCTCAATATGCACGGTGCTCTATTTCTACTAGGAGATGACACGATTTTCCGTAGACTACTCGGAAAGGAGTACAACCAATTGTGGTCTTGTACGCTGTCCGATACGCCCAAAGAGCATCGTCTAACTTTAAAGACCAATCCTTACGGGAAGTAGAAACGGTTTTTTCCAAAATTCTTTTAAGCTCTCGATTGACTACCTCGGCCTGACCGTTAGTTTGAGGGTGATAAGCAGTTGATAGTTTATGCGTAACGCCATATTTAGTTAAAACTTTAGCGAGTTGAGCGTTGCAAAAATGACTTCCTCTATCACTAACGATCGCTCGAGGAAAACCAAAACGAGAAAATAATTTTTTTTAGAAAGGCAACTACGACGCGAGCATCATTTCTTGGTAAATCTTGGGCCTCCGCCCACCTGGAAACATAATCTACTACGACTAGAATATATTTATTTCCTAAACTTGAGGGAAACAGGCCTACAAAGTCAATACCCCATAAATCAAAAACTTCGCATTCCAGAAAATAATTTTGTTCCATTTCATTTTTATTAGATAAGTTTCCAGTCCGTTGACACCGATAACACCCGCTCACAAAGAGTTGCGCATCTTTAAATATGCTTGGCCAGTAAAAGCCATCACTAAGCATTTTGTGGGCGGTGCGGTTTGCTTGAAAATGCCCGCCAGTCGGACCTTCATGAACATGCTTTAAAATTTGTTGACCTTCTTCCCGGGAAACACATCTTCTAACCACCTGATCCGCACAAATGCGAAATAGAAAGAGGTCCTCCCAAAAATAATACTTCAACTCCAAAAAGAATTTCTTCTTTTGGTGAGAAGAGTATTCTTTTGGAAGGGCCCGGGCCACAAGATAATTGGCCAGATCGACAAACCAGGTGGTAGAAGAAAAAATGTTTAAAAGTCGTTCATCCGGAAAAGTCATTAATAAAATTTTCATTTAAATTATCAAGTTTGGGATTTTCAAGATGAGAAAGGTGATCAGCCGCTAAATTTTCCGCTCCTTTCTTATCCCGGATTTCCAAGTCGAATTCTTGAAGTAATAAGATCCAACGAATAAGACGCAGCTTGGCATCCGGTTTAGAGAGGAGGTACTTCAAAGCAGAATGATCCGTAAAAAAGATAACCTTAGAAAGAGTGATGTATGGTCGGAATTTATCAAAAGCAAAAATAACAGCTAAAAGTTCTTTCTCCGTCGTGGTGTAATTTTCTTGAGCATAAGTTAGAGTTTTACTAGCATAGAAAATCGGATGAAAGTTCTTAGCAATTCGTTGTCCTAGAACCGCACCTACCGCATGACTACTCGCATCACACATTATTTCGAATGGTAAATCCCAAACTGGGGCGATCATAATAGGAGCATTTATAAGTTTGGATTTAATTAATTCAAACGCAGCGAGACAAGATTCATCAAAAATGAAAGAGTTTCTTTTTCGAGAAGGTGGGTGAGAGGCTTAGTAATTTTTGAAAAGTCTTTAATGAATCGTCGATAAAAACCTGCGTGTCCTAAAAAACTTCTAATTGCTTTAATATTTGTAGGCGGCGGTAACTTTTCAATTACTTCAATTTTTGCCTTGTCCACTTCAATTCCCTTAGCAGAAATCTTATGACCAAGGACTAAGCCTTCACGCACCATAAAGTGGCACTTCTCCCAATTTAGAACTAAGTTGGTTTCTTCGCTGCGTTGTAAACTTTTTCCAAATTTTCTAAACATAAGGCAAAGGAGTCGCCAAAAACAGAAAAATCGTCCATAAATACTTCCATAAAATTTTCTACGTATTTATCAAAAATAGCAAGCATACACCGCTAAAAGGTAGCGGGCGTGTTGCATAACCCGAAAGGCATTCTACGATAAGCAAAAGTCCCGAAGGGGCAAGTGAGTGTTGTCTTCTCTTGGTCCTCGGGTGTGATAGGGATTTGAAAATACCCCGAGAGACCGTCGAGGAAGCAATAAAAACTGTGCTCGGATAAACGTTATAAAATTTGATCGATAAAGGGGAGGGGGAAGTGATCTTTTCGAGTGACATCGTTTAGCTTACGGTAATCAATGCACATCCTCCATCCCGTTATCGTCCTAA
Organism: Platanthera guangdongensis; assembly: GCA_039583875.1. Lineage (NCBI taxonomy): Eukaryota > Viridiplantae > Streptophyta > Magnoliopsida > Asparagales > Orchidaceae > Platanthera > Platanthera guangdongensis. The sequence continues at coordinate 26,222,190 of CM077153.1, read as the reverse complement.
TTGGAATTAAGTCGTTATTTTCGTTCGTTACTACCGTGATACCACCCTTCTTAGGAACAACCTGGACCGGACTTACCCACGGACTATCAGAAATCGGATAAATTATCCCCGCATCTAATAACTTAAGCACCTCTTCCTTCACAACCTCTTTCATATTCGGATTGAGACGACGTTGTGGTTGGACTACACCCTTAGGATTATTTTCAAAAAATATTTTATGAGTACAAAAAGAAGGGCTTATACCAGAAATGTCGGAAATTTGCCACGCTATAGCTCGGCGATGCTTTTGTAGTACTTCGATCAACTGATCGTTTTCAGATTGAGAAAGATAGGCCGAGATTATAACTGACAATTTATAATTTTTTTCAAGAAAGGCATACTTTAGATGATCCAAGAGAGATTTTAAATCAAGATGGGGCGGTTCATCATAAGATTTTTTCAAATTCTTTTCTTTTTCAAAAATAAGATTTTCATACTTTTTTCTACCAAAGACAGAATCATCTTCAAAATTTGCTTGTAATGACATAACCGTGCTTTCAAAATCATATGAAGAAGTTTCAGAAAAAAAGAGGAAAATTCATTTGAAGAGATGTTAGAAAGAGAATGTGAAGAATCTTCATTTAAAACTTCAAGAAAGAAGCATGAATCATCATTTTTTAAAGAGTTTTTCATTGATTGATTGATAGAAAATGTGACCTCATCATCTCCCACACGCAAAAAAAACTTTCCGTTACTAACATCGATGACCGCTCGAGAGGTGGCTAGGAAGGGTCGACCAAGGATAAGAGGGACCTCGACGTCCTCTTCAATATCGAGAATGACAAAATCCACCGGGAAGATGAATTTGTCGACCATTACTAGCACGTCCTCAACGATACCTAAAGGATACTTAATTGACCTATCAGCTAACTGGATACTCATTCTTGTAGGGCTAAGGGTACCCAATCCTAGCTTTTTGAATAAAGAAAAGGGCATCAAATTGATGCTCGCTCCTAGATCCGCTAACGCATGTTTAACAAATAGATCACCAAAAACACAAGGAATGGAAAAACTACCCGGATCGTTTATCTTTTTAGGAAGATTAGAGTTTTTAACGACCGCTGAACATTCTTCATTTAAGGTTACATGCGATAAATTTTCCAATTTCGTCTTGTTTGTTAATAAATCTTTAAGATATTTTGCATACTTAGGCATTTGACTAATCGCTTCATGAAATGGCAAATTAATATGAATTTGTTTGAACATTTCAAGGAAGTGTTGATACTGATCGTCTAGTTTTTCTTTCCTAAGTCGAGCCGGATAAGGAGGTGGCGGAAATTCCTTTATAACAACCGGAGCATTATTTTGAACGTCATCATTTTCTTTTCCAAAATCAGAAAAAACAGAAATATCTTTTTCTTTATTTAAAGTAGATTTTTCATTTTCAAAAGTTGATTTATCATTTTCAGTGGGGATAATTTTTTTCACAACAGGAGGGACAATCACCTTTGGCTCTTCCCTGGTGGTGGGCTCGTTAATAACCTTACCGCTCCGAAGGGAAATCGCATTTGCGTGCTCCCTTGGGTTAGGTTCAGTGTTCGAGGGAAGAGTTCCAGGTGGTCTCTCGGAAAAAGCCTTGGCAAGTTGCCCGACCTGGTTTTCTAAACTTTTCATTGACCCTGTTAAGTTTCTAATAGTAGCATCGTTCGAGCTTATATATCTAGATAAAAGTTCTTCCAAAGAGAGGGTTTTTTGAAGATTTTGGTTTTGTTGTGGTGGTGGTGGTGGTGTAAAATCGTGTGGTGGGCGTGCAGCATTAGCAGGATTACTCCAAGAAAAAATGGGATGGTTACGCCATCCAGGATTATAAGAGTTCGAAAAAGAATTAAAACTAGGAGGTGCAGAAAAATTATTGGCAGAATTATTTTGAGCAGGCCTGGGTATGTTCCCCAGATAATCCACCTGCTCGGCAGCAGCAGCATTCGCATTTTCATATACCTTAGCGGCGGAGGAAGCAGTCATCTCCGAAATCTTCTTGTTCAACATTTCCACTTGCAACGCCAGTTGTGAAACCGAGTCCACCTCATAGATACCTGCAGGTTTAGATGGGTGAGTCCTAGACGAATTCCACTGATAAGTGTTCATCGCCATGTCCTCGATAAGCTCAAGAGCGGCTTCCGGAGTTTTGCGATCCAAAGAACCAGCGGAAGCGGCATCTATCATTTGCTTAATTTCTTGATTTAGCCCATTGTAAAATGTTTGGACCTGTAACCATACAGGCAGAGCATGATGAGGGCATCTTCTCAAAAGTTCTTTGAACCTCTCCCAAGTGTCATAGAGGGTCTCAGAAGCAATTTGAGAGTACGAAGTTATATTATTTCTTAGCTTAGCAGTTTTGGCGGGGGGGGGATAACGAGAGAGAAACTTTTCAGTTAAAATGTTCCAAGTAGTGATTGATCCTCTTGGAAGAGAACTCAACCACTGTTTGGCTTTAGTTCTTAAGGAGAAGGGGAAGAGTCTTAGCCTTATTGCATCGTTTGAGACACCATTTATTTTGAAGGTGTCACAGATTTCAAGAAAATTGGCAATATGCAAGTTCGGATCTTCATCTTGTAATCCGTCGAACTGTACATATTGTTGTACCATTTGTATGATGCTAGGCTTAAGCTCGAAGTTATTGTTCGCAATTGCAGGTCGAACAATACTTGTTTCTGTACCCTCCAGGTTGGGCCGAGCATAATCGGACATCGTCCTTTGCTGGGCAAACGCTGGGTTAGGGTCTCCCATTTCGGAGTTGAAGTTACAATCACCGTCGGAATCCTCAACCGCTGTTTGAGAAGTGGAACCACTGAATCGTAAGTTTCTCCGAAAGGAGCGTTCGATTTCTGGGTCCAAGTCAACAAGTAGTGACGGATTCGTGCGGGTCATGCACTAATAAAATTAGAAGGAGAATGGAGGAAAGAAAAAGAGAAGAAGGGAAATAAAAACTTGAAGAAGAAAATAGAGAAAGGAAATTCTTTTTTTTATTATTTTTGCAGAAGTAATAGCGTAAGCGCTTTCTTAATATTGACGAAAAAACGTCCTCGGCAACGGCGCCAAAAACTTGATGGGCTAAAACCCGAACAGGCAAGTGTACCTGTCGAATTGTAGTATCAATGTCGTATTTAAAACTCAGGGATCTCAACTACTCTTACTCACGCTTCTACTATTATCCTACCAAACGAAAATGGGTTTTGAGAAATTTTTGGTTTGAAAACAAAACTAAAGATAATTTTAGACAAAAAACTTATAATAAAAAGTTAGCATTCGATCGAAGATTCACCATAAAATGAAATGAGAGGTATGAAAAGGCATAATTTTAAATTTGCAAATCATACTCGACCGCGACGGATACGAAATTAGGAAATAGTCTCGTTAGAGCATTAAATCCCCTGACTTATAGACGTTTTGACCGAAATCTCTTTCAAGTCAAAAAGGCCTAAATCTGCATTATCGAGGTGACCCGCACTATTGGATTTGACTCCAATCCAGAAGATTTACGTCATCCTATCTCTAGGGTTGCATTCAACGCCTTCCTTATTTGAGTGATCTTTCACATTCACGAGCCTCTCGGCTACTCAAATATGAGATCCAAAGCCTACTACCGTATACCGGAAATACAGAGTCGACAAAATAAAAATCAAAGAAGGATCGAGTAAAATTAAGCAAAAATAAAACTATGAAACAAAAGAAACCCTCATCTCATTTTATGGATCCTCACGATCGAACGCTAAAAAAAAGATTAGCTATGCATAGTTGAGGAAGAAAACACAATAAAAGGGAGAGAGTTCATATTCATTGATTAATAAAAATGGAGAAGTACAAAATATTAAAGAGGCAATATTATGCTACCAAAGAAAGATTACACTAACAAAAGCAAGGTTACACTAATAAAAACTTAACATGTAAGAAACATAAAAGAAAGCACTCTCTCTTGAACTAGTACTTCACTTGCTCTCCCAAAAATCCAACCCCTAAAGCATGAGACCATGGTGCCATTTATAGATGAGGAGGGAAGATTCTAGAAGGGAATAAATTGAAAATGGCAAGGGGGTGGCCGACCATAGGCTTGGAGAGGGGAATTCACTTCATTTAATGAGGGGGAAGAAAGGGAGGTGGGTTCAATGCATTGGTGGCAAGCTGCATGGATGGAGAAATTAATAAGAGAGAGGGGATGAGTGGGGATGAATGAGGAATAAATGAAAGAGAAAATAATAAAGGGGAGAGTGTGGGAATGGAAGAGGGGGTGCATGAGGAGTGGCCGGCCATGCATGGGCCCCAAATGGGCCAAAGTTTGGAGAGAGTGGACTGCACTTTGAAGGGGGCAGGCTGCTCTTTGTGGGCTGCATGCTTGAAGTGGGGAGGAGGCCCGGGTAGTGCATGGGCTGCTAGGTGGGAGGCCGGGCTGCACCAAACTTCAAGGGCTGCATGTTAAGTGGCCGGCCATGCACCAAACTTCAAGTGCTGCATGGGCTCGGGAGTGGAGACTGGGGAGGTACCGCCCTCTCCCTGCCATTGTGAAAATTCCAGCTTCCTCTTCTTGATTCGTCCCAGGGCGCGACACAGATCCTCTGTATGTCTGTCGAAAGGTCCGCTAGGATAAGCTGCTTCTCAACGACGAACGCGCTGATTTTGAATGGAACCGCATCAAGCTCATGCGGATCCTCAAAGCCAAATAGCGGAGTAAAGGAATTCTCCCCTTTCAAGCGGCGACAGCAGTCGGGAGGGTCATTCCATAACTCGGACAGCCCCATAAGGGAATATTGCGTCACAGGAACACTGTAGAATCGAAAAATGGTGATCTCCTCCTCGGTAGGAGGGATCCGGAAGCCCGCCTTCAAGCACCCCTCCGTAATCGCAAGATAGCCCGGAGGAGGGCTCCAAACACGCTCTAGCGGGGATGGAATAACAACCTTCACGTCTTCCAAAATGCCAAATCGCTTCCTCCAACTACTCACGCGGGAAAGTTCAAAATTGACGGAAGGCACATCGACTGCCGCAGAACGGCACCCTTCGACACCTACAAAGAAAACAAGTGTCAACACCAGAGCAAGCCAAGAAAGTTGATCCACACGTATGGAGAACGGCGTGGGCCGGAATGACCCACGGGCACGAATGCAGGCAACCCCGCTCGCCCGCACGGGACGCCCCACGCATATGGCTGTGCCCACGCGCGGCCCGCCCGGCCCCGCACGCCCGCGTTGAGCGCCCAGCACGCTCGGATCACCCCGCGCGCTGGCCGCCCCGCTCCCACATGCTCGCGGGGGCAGCCCCGCGCCCGCGGCGTGCCACGGGCTTGGGCGTCCCCTTACGTGTCGACCACCTCTTCCGACGTTCTCCGCTCCAGCACCTCTTTCGGCAGCGCTCCCTTCCGCGCGCTCTCCCGCTCGCTTCGCTACTCGTTGCCAAGTGACGAAAAAATACTGACCTTCTTTGAAGGAGACATGACGACCGTGAAAATCTCCCAACTCCAAGCCGAAATCTGAAACTCCAAAATCTCTACAACATGAAAAAGAACTAAGTAACCCTTCTAATTTATAGTTTTCAGAGTGAGGCTTATAATGAAAAACATTCAAATTTGCAGAATATTTTTGCCGGATTTTCCTGTCTCGAAACAGACAGCAATAAGTCTCAATCTCTGACTAACATCTCACAGAATATGTTAGGCGATCTTCTGACTACTGAAACATTTCGAGGGATGCTAGAAATTTCCACACTCATCGCTTTGCGGACTATGACCGACAAAATTTTGTGGGTATTTAATTTGATGAGGTCCCCATGAAATTTTCGAGCCGAGACGGTTCAAGTAAAAATGAGTCCAACCGGTCCTGCAGCACGCAGAGAACCGCAAGCAACCGAGAAGTTCAAATGAACGTGCGAGTCCCGAGAAATTTTCGGGCACGCACGCCAAACACATGCACTCCAGCCCAACCAAAGGCCACCTTAGTTTGTTCGCCTCCCATCTTTTTCCAAGAGCAGTTCGGTAAATCAAACCGGGCCGTCGAGTCCAGACAGGCCGATCCCCCCAGCCAGCCGCCGCTGCCACCCCTCCCCGGACCCACACGTGCCAGCCCAATCACGTGCACTTGCTGGCAGCGGAAGCAGCATCCGGTGATCCCTGGCCCACAACCCCCAGCCCGGCCCTGCCATTAATTATTCTCCATATGGTTTAAGCTAGGCTTCCTCTTTCAACCGTCCCGGCCGGTCGTCCCTTCCGCCAGCTTTAGAGCTGTAAGATCGAATTTGATCGCTTTGCCGTGGCCCACGGCGATCCGAACGGTCGAGCCGAAGTCATCGGCGAGGAGTGTCGGCCATGGCACAGGCATGTTGGCCAGCGAAACACCGTTTATGGAAATCATTCCCCCTCCACTCTCTCTCTCCTCTCTCTCTCTCTCTCTCTCTCTCCTCTCTCTTCTATGTAGTCTCTCATGATACTACAGAAAGCGGCACAAAAACAGTAGAAATGAAGGCTTTTTCACCTTTCACCTTCATGACTTTATTAATTTCACAGGGAATTTGAAGAATAAAATTGTTTGGGGATTATGCTACCCTCTTGTAAGACCGGGAGTACTCAACCGTTTTAGCCTGTGAGCGGTCGAGCTGCCAAGAATCAAGATTAGCTGGATGCTGAGACGAACATTTGATAACATGAAAAACCCGCAATTAGGATGAAAAATCACACGGTCGGTACGGTGCCGACCTAACTTCCACTATACGAGAGTTTATTACAAAGCTTCTTGGAGGAGGACGTGTGCGACAGACCGTGAATCCTTGCACTTAATGAGAAGGGGGAGAGTGAGTGTCGGGTGTCGTTGGCCGCCGTGCTGGTTCCACGATCTTCTGTCATGCGCTCGCAGGAGGTGCAAGCGCTTTCTAGCCTCCGGAGCTGTCTTGACGTGTCGGTGACGGCTCCACGCGTCTCGTTCTTAACTTGATTCTTCCCCAACTTTTTCTTCCCTTTGCGGTCTTGACGGAACCTTGCGAAAGCAGACTTGGATGGGGATTCTGCAGAGAGAGAGGGAGAAAAAGAGAGAGAAGTGGAGTGAACCGGAAAAATGGCCCTTTGAAATAGAAACTGAACCTATTTATAGATTTTGACGAGCGCGGTCTGATAATTTTGCCCGATAACTACCAGATTGGCCAATATGATCACTCAGAATTGATCACACAGTTCACCACTTTTAGGAAATGACCACCTTGCCCCCGGGTCAAGGGAGTGCCCGCCTGTAAGGAATGACGGCCCGATGACGCCGACATGGGCGGTCGGCCGCCACCACTCGATATGGAAGGCGTCAGGGAGGGGCGGCTGACCGCAGAGTGGTCGCTCGGGGTGGGAAGCCTCGGGCAGCCCTCACAGGGGCTGGCCGCGACGAGGCCGGCCGGTTCCGGGCGGCCTTGGCCCGGCCCAGGATCGGGCGGCCTTGGTCGGCTCTTCGCGGGATCGGTCACGACAAGGCTGCTCGGGATCGGGCGGCCATGGCTTGCCCCGCCGCGGCGAGGTTGTCAGGGATCGGGCGACCTTCGTCGGCCCTTGTGAGGGCCTACCGTAGTGAGGCTCCCGGATCTGGGAGGCCTTGGCCGACCCTTGTGATGGCCGGTCACGACGAGGCCGCATGGGAGCGGGCGGCCTTGGCCGGCCCCTTGCGGGGTTCGGTCGCGACGAGTCTGCCTGAGGACGGGAGGCCTTAGTCAGCCTTTAAGGAGTCCGGGCGTGTCGGGACTTCCCGTCTCCGAGCGGTTAGAGGGGGCGGCCGACTCGGGCTTGTGGGCGGCCAATAATGCTGAGTAGCGGAGGTTGGGTTGCGCACGTGATCCGGCACGTGGTAGTTTCTGCATAGATCGGGAGCGCGACGATTACCTGTGTTGTTGAAACCGAAGATCGGTCTCTGTGGAGTTAGACCCTTGGGGAAGGGGTGATCGCATACTTACTTCTCTCTTACAAGCCAAACGACCAAAGACTTAGCATAAGAAACAGACCCAAGGCTCTAGCACAAAGGTCCCACCACACACCCGGAAGTTCTTAGAGTGCTTCCCCTCCTTCGCCAAGTGCTGAGCTAAGGATACCTCAAAAAGCGCAAGAAGATCAGGGAACAAGTAAGCATGCCTTCAGAGGTACCCCCTTGGGTCTATTTATAGTTTTTTGAAGTTGGTCTGCCAACAGCACACTTCCGCTGTTTGGAACGGTTATTTGCACCCTCTACAAGGGCGAGTGTTGAGGAATACAGGGTCAACTCGCCATTCTGCTGGGCGGACGTGGCCTGGCTTCTGCGGCTCACCTTCTATCTCTAGGCGAGCGCGAGTCGGGCTGCGGTGGCTCGCCACCTCTATACGGAAGCGAGTCAGCAATAAGGTCGCCTAGGCAGGCGTGTGCTGGATCTGACTCGCACAGCTTGCTTGCCTTCCTAGCGGGATCGAGCCGGCCATCTAGGTTCGCCCGCCTAATGCACTGATGTAGGCCTGTCGTTCTGGCTCGCTCGCCTAGCCTGGTGGACCCACTCGGCGAATACGGGATTGTACACAATCCCCGCTCTTTTTGAGCTTGGCAAAGCTCAGAAAGAATCATCCAACTTCATGCATTCAGTGAGTGCTTTGCTGAGCTGGAATGAATCTTTTGGTGAGTCTCACAAATATGCTATAAATATGCCATCGATCCTACGGGAAAAATCACGTCTTCTTTCTTTAACCTTCCTTGCGAACTGTAGCTGAGCGATGCCAATGCCAGAAGAGATGCAAGCGCACCTAGCGGCCGCGAGGGAGGGGACGCGGGAGCAGGTACTTGATGCTGCCCATTGGCTGGCGTGTGGATCACCCAACCCCATCTTTAGGCCGAAGAAGGGGAAGATGATCAGGTGGCCTCCCCCGAACGACGCCCTTGCATCCAGTTCGACGGCCGATGTCGAGGCCGCCCATGAAGTATGTGGGCCTCTTGCCCGATTTTTTTTACTACGCTTCTGATCTATTTCTCTACAGGAGGCACCCCGCGATGACAGAGGCGGTAAAATGGAACTGGGGAGTTCCTCCCTACGGATAACTGAGCGGGTCGCTAGCCCTTCAACCCTGGGGCCTGCCCCTCCCGTGATTCCTCCATTGCCGACCCGCCCCGGGCTAGGGAAATCTTTTGCGACTCTTGAAGGCGAGCTCTTCTAGGGCCAGCCAGGTACCTCCCGCCTGCATGCCAATGCGGGAGAAGTGCCAATCACCGATCAGTTTATATGCTTACTTGCTCGTGACCGCCTGCTTTTTCTGATTTTACTTTTGCATGCTTCACTGCAATCTCCTAATCCAATGTCGACATTAGTGGGGAAAACTCGCCCCCCTTCTGCGAAGCACATCTCATAGTACCTGGGCGACCCGCGGGATGCCGAGGGGAAGAAGAGGCGGGTGACACGGTTTTTCTAGAAGCAATCCCCGATGCTATAGGAGGTTTGCGATAAGGTGGACGAGGATAAGGCCGAGGCGGAGGAGCGATTCGAAGTACTGGAGGGCATGAGGCGTCCAACTGACGGTGATGGGATGACTTATCTGGGGGTGCACATCACGCGAGCGGAGGAATGGCTCAGGCACGCCACGGAGCAGGTCGACCTGGCTCAGCGGGAACTATTGGAGGTTGGCGAGTACTTCTACCCTCGCGTGCTGCCCCGTTCCGAGGGGCGGGGCAGGTGGAAATGGATTTAGTACTGAGCCACCCGCCCCCTTCCTCGCTTCCGGCTGCCAGGCATGGGTTACACCTGTATCTTGAATCAGCCCGCATGATTGGGCATGTACTTTTTTCGTCTTTTCTCAAGGGCATCAAACTCTTTGTTATTTGTAAACATTTGGGACTTCTCGCCTGGTGATGGGATTATGTTTGTATATTCTTTTATAGCTTGTCAATGCTTAGCTTCTTAGCTTTCTTTAGGTGGGTGCAGACAAGGTACCCTTGCTCGCCTACCCCCACCTTAGGCTGGCGCGAGGCTGTTTGGCTTGCTCGCCCCTCTGTCGGGCGCGAGTCAGCGCGACTCCCCCACCTCTTTGGTGGACGCGAGTTAGCGGGGCTCGCCCGTCACTTGGGAGGATGCATGTCAGTGCGGCTCGCCCGCCTCATAGGTGGATGCGAGCCAGCGCGGCTCATTGCCGCACAACTTTTGAAGGGTTGTGGCAAGCTGGTGGGAACTAATTGCGGGTCTAGAAGTCGAAGCGTCCGGGCACATTTTTGCTATCCGCACATTTCTCGCCGACGGGACATTTTGCCATACTTTCTTTTCCTATAAATAGGCCCCGACGCTCTTTCTTTCCTACCTTATTTAAAGCCTTCCGCTCTTTCTTTACTTCATGCGACTCCCAACCCAACCGCTCTTTGAGAGAACTACAGCGTCCCGCTCGACGATCTGACTGCAAGATGGGGGGCAGTGGTGGTGACGTTGATGGGCGAAGCAATTGCGCCTGGACCTTCTCCGACCATTCTTTCTCATTTGCAAGTCAAACTTCTGGACGTGATCGGCGACTTTATCCCGCCTAGCTTTGAGGATGGGCGACCTGGAGAGCAAGAGAAGAATAACAATCTTTCCATCAATGAGCTCGCCATCCCCATTGCCCATTTCGACGCGGGCCTCCGGCTTCCCCTATGGTCGAAGTTCAGGCTTATACTGAAATACTTTGGGGTTGTCCTAGGCCAGATGACTCCTAACTCGATGGTCGCGGTGGTCAGGTTCGCTTGCTTCCTGCGGGAGGAGCAGATTGAGTTCAGCCTTGCGATCTTCCACAAGCTATTTTCTTTCCGGGAGAACAAGGATGGCACTGCCTATTTCTCCTGCATCCATGTCAAGGTGCGCATGACAGTGAACAAGAGCCATTATTGGCTTAAGAAGTTTGTCTTCGTCAAAGGTGACTTTGGCAACGTCCCTTTCTCACCGGTACAACTAGTGAGGCGAGCTCCCGCCCCCTAGCCTGGGGGGCCTTGAAGCCGAGCTGTGTAGGTTCTTCCAAGGGAAGAACTTTGAAGTCGCGTTCCTTCACAGGAACGTGGATAGCCTCGTTCCCGTCCCGCTCGGGGGAGGTAAGCTACTTGCACCTTACCCTTTTTACTTAGCCCATTCTTTATTCTTCGCCATAACTCACTTTTTGCAGGTGAGAGGGACATTCCCATGCACCCTCCTTACGAGAGTGCGCGAGCCGCCTCCGGTGATCTCGATCGTGCCGAGGCGGTGGCTGCCGCGTATCACGAGACCCCATCCCTCGCTACCCAGAAGCAGGCTAGCTGCGAACAACCTTTGCCGCCACCACCACCCAAAAAGCAGAAGACCGCGGGCATCGCACCACCCACCACTTAGGAGAAAGCCAAGGCTATGGCGGACCAACCAACTGAAGAGCCCGCCGCACCGAGCGCTTCGACAGGCGACCCTCCTTGCGAGGCAGCCGACACCTCTAGGTCGCGGGGACAGGAGCACGCCGCTAAGCCTGTGTCGAGAGGGCACCACAACTTTGGACTTGACGAGCATCCTCTAGAAGAACTCGGCGTGCTCCTCCTTCAGTGGGGCAAGGAGGCGAAACAAGCCTCAATCTCCACCCTATTGCCGAGCTGGTTAGAGCAGGACACCATCAGCTGGGAGGCTTATGCCTTCTCGTTTGGCCCCTACACGCGGGAGGACGCCGTGATATTCAATGAGGAGGCCACGCGAGTTCTCGTGCATGAGAGCGCGCGAGCCCAGCTCCGCAGCCTGGAGCTGGCTCACATGGTGGACAGGCGGTGCACGCAGTTGGAGCGGAACACCCCCACCCCCACGGTCAAAAAGCTCGCTGATGATAAGGAAGGGGCCCATCGTCTCGCTCAGGAGGAATCAGAGTACCAGAAGAAGCGGGCGAATGCAGCCGATGCTGTTCTCGCCGGATACCTTGGGGGGGGGGGGGTGTGGTAAGTCCCATAACTCGCATTAGATGCCTTAAGATCACTTCCACTTTTCTTATGCTCCTTTCATTTCTTCTCGTAGGATGCGGCGACGGCTAAGCGCCTTGGTTTCCAGATCGCCACCCACGAGAAGGAGAACGAGGCATTGCGGGCGTGAGTGCGAGAACTGGAAATCGCAGCTCCTCCGCCGCTCTCCAGCAGCAGCTGTCAGCTCGCCGTACTAAAAATGTTGAAACCGAAGATCAGTCTCTGTGGAGTACGACCCTTGGGTAAGGGTGATCGCACACTTACTTCTCTCTCAAAAGCCAAACAACTAGAGATTTAGCATAAGGAACATACCCAAGGCTCTAGCACGGAGGTCCCACCACACACCCGGAAGATTTTAGAGCGCTTCCCCTCCCTAGCGAAGTGCTGAACTAAGGATACCTCAGAAAGTGCAAGAAGATCAGGGCAAAAGTAAGCATGCCTTCTGAGGTACCCCCTTGGGTCTATTTATAGTTTTCTGAAGTTGGTCTCCCAACAGCGCACTTCCGCTGTTTGGAATGGCTATTTGCACCCTCTACAAGGGCATCCAGGTAATTTTACATCTAGACCCCACAGGGCGAGTGTCGAGGAACACGAGGTCAACTCTCCATTCTACTGGGCGGACGCGACCCGACTCCCGCGGCTCGTCTATTATCTCTAGGAGAGCGCAAGCCGGGCTGTAATGGCTCGCCTGCCTCTATACGGAAGCGAGCCGACGATAAGGCCGCCTAGGCAGGCGTGGGCTAGATATGGCTCGGACGGCTTGCTCGCCTTCCTGGCGGGAGCGAGCTAGCCATCTGGGTTCGCCCGCCTACTACACTGATGCGGGCCGGTCGTTCTGGCTCGCTCGCCTCGCCTGGTGGACCCAGTCGGCAAATACGGGGTTGTACATGCGTAATTCCTATGACTTTAGTGGGGGGAGGGCGATTTTGCTATGTGCAGCCCGATTCTTTCTATAAATTGGGGGCTGACCCCATCATTTGCCCCCTCTAAAGACCTCAGAGTCCAGAGCCGAAGCAAGTGGAATTCATGGGCTTTTACCCTTGCATAGATCCAGATCTTAATGACAGGTGCAATGGAGGATGCTCATGACGACGCGGTCGATAGTGAAAAGGTATGGTGGTGAGTTGTGGCGAGAATTATGACGGGCGCAAGGCTCTAGCGCACGAAAAGGGCGACCAGACGGAGCGGGACGCCGACCCTTGTGTGGGGTCATGTATGCGGGGAGCTCCCCGTGCGCTAGGAGTGCACGCGTGGGTTGTACCTTGCGCGTTGTGAGTGCGTGGGCTGCTCTCTGTGGGTCTCACAGGCAGGGCCACCACCGGTGGTGGCCCTGCTCGCCGGTCGCAGGACAGCCCCTGGAGGGTTCGCCGGAGTCCGGCGAACCCGCCGGTGGGCGCCGATCAGGATCCGCCGACGACGTAGGAAAGAGGGGGGTGGGCGGGGCACAGCCAAAAAAGAGGGGGAGGGAGGGACTCAGGATTGAGGAGAGAGAATGAGGAGGGTTTTTTTGGGTAAATTTTATTTGCTGTACAGATCTGGTCGATCCGACGACCCAAATTGTTTGAATGAATTTTTAATTGATGGTTATTTGCAGATTACCATATTTCTTTTTGAAATAGTATACATACATATATATGTATATGTACATATACATGTACATGTACATGTACATGTACATGTACATGTACATGTACATGTACATGTACATGTACATGTACATGTACATGTACATGTACATGTACATGTACATGTACATGTACATGTACATGTACATGTACATGTACATGTACATGTACATGTACATGTACATGTACATGTACATGTACATGTACATGTACATATACATGTACATGTACATATACATGTACATATACATAGACATGTACATATACATATACATGTACATATACATATAACATGTACATATACATGTACATGTACATATACAGTACATGTACATATACATATAGATGTACATATACATATAGATGACATATACATATAGATGTATATATATATATATAAATATATATATATATATATATATATATATATATATATATATATATATATATATATATATACGAGCATCTTCGCGCGGCTACGCCCGTGCTCGATGCTCTCGGGCATCTTCGTACGAATTTTTTTTTTGTAAATTTTATTTGCAGTACAGATCTGATCGATCCGACGGCCCAAATTATTTGAATGAATTTTTAATTGATGGTTATTTGCAAATCACCATATTTCTTTTTGAAATATGTATACATATATATATACACATATGTATATATACACATATAAAATATGTATATATACATAATATATATAAATATACATATATTTACATATACATTTATATACACATAATATATACATATATATATGTGTATATACATATATATAATAATATATATATATATATATATATATATATATATAAATATATATATATATATATGTATATATATATATATATATATATATATATATATATGGGGATGTTATATTGTGCGGGCAAATATTAGGTGCGGGCTACGGTAAGTCATTAAGGGGTCAAAGATGGTCCCAAATTGAAAAGTGATCAACACTAAATTGTAGATCTCCGCGAGCCCGAACAACTTTCATGTGAGCACTTTTTGATATGAAGCCGTCTTGGATCTCGATTTGGCCCCGAAATTGGGCGCGGCGGAACTGCTACATAAAACGTTCCGCCGCCCCCGATTTTCGGGCCCAAATCAAGGACCAAGACGGCTCAATATCAAAAAGTGTCAACATGAACGTTGTTCGTCTCGCCGATAATATACAACTTTCATGTTGAATCACTTTTCGATTTGGGACCATCATGACCACCAAAAAGCTTGTCCGTACAGCCCGTACATGTCTAATACCGTATAATATATATATAATCTATAATATATATATATATATATATATATATATATATATATATATATATTATACATAAATATAGATACATGTGTTATAAATACATGTATATATATATATACATTATATATATATATATATATATATATATATATATATATATATATATATAAAGATATATATATAAAATATATACATATATATACATGTATATATATACATGTATATATATATGTATATATATATAATAAATACATGTATATATATATAAATAAATATATATACATATATAAATATAATGTATATAATATATGTATATATATATAATATATATATATAATATATATATATATATAAATATAATATATATATATATATATAATATATATACATGTATATATATATATCTAAATATTAAACATATATAAATATATGTATATATATATATAAGTATATATATATATATATAATATATATATATATATATATATATATATATATATATATAATATATATATATATTATATATATATATAGGTTTGCTGAGGTACGCGCATCGCGTTTTCCATCATTTTACGCGCTGCTCGTTCGAGCCGTTGGATTTAAATCCAACGGCTAGGATTTAGCACGGATTTGTAAAAAGAAGCACCGAGCCCGATTAAGTGACCCAGGACCGCACCCTGGCCCAAAGAAGGGTCGAAATCGCGCGTGAGAGACGGAGCTGGGTCGCCCCTTCAGATTTGTAAATGAAGTTCACATTTAGTTATAAACAAAAAGTTAACTGGTTGCTGGCGGTGTGGGACTAAAGTCCCGCACCGCTTGGAAGCCGTCCGATCGGCGCGCCCGATCGGACGGCTTCCAAGCGGTGCGGGACTTTAGTCCCACACCGCCAGCAACCATTGAAAATTATTGTTTATATACCGATGTGGAGTTTGCCTAATAAACTCTGCTCGCGCGAGCTAGATCTCTCACGCTCGCGCGCTATCCTTTTGAACCTGTCACTCAGTAATTTTTACCGATCCACGATTCAATCCAGCCGTTGGATCGAAATCCAACGGCTCCCACCAAAATCGCGCGGAAATATGTATTATCTCGGCCGGCCTTCGGCTGCATTCAGGCAGGCTTTGCCCGCCTTTGCACGTGCTTTGCCCGCCTTTGAGTGGTCCTCGCCTGTGTTTGATGCATCGGCTGCCTGAGAGCACCGAGATGGGCTTAGCCCGTGAGAAGATACACGTGTGGAACCTATGCAACATTTTTTTTGCAGATAATGTACAAATATCACGGGTATATAGTTGAAAATTATGACAATGTTCGTATTATTATTAGTTTATGTTTAGTACAACATACACCACATAAATAAAGATAGGAGCTTGTACATATCAACAACAGATTGCAAAATATTTATTAAAGATACTATCATATATATGTAAACAATAGAGCAAGATCATTGTGATTGGAGATCGAACTATCTGAACTCTCAATTCCTGTTGCAGATCTCATGTAACTAAGGAGTCTCCAACCAGAAGTGCAAGTGTAGTTGGAAGCTATCAGAAGTAAAACCAGTGTCTGATGACATATCTTATTCAGTGGCCTTGAGAGATTCTGCATTGATGGAAGATGTAAAGTTATATTAGTTATTAACAGTTGTTGAGTGAGTTTACGGTAGTAGTATTTGTCATGTATTGCAGATTATTTGATAGGTGTTACCTCTAATCATTGTGAATATGTAGTTCCACTCTTCCTGTCTTTAAACCTGCTAGCACAGCTGGGATACGTAATCTAAACCCCAGAATCTCAGTTCGTGGGCCATCTGACCACCTGATTGTGGTTGTCTTGCAAATCTCATCATAGTAATTATAATCAGAGTCAGCCGCAGTGTTGTTGTTGACATGGGTAGCTGTGAAACAAATTCTACAGTTTACTTTTCAAATTGTTATGATAATACAAAAGTAGATATGCTTACTATCAATGACTTACTGGTTGAGCGGCGGAGTGATTCTGTAATTGTAGTGGCTGATATGATGATTGCTTGTTTGTCATCTGCACATTGTTCACCGTCATAAACAAATATTTGATGTAAGTCAAATCAGAGAGTATTTTATAACATATATGTATTATTATTATAATACTTTCACGCTATATAGCAAAATCACATTATATAGAAAGGTATGCAAATTCTATGTGTTATTTTAGAAATTTGAAAGTGGTTATTACCTGCCGAGCGAAATATGAGGCATTGAAGTAGAGTTGTAAGAGATGAAACATAATATTCTTCAGTGATGATAGATGTATGTAGTTGCAGAAGTTAAGCCAATAGTCATATATATGTAAAAGTGAAGGCAAACCCGAGAACATAGTATATCACTTTTTTACAGATATATTCAGCACGATAACATTTGAATATTAATGAAGCAGTTCAGAAGTTACTAAGATGATGAGCAAAGATAACAAAGAAAAATTTCAAACCTAAGAGTAATGAAATGCGAAATAGATAGTTACAAATATTTGTGAAAAGGTATAACAATGACAAATTCAGTTAGGTAAGGACCCCCCCCCCCCCCCCCAAAGAACTCTGATTTAACGGCAAAGAGTGTCATCTAACGAACTGAAAGCTTATTCCCGTTAATGATGTGGTACTCCATTTTTCCGCGGCTTTGCTCATTGTCATCTCATCAGTGAAAATGACTTCCCTGGTGCCAAGTGGATCTCCCTTTGTGTCAAAGTCAGTCTTCATAAGTAAATGTAGAGTATAACTGAATGATCAAAGTCAAAACAATTCAACAATATAATTGCTGATCAAGATTTTGGTTCCGTACACTGGCGTGAATTAATCTCGCAAGGGATTGAAAGACAGATTTCAAAACCTCAGTAGTTGTACGAAGTTAAGGTTGCCAATTAATAGGCAGAAGTAGTAGTTTTCTCGCATCTCTAGTGAGTATCGCCGGTGTCTCGAGTTTGTTGCGCGTGAATTGGAGGACTTTCTTACGCGGTGTGCTTCACGAAGACTTGTCCTGGACATTGCAAATTTTATATAATGAAATACAATCATTTTTTTTGATATTGTAAATGCCCGAAAAACAAAGTTCCACTGTTCTATGACACTTATGTTCCTTAGCACATTGGTATAAGATTTGGCCTATTGTATTTGTAGACATGAGGCATATCATGCCATGCTGTTTTGTTCGTCCACTCCATTATGATCTCGATATAATGTTCGACCCCAAGATGGATATATACAATCATGTGAATGCAACTGTTGTCTTGAACTTTAGCTATAACGTAAGCGGTAAAAGAGAAGTCCAAAATAATCATAGAGCAGTAGGTGAAATATTTATTATAATTGAGATCACTATATCAATGAAAAAATCAAAGTATAATAAAAAAAACTATCGAAGTAATCTATTATTGTCATAGAAATCATCAGTTACCACGGTGCACATAATGAGTTATTGAATTTGTAGTAGTTGTTTTAACCTGTATGTTGATAGTACAAGTATATTTGAATATATCTCAACCAGATACAATATTATTATCGAAGATTAATATATGTATAAAGTAAGTAATAAAGAATTTTTATTATATTTTTCTGTTTATATATTTATTATAGAAGATTAATATAGCTATAAGTAAGTAATAAAGAATCTTTTATTTTGTATTTGCATTCATATGCTTTTCTTAGAAATAAACTGAGCACATAAGTGTGATTAATTATACAAAATTTAAAGTTAAGCTGCTTATCAATGGCAGAACACATGTGTTTGTCTCAATAGAATGTTCTTGCAAGTAATTGCAGATGATTACATTGATGAGACTGTGTAGAAAATAAAATATATTAATCATGACAAAGTTTGTACATTATACAGAGGAAGAAAAACTTGGAGATGAGAAAAAACAATGCACCTATACACAAACTTTGGACAGTAGTTCCTTAAAAACAACATTTTTTGTATAAGTACCCCGATGTCCTGTATAAAACCATATCTTACTAAAACTTTGGTATTGTTGCATTGACTCCTCTTGATAAAGCCACATAAAGTTGACCATGAGTGAAAACAGGAGAGGGCAAGTAAAGGCCAATACTTTAATTTTTGTCCTTGAGATTTTTTTATCGTAATTGCAAAACTTAAACAAACTAAAATGCTTTCGAGTTAACTCAAATGACATATTGAAATCACTAGCATTTAGTGGTATCGGGGAAGAAAGAAAGACTTCCCTTTATGTTTCCACTTAGTATTTTCTGCTTCAATAATAGTTCTTGAGAATTGACGGCAAAGCAGCGCGAACCATTGCATAGGCCGATTCGAGGATTTAAATTACGCAAAAGCATGATGAGGGACTGTTTTTTAAAGATAATTTATGCGGTGGGAGAGTGCCTGGTGATATGCTATTCAAAAACTTTTTGTGTATAAATTACATCCTGTCATCATCAACAAGTCAAAAGAATAGTACATAATTCATCTCCATTGAGTAATTTGAGACACTCTCATTTAGCATAGAAACATCCTCATTTAATGGAGTCAGCAATGCTCTGTCTTCCCAATAAGCAGAGTCGGTTGCAGTGGACATAATATCGGAGAATACACTGTTGGTAAATATATTGAGTGAATGTTCTCCTTCCCAGGGAATGATCATTGAGACGGGAATTTGAATCATATCATGATCATATGTTTGCTCGTCCCCATTTCCTATTCGAAGCAGAAATTCTGAGAATTGTTGATCATCTAAAGCACGCATATTTTCAGATAATGAAATTAACCGTACAATTGACCACAAAGGTGAGTTAATTATACTGGCATTGATAGTTTAACTTTGTGCCATTAACTACATCTGGTGGAATTTGACGAAAATCTCCTCCCATAATTACAACCTTACCACTGAAAGGTTGTGCGATGTTTAGAACATCTCGAAATGATCGATCAACAACTTCAAATACATGTTTGTGCGATATCAGAGCCTCATCCCACAAAATAGCAGAGCAATGTTGTATAAGTTTATGCATCTCAGACTGTTTGCCAGATTTGCAAAATGAACCAGCTTCCACAGGAATTGGAATTTTAAATCTTAAATTGCTAGGTGCCACCTGGACAGAGTTGCAGCAATTCCTGATGATGCAGTTGCAAGCACAATATGACTATCTTGCCGCAAATGGGAAAGTAACACTTTATATAAGAAAGTTTTTCCAGTGCCTCCAGGGCCATCTATGAAGAAAATACTTCTATCACGGTGTCTAATAGCTTCCATAATAGTATGAAAAGCATAACATTGACCAGGATTTAACAATGAAACAGATTTCAAATCCGTATATGAGATTGGTATCGACAGTTCATCTTCACTTGAGCTCGATACGTTGTTAAGATTTTGAAAGAGTGATGACATTTGAGGAATATCAAACTGTATAATACTCTTGCTATGTTGTTGGAGAGTATAATCTATTTCATAAAGATGTTTGTTCATGACATATACATCATTCATCAAAGAAGAAGAGACATAATCTTCAGTCATTGTAGTGTAGTTATCATTCAATAATAATCTAACATCAGATGGGTTGCAGCAGAGTAAAATTATTGTAAATAAATTTCGTAATGTTTGCGGTAGTTGAAATTCTCTCGCTTCACGCATACAATTATGTAGATTGTTGTCTCGTTCGAGCAGACCATAATGTTCAACAACTTCTTTAAACGTGGAGTAGATAATGTTATCGACTGTGAGCAGATGTTCAAAGGATCTCAGAGCTCGAATATGATTCAACAGAATGCGTAAATAAAATCTTTCACTTTCATAAGGATGTACTGAGTACATTCGACCAATAACTTTATGGCACCGGCTTCGTATAATCCAAGTTTTGGATGTATGATTCCATGTGTAATGTTTGGCCATATACAAATACTTGTGGCGTTCTTGTTGTGTGGCGTAAACACGAAAAAAAATCAGTCAACATTATGCAATAATTTCGTTCGTTTGCTAGAGGATTCTCAACTAAATCAGTGGTGTGAAAATGCACATGATGTTTATTCGGTAAATGAATTTGTAAAAGGATAACTGATGGATATATTTGGTACACCGAGAACTTGAATATCTTCCAAAATGCTTCTTTGGACATATCCATTTACCATTTACATATTGAGCAAGCTCATTATGATGAGAAAAGGTTGAACATGAAATGCAACTGAATCAGCCTTTATGGAATGTATTATATAGATATTTTTATGCTTTTAATACTACTGCATATCTCAACATTAATATGACATTCGTATTTCAGCAGAAGCCATGGGATATATGGAACAACCCATCGATTGTCAATAGTAAAGTCTTCTGCACGACGAAGCATAAATGATCTTCCATTATTACGATGTCTATAGATTGGGTAGGAGTCTGCTCCTTGCAAAGTTGCCTTAGCAAAGTTTTTTGGATACCCTTTTTTACAAACACCATGTTTCATGCATGGTGCATGCGAGTTCACAGGTGCGCATGGTCCATGAATCATATGACGCACAACATCATTGTATAATTCGGGTTCATGCTCAATATGAGGAAGCTCTGCTCTAACAATCTTATCATAGTCATCTGGAGTATTCACTTTATCATGCGCATCAAAAATAACCAACATATGAACGTGCGACAACCCTCTTTTTTGGAATTCTATTACGTGAACATGGCTAACTATTCTGCCCAAAAACTTTTTATGGAACATATCTTTTTTTTAACTTTTCATATTTAACATGAAATATTCGAGAGACTACATCTGGACGGTCTTGCGGTGTTTGTCCAGCATAGAGCACATCTGTGATTTTTTGCCATGAAGTGTTGCATGCCACTGTTAGGAATATATCTGGTCTACCATAATGCTGAACAACGACCATTGCATCTTAGTAACGCTAGTACATGTCGCGAGGACTTCCAACAAAAGATGATAGCAAGGTGACGCGCTGACTAATATTTGTTATAATGTAAGCACATTGTATAAATTTAGCAGATTAAACAGCATCAACATGAGAATCATATCAAACTAAAATTAAATATTTATTAACCTCCACTATATTCTCCAACATTGAGACAGTCTTGTAGGCCGCTATATAGTTCAGACCGGATTGTTTTTTCGTTATTTTTTATCCAACGCAGTTTTTGAGTTTCAATTTTAATGTAATTGTTAACTACGTATTGCTGCAGTAGACGACATCCATGTAACAGTAATGATAACGGTGCCTGACGATCCTACAGTACAATAATTATGATGTCAAATACCATATTGGTAAAAGCAGCATGTGTGGATACACTGTAATGTATGTACATATAACCTGAAGTATGTATGAATAGTATTCACAACAGCTAACATGCAAATTATTCAATCCTTTGTATTCAGCTAACCAATCGTACATTCCATATGAGATAAACAACGAATATTGAAGTGGGTTGTAGTAACCAGCGTATTCTTGAACATTAACCAACCGACCTTCAATTGTTTCAACAATTATATGTTGTTCATTTGATTCAAAGTATTCTTCTGAACCAACAACTATAGCAGCGACCTGTGATGCAGACGGTAATGTATATTGTTGGCCCAAAGCGGCTCTCCTTTATAATAAGTCTGCATCTGTTTATATCCTCATGCTGAAAATATGTCGGAACATTAATACAAATGGTTATATGTATCCAAAATTGCTCTTATTTCTCCAGTAATGCACGATCTAACTCTGCATTTTCTTGCAAATTATAATCTATCTCATGTTCTGTAATATATATATATACATATATATATAGCTGAAGGTACCTAGGACGTGAGTTTGCAGCAGACAAAAGAGAACCAATTCGGTGATATATTGATCCATGAGCTCGAAATGTGTATACTGGCATGTTGATCAGCTACCAAAGCCGCATCTAAAATCACACGCATTGAAGTAAAAGAGAAAACGTGGTTATATGAACAAATATATCTTTTGAAGTGGCAACTCTTAGCAGAGTCAGTAATGAATAAATTATAGAGCTCTGGTGGAACAGGTATAGCTGGAATCTGAACCCTGCCGTTGACGCAACACATTGCTGGTGTTTCACCATCAAACAACTTAGCATTGCAATTATTACAGAAGTGAGGACGTTGGAGTTGTAAGTATACAATTTGATGCGATGTATTACAGATGCGTACGACATTGTGATTTCGAAGACGTCGGTGCCTCACACGAACAGTAACATCAGATGAACTTTCACTTGTGTCCTCATGTTTTGAATTTACTGTTGGTGAATTTTCTATAAGATAAATAATATTCTAATAATACCAGGTATATACGGTAACATAAAAATATGCACGCCACATATGTCTGTACTATAATAGTAGAAAAATTACCTTGTGGGTGCATGCGATGTACGATATTTTCCTGCAGTACATGACCTGCATATTGCTCTATGTTTACAAGTGATGTGGCCGAAATAGATAGATGCACCGATGTTGGAGCAGTAGTAGGTGCAGTAATATGATCCACTGAGTGGGAAGAGAGGACTGAGAGGTTGTAGTCACGCAACGGTGCAGTGCATGGTTGCACTGTCGATGATTCTTCAATTTCAGGTCGCCGGTCAGTATAGAAAGATGAATAACATGGTGTAGATGTCAGTGAATATCTATGGACAACACCATTATTAGCATTTATAACTTCAAAATACAGAAGCATATTAGTGTTACATCATGTAAATGTATTTATAAACACATTAATGTTGATAAGCAAAAGCTAATTGTTATCCCAAGTCATGTTTGCATGTGTAGCATTGTTGTGCCAAGCCGTTGCATGTGTACTTATTTGAATTTGGGATGCAGTAGTGCAGTGGACTGTGGAGCCTTGCTGTGGCAATGTGATACCTTGATGTGGTAATTGATGGCGTCGTCTTTGAGCAACAGCACTCCTAATCTCTCTTTCATGTTTTTGTTGTGCTTATGTCATACGCACACGCCTCGCCCTTTGGTAAGAGCGATTGTACGCTCGTTGAGCCTCACGTTGTTCATTGGACATCAGGGATCTTCTTCTCTGTGAACGTTCTCGATTCGAAGCTCGTTGTGCAGCACGTTCTGGTTCTGTCATATGTACATTTCTTATTGATGCGACTGAGTAGTTATACAGTTGATGTAATTCATGTTCTTCATCGGGCACAGAGAGACCTTGAGCACGAACACAACGTTGAAGCTATTCACCGGGCGTAGAAAGACCTCCAACACAAACATGTGATTGAACATTATTATGTCATTCCACTATGCTGTCGTTGTGGTCCATATCTGTAAATTTATACACATCAATTATAGTAATGTAACCATTAACCATTTCCTCACAGTATACTCTACATACTTTTGAGATTCGTTTAGAATGAATATATATTCCGTGGAATGTAAGAGCTTGAAGTAATGCTTTTGTTACATATTATTTATAGTAACAGTATATATATTTGTACAGATGAGTTTGCATATTGTGTAGTTACCTTATGAGTTAATGATTTTAGTACAAAAACTTGTTTATGATGTTGTATCTACTTATCATAGGAGTACAAAAAATACAGCGAATGCATAAAATACAAAACAGTAATATGAATGATGATATCATAAAATAGGAATTTGAAGGAATATAAAAATAAAATGAATATAAAGTAAACTTCAAATAGCGTTCAACACTAATGTCCAAAATATACAACAAATCATAATCAACATACAAATAAACATCAAGCCTTGTACAAAAGAGGAGTTAAAATTAATGAGGATGACATAGCAGAAAATATGAGGAAAGCAAAGTAATGCTGGCTGAAATGGTAAAAAGTTCACAGAACATCCTATAAACTGTGGGTATATGGTATGTTATGATGGCAATTTTTGTTTTGTTGGGCGTCAATGTTGTGTATTATATGCGACGACGTCACTGCCTAAGTAGCAACAACGTCAGAAGGAGAATTGAGGAGAAGGGTAGTGGAATAGTGTTGTGTGACAACCGTAGCCGATTTAATCGTAATAATGTCACAGCTCCGCTTTAGGCCGGACTACTTGGCTGCAACACACACACACTCCAACCCCTCTCAATCAACATGCGAGTTGGTGGTCGCGACACAGTTGGTGATTAGGAGGTTGAATACTCCATAGTTAAGCATGCTCGGGCTGGAGAAGTACTGGGATAGGTGATTGCCTGGGAAGTCCCTGGGCTGCAGGCTTGACTATCGAGTTTCCCTCACTGAAGGGAGGTTGTGGAGAATAACAGCCCGTCAGCGGAGCAGAAAAGGGGTCAGTTGATTAGGTCTAACATGATAGCATCGCGTTAGAGCAGAGCCGTGGCATTGTTCATTGTTTTATCGAGTACGGCCGTGATATACGGTGCGTGAGCAGGAGAAACAAAGAGTAGATAACTAAAATCTGAAAAAACTCAACAGAAGCTCACTGCTTTTATACTAAGAGGAGAACTATGGATAGCCAACATGCTGAATCAAAAGAACAGACCACTATGTAGTATAGCTTGATGTTTTGGAGCAATGAAAATCATTATAAAGGAGAGGTTTTGTCTAGAAACTATAAATTCCATACTTATATGAGTAAGTCAAAATTTGTTATCTACTTTAATTGCATCAGGTCAACATTCATTTGCGATACATTTTAGGTAGTTCTTAACTAATAAATCTTCACATAAATTGCGCTAAATTGATGTCAATCATTAATTAGGAGTATGTGAGTTGCAGTTGGGAGCAGGTAAACAGGGCTAAATAAATGTCAAACATGTGACTATTATAATTAGGATGGTGGGGAAGAGGATGAGGATTCAGACACAACGAAGAGAGGGTGAGGAATCGCCATTGGGACGTGAATGGTTGAGCAGACGTTCTATGCAATCCGGAGGGAGGCCAGAATACTCAGGAATGAAGCTAAGGTGAATCTTTTTTTGGGCGATTTTAACTTGACCAAAAGAGTAGGATCTATATGCCCTTCGTAGCCGTGAGTATTATCCATGAGTAACTCCAAACATAATTTGATATTTACAACTACAAATATGACTTCGTCTGAACTTGCTATCTAATTTCACTGCATCAGTTAAACGTTCAGTTGCAAACTCTTTTCTTTCTGCGATTTTAACCTGACCAAAAGAGTGGGATCTATATGTCATTCATAATTTTGGGTATTATCCATGACTAACTCCAAACACAGTTCGATATTTATAACTATATATTGTTATATATCATGAGAAACTCAACAACATATGAAATCTGAAGCAGAGCTAGACAAAAGAGATGAGATAGTTACTTCAGCGCCCCCCCCCCCCCACCCCCCGAAAAAACTTTGGTCTAACGTCAAAGAGTGTCATCTCATGAACTGAAATCTTCTATCCGTCAATGATGTGGTTGTCCATCTTTATTGCGGCTTTGCTCATTGTCGTCTCATCAGCAAAAATGACATCACCCGTGCCAACTGGCTCTTCCTTTGTGTCCACATCAACCTTCATGAGTAAATATATAGTAGTACTGAATTACCAAGACAAAATGGTTAAAGTATATAATGCATGATAAAGAGTTTGGATCCATACACTGACGTGAAGGAATCCCGGAAGGCAACCAAAGACGGATTTTAAGACTTTATTAGTCGTACAAAGATTAAGGTTGCTAATTAAAAGAGAGAAGTAGTAGTTTTCACACATCTCTGGTGGAATATCGCTGCTGCACTCAAGTTCGTTACACATCAATAAGAGTTCCTATTTGTGTGTCATGGCTGACATGGACTTGTACACAGACATTACAATTTCTTTCGACTGAAGTACAATTGCTTAGCAGCGAGGGCATCAACTTGCGGCGAAGAATACTAATGTTTACTGTATAAGCACTTTCAATTAATGTCAGTAGACACACTTGTAAATATGAGTTATTTGTGTTGTTAAGTGTTCTGGTTTTTGAGGTGTTCAAGAAAACACAATAAGCATTCAAAACTAAATAAACAAATGAAACATTATACAATCATCTTATGGTTGCTTGCACTTTGTTCATTAGAAAAGATAGCACATGCAAAATGACATGAAAAATTTTCTGATATGATAACACATGCACTTTAACAAATATTATAGCTCAATATGTGAAACAGACCTTTGACAATATGTGTACAATGAGATTTTTTGTGTTATTAAGTGTTCTCTTTTTTGAGGTGTTCAATAAAACCCAATAAGCATTGAAAAAGTTAAGAAACATGATTTATGGTATTTTATAATTATTTTGAGTGTCGGTTCAGATTTTCTTATATGATACCAGAATATATATAAATCAGTATTTAAAATGATTGTAAAAATATGCCATGTTTTATAATTTATATGATGAACTCATCAGTTAATTAGTTAAGTATTGATTAGTTAATAGTAACTATGCTATATATGTATAATACACTCCAGTATTGTAGCATACTGATTTGAGGAACAGTGGGTGAATTGATCATGATTGTATCACACATATGTTATCATTGAAATTGATTTTGAAAAGAAGGGTTGTCGAAAAGAAAATTATGATGATTCCAATGCCGATCATGCTATCCGAAATATCAAAACCACAGGGCTGCAGTTTGTCAAAACTGCATCAAAAGGTTTTGATAAACTGTGCCCGACAATTTAGACGCATTGCACCCATACAATTTACCAAAATTGCAAGGGTGCAGAAATTTAAAACCTAAACATACGATTGTGCAGCCATCCTTATGTAGACATAATCTGGTGTATTGAAAGCGTAACGTCCAATGAGAGCATAAAGTGCAATAAGAAATTGTATTTTAAATAGGCTTTTTGATCAAATCTGGGGTATTGAGAGCATAAAGTGCAATAAGAAATTGTATTTAAAAGAGGTTTTTTACTCAAAGTTACTTTGGGAAGTTCTTGCTGCTCAATCAATTCATTGGGACAAATGCAAAAACACCTTATGTGCTCCAGAAAACTGAACAATTCAAGCAAATGCAAAAATCAATTTCATGGTTGCACCAGTTCCAACAAAGCAGTGAAAGAGAGACAGGAAATAGTCTAAATCATTGAAGGCCTTACTGTGTGGAGGAAGATGAAATGCGTCCACCAGAGCTGATGATGGCAAGCTGAGGGAGTGGTCGCTGATGTCGTCGGTAGCTGGAGCATTCAGGGTGCAGAGGCCTCGAAGAAGAAGGTAGGCTTTAGAATGGGAGGAGTGCGACACACGAGTTTAAGCGTGTTCGCGACAACTTATCCCATGGCAAAAGCAAATATCCTAATACTTCCTCATACATGTAACTGTTTGCGTGGGTGAACAGTCAAACAGCAAACAAATCCAGGGTGTATGCAAAATTAAATACTATCATAACTTAAGGAAAGCTATAATTGGTAGTTGTAGATTTTCTACCAACAAATGTAGCCAAAAAGGTATGATTTTCTCATAAATGGAACATTGTGAGCAGGTAAGAAGTTACAAAAACAAATAAACCAATCCACGTTTAATGATTCAGAACCTAAATGGCCATTAGTGTACTGACAATAGCCAAAAAAGGGAAAAAAATGCTCCATTTCAAGACGCCTCAATTCAATTGCGAGCCGCCACGGCCATTTCGTTTCAAGCCAAGGTGACTTCAAGTAGTTTAGACTTTGTGCTGAGTTTGACTCAGAAATTTTCATTTCTAGGCAAGCTCAAATCGCTCGAACTCTACTCAAGATCAAGCTTGAGTTGTAATTGGACAAACCCGCAGAGGGGATGGAGAGCAACGAAGATAATATGAGCATTGAGAAGTGAAGTCTGCTGCTGTTAGCGGCCATTAGGAGGAATCTGAGGTTGTTCTTCTCTGCGTTTTGGATACTGTGTGGAGGAGATAGAAGAGCTCTTTAATAATATATTGGGTGCGATGAGGATGATCCGTGCAAATAGAAGCAATGGACCAACAAAAGAAGCACATTAAGATGACTTATTTAATTTTGGCCTCAATAAAAAGTATATGTCAAAGCCAACGAACATGCAACCCTCTGTGCAACACCTAGAACATGAAAGATAAAGGAATGTATCGAATGTGTTGGACTCTGTGCGTGTATCATTGTGTGTCAGAACATGTTAGAATATCCACTGTTGTTGAGAAAGAACATGGGGTTAGTGAACGATTTGGTGGAAGGGAATGCATTGATTGGTGTTCTTCGCTTTCTTCCTACCTGGTAAGGACACACGTCTACATGACTTCCCTGTATTCATAGAAAAATCCAAATGAATGATGAATAGTGGGCTCATTATGCAGAAATTGGATTGTCACCAAAGACTATTTTTGAAATTCCAGCTGTGGCTACGTTTTGAAAGGAGTAATCAAGTTTTGGAGTTTGGAGCACGACATTCAAGAAATAGTTTAGTTGCAATAGATTGAACATTTTAAGTATAGTATTTTAGAAGCACTAATTGATTAAACATTTTAGCATTAAATTCCATTTTTAACACATGTAGAGCAAATATCATATGAAACACATATCATATAGGTCATAAGAACCTAATAAAAAAATTCATTCAGTAAGCATGGGCGTGTGAATCAATTGTAAATTCTAAGTTTTACAGAATTTAGCTTGAACATTGGAGCCGATGTGAGCACGTGCATATGAAATACAGAGAAGAAACTGGCTCTCCAAGACCATGGTTCGAGCTGAAATCGACTATCCAAGGCCATGGTTTGGCAATCAACATTTTTACTTCTAACAGTTAAGCTTAATAAAGACGTCATGAAGAACATATAATATAGATCAAACATATCATTAAGATTATGTGTAAATTCAACTAAAGAAGGAATTTGAAGGAGCATTGTATGTACAGTCAATGTAGGACAAATGACTACAAAGGTTCTTACCACTGCATTAGGTAATTATCCATGAGTAACTCCAAAAATACTGTAAAATTTACAACTATAAACACTTTGACATGCATATGAGGAGCCAAGAACAATATGTAAATCCCCTTAAATTGCTTGCTGAGTATATATCTATGACAAATGAGTTACTGTGCACTGTAATTTGTAGATGAAACAGTGATAACCAATTATATAAAAAATTCATTCAACAGGAAGCTGAACTCGGACGGCCACACAAAGGGATAAAGTGCTCACCTTGATTTAGGGGCTGAAGAATTGAGGGGCTGCTGGCAAGGGAAGCAGCAGGGGAGTGAGAGGATGTCCAATCTGTGATTGAGAAGATACATGATCAGAGCAACAGGAAAGGAGACGCGCTATGCAACATGAAAATCAACAACGGACTCAAAGCAACCAGAGAAGCAATATGTAAATGCCTAAACCTAGATGAAGAAAACGAAAGGGAAAACGAAAGCAAAAACGACATGAAAACGAAATAAAACGCCAAATCATAACGAAAATGAAAACAATCTTCGAAATCAGAGATGTACTGGCGGCCGGTAGGAAGAGCGGCGTAGACAGTGGGAGGGAATATCGACCTGCAGGCGGGAGAGAAAGCCTGGATGGAAGATGGAGGTATGGAATGGAGAGACAACAGCGAGCACATATCCATGAAAACAACGGTGGGAAGAGCGGCGAGGCCTGCGCGTCAAAGTGTCGGGGCGTCACTTGAAGCAGCGGGGCGTCGTGGCGCTCACAATGGAAGCGGTTGAGAAGAGCGAGTAACCTGTCGTTTGCAGAGGAAGTAGGAGAAGCCGGTGAAGGGGAATTTTAGTGAATTCCATCGCGTGACCGACGGCTCATATACAACTATCCTTATTAATATATATATATATATATATATATATATCTTTACTACTATAATAGAAATAGTAGGGTCATGAGTTCAAAATTCTAATCGTCGTTGATCTCTGACATGATAAATTGGCTGCCGTCTGATCTAACTCAAAGAATCAACTCCCTCTTTTCACATTTTTGTAGGTACCCTAAACCTAGGATTAGGATGTGTCCTAAACCTATAAATTTTATAGGCTCTTATCTTAGGGTATGAAATTACCAATTTATCTTTTTACCTTTGAAAACAATTTCTGCTTCATGGCAGCCCGCTAAAAGCCCGCGCAGCCCGCCAGCCCAACAAATTTTAAACACACTATAAATAAAACCCGCCAGCCCAACTGATCAATTTTAAATGTTGAAAATGATGTACGCAATATAAAACCAAAAAAACTATTATACAGGCGGTGTGGGACTAATCCCGTTTAGGATTAAAGCACATATTAATCCCAGGAGGAATTAGGCGGGATTTAATCCCGCCTAAGCAGCAGGCGGGATTAATCCCGCCTAATTAGGCGGGATTAAATCCCGCCAGCTTAGGCGGGATTAAATCCCGCAAGCTTAGGCGGGATTTAATCCCGCCTAAGCAGCAGGCGAGAATAATCCCGCCTGTTTAGGCGGGATTAATCCCGCCTGTTTCTGCCTGTTTAGGCAGGATTAATCCCACCTAAACAGCTCTAGGCTGGATTAATTCCGCCTAAACAACCGTAGGAGGGATTAATCCTGCATGTTTAGACCATGATTAAATCCTGTCTAAGTATGCCCGCCCGTCCATCAAAGTAGCTCTTCTCAGTGTGGTCGAAGGGCGCCGGGAGGCGTGCGCCCGCCGAATATACGGGCAACTATAGGGTGCTGGCTGTACGGACAAGAGATTTTGTGGGTCAAGATTGTCTTAAAATGAAAAGTGATTAAAATGAAAGTTGTAGATCTCGGCGAGACGAAAAATGTTCATGTTGACCACTTTTTAATTTGAAGCCATCTTGAACCTCGATTTGGGCCCTGAAATCTGGGGCGACGGAAATGCTACAGTAAACCGTTCCGCCGCCCTATATTTTGGGGCCCAAATCGAGATCCAAAATGACTTCAAATCAAAAAGTGGTCAACATGAAAGTTGTCCATCTCGCCGAGATCTACAACTTTCATGTTGATCACTTTTCATTTTGATACCATCATGACCCCGAAAATCACTTTCCCGTACGCCCGCACCTTATACTTGCCGCACAGTATATGCTCCCATATATATATATATATATATATATATATATATATATATATATATATATATATATATATATATATATATATATGTCTTAACAGGAAGGAGACGGACTGCGGGCAATTTATGAGCGGACGCACGGAAAATAAAAATAAAGGCATAAGATGAGTTCGAATCGAAAATTGATCAACACCAAAGTTGTAGATCTCGTCGAGACGAACAAAATTCATGTTAACCATTTTCTATTTGGCATCGTTTTACCCTCAAAACGACGCCCGAAAGCAGGCTGAAACATATTTCTCGAGAAGGGCTGAGATTTTTCGAGAACAACCTCAGGATTACTCGGGAAGGGCCTAGAGTTCTC
The DNA here is from genome assembly GCA_039583875.1 of Platanthera guangdongensis. Lineage (NCBI taxonomy): Eukaryota > Viridiplantae > Streptophyta > Magnoliopsida > Asparagales > Orchidaceae > Platanthera > Platanthera guangdongensis. Next base: position 26,190,092 of record CM077153.1, on the reverse strand, counting down.
GAGAAGGGCTGCAGATTTACTCGAGAAGGGCCTAGATTTCTCGAGAAGGGCTGCAAATTTACTCAGGAAGGTCTGCAGATTTAGTCAGGAAGGGCTGCAGATTTACTCGAGAAGGGCCTATAACTCCCTTGAACAAAATTGGATGAACAGTGACCTTTTGTCCCGATGAATAGTAGATTTTGCAAATTTATCCAAAAATTAAAGTATAGAAATGAATAGGAAATGACATTTTTGAATAGTGTTTAATAATAGTGATTATAAAAATTAAAATAATAGACTAAATTATCGTACTAATTACGAAGGGCTAAATGCGCGCCGATTCAAACGAATTTGCGCCCTAGGTAAAAGCTGGTGCTATGAATCCAACGGCGAAGTTAAAACCAAAATCCGACGAGCCGTTCTCGAGATATAAAATTTCAAAGTCTACAACGAACATAAATGTTACAAAATTTTGAAAAATCGCAGAGGCTCGAATATCGCTCGGACTGCGACGAAACTTGATGAGCATGTCAAAAATTAATTAATTTAATTTCATAACGTGAAATTTTCCATTTTCGACAAGAATTCACGAATTTTGCCGACTCGACCGAACAAACGCGAAAACACACTAATGGTGACGCGTCGTCAACTCCACGTTAACGTAACGCCCCTTACGTCATTATGACGTCACCAAGAGAATTAAATAATTGTCGGAAAATCAGAGGCATTACAGTCACCCCTCCAAAAAGGAAGTTTCGTCCCGAAACTTGGAACACAAAACGAAACAAGAGGGCAGAGGGAGAGACGTGATAGAATAATTCATTAAACAAGAATACTAACCAGGGAAGACTAGGAGAATAGCTGAGGATGAGATTCTCTCATTGCAGATTCCAATTCCCAAGTTGCACTTCTAGCATCCTGATTGCGTCAGAGAACCTTAACCATCGGAATTGTCCTCTTTCTGAACACACGATCTTGTATCTCCAGAATACGAACATGCTCTTTGACATACGAGATACTAGGCTGCAACTGGTGTATTGAGTCTAGGACATGTCGATCACTACAAACACACTTTCACAACTAGCTCACGTGAAACACATCGTGAACACCAGAGAAAGAACCAGACAATTCAAGTCTACATGCAGAAACTCTGATGCACTCTAGAATCTGAAAAGGTCCCACATACTTGGGATCTAGCTTATGGTTCCTTCCAAATCTCTTAACAACTGCCATCAGAGAGACCTTCAGAAATACCATGTCCCCAACCGCAAACTCTAGATCAACCCTGCGCTGATTTGCATACTTTTCATATCGCTCCTGAGCCAATCGCAACTTTTCGCGAATATGCATCACTGAAATGCTCATATCTTCTAAAGCTTCCGGACCTAGCAAAGGGTTCTCACCAACCTCATCCGAAAATAGGGGAGTTCGACAACGTCTCTCATATAATGCTTCAAAGGGAGCCATCTGCAAACTCTCCTGATAGCTGTTATTGTACGCGAACTCCATCAGTCTGAGACATTTATCCCAAACCCCACCATGGTCTAGAATAAAGCATATAATCATATCCTCCAGGATTTGATTCACTCTCTCCGTATGACCATTTGTCTGAGAATGATAAGCAGTAGAATACTTAAGGTCAGTACCTAGAGCTCCTTGCAAGCTTTGCTAGAAACGAGACATGAACCGAGAGTCTCGGTCTGACACAATACTCGTAGGCACACCATGTAGTCTGATTACTTTGTCCAAGTAAAGCTTAGCTATCTTCTCCATCGAATAGTCAATCTTGAAAGAAACAAAGTGGGAACACTTGGTTAGTCTATCTATAATAACCGACACTATATCATGCCCTCGGGAAGATCTCGGCAAACCGGTTATGAAATCCATGGATAAACTCTCTTATTTCCAACTCGGTATATCTAAAGGCGTTAACTTATCACCCGACCTTATATGATCAGCTTTGACACGCTAACAGGTATAACATTCAGATACAAATCTTGCGATGTCGTTCTTCATACCTGATCACCAAATAATCTGCTTCAAATCTCTGAACATCTTCGTGGAAACAGGATGATAAGCAACACTTAAACCATGTGCTTCACTGCATATTCTTACCCCAATGTCCTCAACAACGAGAATACAATATATACCGCGGTACTTTAGGGTACCAACGTCATCAATTGAAAAGTCAGGTAATTTCCCTTTCTCAGTCCTACCGCGGAGGTGCTGCAAATCAGGATCGTCCTTCTGATGTATCCTAGTGAGAGTAATCCACGAAGGCTCTACTAACTCTAAGCTACTTGGTGAAACGCTACTCCCAACAATTATGTCGATTAACAAGAACTCTTCTACTAAAGATTGCACAGTGAGGTTTAAGACATGACGTGCTTTCAGCTCAAAGCATCCGCCACAACGTTAGCCTTGCCGGGATGATAAAGGATATCAACTTCATAGTCCATAACATATTCTAACCATCTACGCTGGCACAAGTTCAACTCCTTCTGAGTGAAGAAATATTTCAAACTTTTGTGCTCCGTGTAGATTTTGTATGACACTCTATACAGAAGATGCCTCCACAACTTCAAGGCATAAATGACCGCAATAAATTCTAAGTCATGTGTAGGATAATTCTTTCCATGGACCTTCAGTTGTCTCGATCCATACACAATCACTTTGCCACCCTACATTGACACGCATTTGAGTACTACTCGCGAAGCATCCACAAAAACAACATACTCTACTCCTTCCGTAGGCAACGCCAAAACTGGAGCAGAACACAGTCTTCTCTTGAGCTCTTGAAAGGCTTCCTCACAGGCATCACTCCAAACAAAAGTTGTGCTCTTTTGTGTAAGCTTGGTCAACGATGCAGACAGCACTGAGAATCCCTCCACAAATCTTCTGTAGTATCCATCCAACCCTAAGATGCTCCTTATCTCCTTAGGTGATGAAGGTCTCTTCCAGTCCATAACAACAGTTATCGTTGTGGTATCCACTGAGATACCGTCCTTGCTTACAATGTGTCCTAGAAATGACACCAGAGACAACCAGAACTCACACTTGCTAAGCTTTGCATAGAGCTTGTGCTCCCTCAAAGTATCCAAGACCAAGCGCGAGTGCAAGGCTTGCTCTTTTGCATTTCTTTAATATACCAGGACATTGCCAATGAATACAACTATGAACTTATCCATAAAGTCCTTGAACACCCTGTTCATCATGTCCATAAAAGCTGACGATGCGTTCATTAAACCAAACGAAATTACTGGAAATTCAAAATGTCGTATCGGGAATGAAAAGCAGTCCGCGGAACATGTTACTCACGAATTCTTAACTGATGGTAGCTCGAACGAAGGTCGATCTTAGAGAACATTGAACTACCCCACAACTAGTCAAACAAATCATCAATCCTAGGCAATAGATATCTGTTTTTGATAATCACCTTGTTTAGTTCTCGATAATCTATGTACAGCCTCATCGTTCCATCTTTTTTCTTCACAAAGAGGAATGGTGCACCCTAGGGGGAAGAACGGGGTCTAATAAAACCACACTGCAATAACTCATCCAGTTGAGTACGCAATTCCTCTACTCACGCGACGCCATGCAGTACAGTGCTTTTACAATAGGGCAAGTGTCTGGCTCAAGATATATAACGAACTCCACCTCTCTCTCAGGAGAGTATAGGAAGACTAGCAGGAAAGACATTTAGAAACTCACGCACCACAGAAATGTCCTCAACTCGAGGCACAACAGGAGCAGCTCCAGAACAAAAACAGAAACAAGGAAAAAATCGCAGCCAGACTCTAGAAATTTACGAGCACGTGCCACAGAAATGATTGGAGATTCCTGACGCGGCAAACCATACACACTCATTGGCTGGCCTTTGTCGCCTTTGAAATCCAAGCGCTTATGCTTACACTGAATGACGACATCATAGTTGGACAGCCAGTCCATGCCCAAAATCACGTCGAAGTCTTCCAAGTCTAACACCTTCAGATCCGCAAAGGCTAGAAAACCACCTAAGAAGATAGGGCATTTTTGGATACCCTGACTTGACATCACCAGCTCTCCTGAAGGGAATTTGACGTTCAGAGAAGTGTCTAACTGGTTGGGAAGCAAGCGATGTCGGTCTACAAAACTCCTTGCCATAATGGAGTGAGTAGCACCCGAATCAAACAAAACGCGTGCCCACTTATTCTTCACCTTAAATTCACCTAAATACATTGCGCACAACTAGAATGTAGAAACTATAAATCTATCATAAGAGATTACTAGCTGAGTCAGAGACGAACCTGAGATCACTTAAGCCGATGATTAGGCTTCCTCCTGGGTCAGCACATTCAACTTTCCTTTTCCCCTATCCATGTGAGGCCGGGGCGCCGGTAGAGTCTGCAACGGAACTGCATGCAGCACAGGATGGCTCTGCTGGAAATTAGCCCTCATGTGTCCTTTATGGCCGCAGAAAAAACAAGCTCCAGCCTTCTTGTGACAACGGGCCGCATCGTGCCCACCCTTCTGGAAATAAGTACGGACAGGGCCTCCCTTTGGTGCATCCTGGATCGCGTGTACCTGAAACTGCTTCTGCGCATCCAATCTCTTAAAACACTTTTCAAAAGGGTGGCCTGGCTTACCACAGAAGCTACATGATTCCCTTCGATCCTTCTTCGCTGCAGGGCCAGATGCCACTGTACTTCCACCATCATCAGATTTCCTCTTATCTTTTTTTGCATGCAATCTCTGATTCTTCGCATTATCAATCTCTTCAACCTTCAAGGCGGCTTCTACTACTTCTGCAAAGGTCTTAGATTTGTACGCGCTAGCCAACTGCTGGATGTCATACCTCAGACCACCCAGGAAGCATTTTACTCTGCCTTCTTCGGACGCTACCAGATCTGTGGCGAAACGATCGAGCTTGCTAAAATCGATCTCGTACTCACTTACAGTGAGTTGCCTCTGCTTTCGGTGTAAAAAAGTTGTTCATCAGACGACCTTGCTCGACCGATGACAAAACTTTCTTCTGTAATATACTCTTGAACGAATCCCAAGAGCACCCATCAGTAAGATTCTCCTTTTCTCTATTCCACCAACTCTTCGCAAGTCCTTTGAGCTGGTACGCCGCATCCATCACCTTCTGATCAGAGGAAATGCTAGAATAAGAAAACATTTCTTCGATGGTGATGATCTAGTCATCCAACGCCATGAATTCTGCCCAACTATCATATATAGGAGGTCCTAGTCGCTGTAAGTGAGAAAATAAATTCATCTCTAGCGGTAGTGCAACTGGGGGTACTAGAGTAGCAGGAGTAGGAACAGTTTGACCAACAGTAGGGTCCTGCGCTCTAGTCTGTTTCCCAATGATGACAACCAACAACAATTGTATCTACGATTGCATGTCCACCATCTTCCTTGTCAGGGCCTCATTACTCTGTCGTAGTCCTTCAATCACTGCTTTACTCTGGGCACCAGAGACTCACCCTTCGACTGGGGAGTCTACCTCATCGCAACATGCTTAACCAACATTTCTACAGAATAAACAGATATCTAGTCAAAACCTTGCCTAAGACATCACAAACTGGGAAGATATTCCCTTAGTAAAACTATTTCGGGGTCATATTCTACAAATACAAACAAACGACTTATCAATGATATAGCTTAAGACACCTAAGCTAGTAAACTCGAATATCCTAACCCAGATCAGATCAGAAACAAATAGACTCAAATCAGATCGAGAACGAACAGTTACTTGCTCTTGCTATTACCTTGCTCTAGGAAATTCATGAAATGATGTTATGCTTCTAACTTGTGCTTATAATATGAATGCGTGAATGTTAAGTTTCATTTCAAATCATGTGTGTACATATGTCATCATGCAAATCTTTAACTTGGCACGTGTGCTTATACGATGATATTGTTGGGTACATTGGAAAATGTGTACCAAATTTGGAGAAGCCTCACCTAACTCAATGATATTCATCAAGGTGTATTTGATGTTGTGTTGAGTTTGAATGTGCAGGTTAAGGAAATGCAAAAAAAGTTTCTAAATACAAGTGTCGACACCTGAGAACAACTGTGTCGACACTTGGGAAAGGCCGTGTCGACACCAGGAGCCAGATTGTGTCGACACACAGAAAACCTGTCGACAAAAACTATGTCGACACTTGGGAAGAGCTGTGTCGACACCAGGAGCCAGATTGTGTCGACACACAGTACTTATGTCGACACACAGAAAATCTGTCGACAACAATTGTGTAGACACGTTCCAGAATTCTGTCTACAATAACTGTGTCGACACACAGGACTTGTGTCGACACACTCCAGAATTCTGTCGACACGAACTTTGTCGAGACAAGGAGTTATTGTGTCGACACACAGGACTTGTGTCAACACATTCCACTGAAGCTGTGTCAAGAAGTTAAAGAGAAGTTGTGTCGATATTATGAAAGTTGTGTCGACATCATCAAGAGTTGTATCGACACATGATCTATTTGTGTCGACACATTTGAAGTATTGTCTCGACACTTTGCTGCTGAGTCAAAGTACAATGAAGTTTCTGGAGACTTGACAACTGTCATAACTCACAATGCTGTTGTATCTGTCAGAGCTGTCAGAAGGCCGTTAGGAACCAGATCAGCCGGTAACCTCTGATGGATCCTATATAAAGACATGTTCTATCATCAGATAGAAGAAGTTAGGTAATGAAGAACTAAGAATAAGAAGAGAAGTCTTCATCAAGAAATCAACAAGGGCAGATCCTGAACAAGTCTGTAAGAAGAATTCAGATTAAATTTTGAATAGAAGAAGGAAGCTGGATTGAGGATCATCTCCAACTTCAAGAAGATCAACCTTACTTTGTTCAGATTCAAGAAGCTTTGAAGAAGCTAAGACAGGTTGATTCTAAAGTTGCCAGATCTATCAAGAACTGACCAAGAAACCTTCTACCCATTCTCTCTATACTTGGGTGAAGGAATTATTTTTTTTATTATCAATTTTTCTGTAGGATCTTTTACAGATCTGAGTGTAGGAGGGTTATCCCTCTGAGTTGTAAGCCTAAATTTATAAAGGCTGAGGTAGGGCTGAGTGCCTGAGGTAGGAGATTAAGTTTTCTGAGTTGTAGGCCTGGGAAAAGGCTGAGGTAGGGCTTTAGTGCCTGAGTTGTAGGCCTTGTGGAAGAGGCTGAGGTAGGGTTTAATTGCCTGAGTTGTAGGAGTGTGGGCTCACTTTGAGGTAGGATTCTCTGAGAGGATCTGAGTTGTAGGACTTGCTGAAGTCTGAGATGTAGGGACCTTTCAAGATTCTGAGTTGTAAGATCTGTGTATCTGAGAAGGAAGAAAGGGAGTTAGGCAGAATCTAGTATACTGCTAGATAGGCGAAGGGGGAAAGTGGATGTACCCATCACTTGGGGAACCACTATAAATCTGTGTGCACTCTGTGATTGGCTGTGATTTTGCTTATATTGTGCTGTGTTAATTGCTGAATAATCTATGTTAGCAGTAAAAATACTGTCTGCCTTAAAGAAAAAGAATTGAACCTATTCACCCCCCCCCCTCTAGGTGTTTAGGATATCTTGAAATCAATTCTTTCAAGTGGTATCAGAGGGAGGTTACTCAAAAAATACTTAATAGTCTGAGTTGATCTCGAAGGCAGAAATCAGTTAGACAGAATGGGTTCAGGTGAGAATCAGAAGGAACTTGAATCCATGAAACTTCCTATCTGTAGGAAAGAAAATTTTGGCATATGGAAAGAAAGGGTCAGATTGTTCATGGAAGCATCTGATCCAAGAATTTATATCACAGTGCTAGAAGAGCCATTTATTCCTATGAATATATCAATTCTTGATGCTAATCTCAAGACTCCTAAAAGTTATTTAGAAATGACTAAGGAAGAGATCATCCTGGCAACCTTAGACAAGAGGGCACAAAATATAATTGTGAGTGCCATAGATGACTCAACCTTCCTGAATCTGGTCCATTGCAAAACCTCCACGGAGTGGGACACCTTGATTGTCTACATGGAGGGAACATAATAAGTGAGAGAGGACAGGAAGTCCATGCTAAATCAAGAATATGAAAGCTTTAGACAAGCTAAGTCAGATATCATAGCTGAATGCTATAAGAAATTCTTCAGAATTGTTAATGAGCTAATGACTTATGGAAGAGTCTTTAACACTTATGAATTAAATGACAAGTTTCTCAGATCCTCATCCAAGGATTGGGATACTAAAATATGTTCCATTAGAGAGGTGTCCAGGCTTGTATATACACATCCACCAACCTTATTTGGAAAACTGCCATCCTATGAGATGCAGCTCACTGCCAGAAAGGACGAGGAGAAAAGCAATAAGTCTGAATATAGAGAAAAGTCAGTTGTCTTTAAGGCTGAGGCTACAAGAAAGGGCAGGATAAAGTCACCATCTCCTCCTAAGAAAATGACTGAAGTTGAATCAGAAAATACTAACATAAACACTTCAGATAGTCATAATTCTGATGAAGATTTTGCTGCCTTCACAAGGAAGTTTCAAAGGTTCATGAAGAAGAAGAAATGGAGAACAAAGCCATCTTCATCCTACTCCAAGGATGACTATCACAAGAAGAAGAAAGCATCCAAGGATTACAGGTATGACTCTAATCCCAGTAAACAAATTTCTTCTAAAGTTGTTTGTTATTGCTGCAACAGGTCAGGGCATGTCATAGCTGATTGTCCTGATAAAAGGAAGAAATCTAAAGATAAAAAGAAGCAGTAAAATAAGGGTAAGAAGGAGAGATACTTGGTTGCAAATAAGCAGAAAAGCTGGACTGATTCCTCATCATCAAATTCAGGAGAAGAGACAGATGCTGAAGCCTACATAGGATTGTTCACTACTAAAGAGGATTCAGTAGAATCTGAGTTCTTGCAAATGCTGGACTCTATTAATATGACTGAAGATCATCACTGCAGAGGGTTGATGGCATTAACTGAGGAAGATTATTTCCAGGATCAGCCTGGTCCCAGTAAGGTAAACAACTTTTCATCAGTTTCTGATTATTATACTAGATCAGAATCAGAAGCATCTGCATCAAGAGATGTGAATGGATCTGAATCTGAAGGGGATGCACATCAACTTATTGATGAGTATGGTGATCTGTTGCATGCACTTAAGAGAAGCAGAAATCTTGTCAAAAACTAGGCTAAGGAAATTGCTGCTCTTAAGTTGGTTGCATCTAATTCAGAAAAATTGCTGGATCAGAAGATGAATGAGGTTGCCAAGCTAAAAAATATAACTTTTATTCAGATGGGTACAATTACATTCAAAAATGATCAGATCAAGGCTCTGGAAGTCAGACTACAAAGAGAAAAGGAACATATGACTAAATTCTCAAAGCCAAAGTCTGTCTTACCTTTGATTGATAACTTCATTGCACAAAAGGGTAAGACAGATCTATGTTTTAAGAGAAGAACTAGGGCAGCAAATTCTAAAAGAAAAGGCAAAGCCCCAGTTCAGCCACTAATCTCCAAATCCCATATTTCTTTTAGAAAAGTGGTGCAGCCTACTAACAGGTATGACCATGACATTACACATGGTCACTGTAAGGCTAGTATTCTAAATGACAAGGGTGCAGGTGTCAATAGGGCAGCCCATGTACAAACACACCATGCTCTTCAGGAATCATTGGTATTTGATGCACCAGCCCCATCACTAAACAAAAGGACAGCTGATAGCAAGGCTGTTAAGACTGTATCTAAAAGAAGATACAATAGATATGAGTGCTGGTGCTGTGGCAAGGTTGGGCATTATGTCATAGATTGTTGGCACAACACCAGTGTCAAAAAAAATATTAGCTTACCTGTTAGAAAGACTGCAGGGAAATCAGTCAAGTTCCAGACTAACCTGAACCTAGAACCCAATACTTATTGGGGTTTTAAGGTTAAGTAATTATATTTGATGCAGGTGAGTCCAAGTGGTCATACCCCAATATGGTACTTGGACAGTGGTTGTTCCAGGCACATTACTGGAACAAGAAGGATGCTAAAGGACTACTCTCCCATAGAGAATGGACCCAAAGTGATCTTTGGTGGATCTAAAAAGGGGAACATCAAAGGGTTTGGTAACATTTCCAATGACACAATTACTATCACCCAAGTGGCTTATGTGAAAGGTTTGAAACACAACCTAATAAGCATAAGTCAACTAAGTGATCTTTGTTATGACACTTCTTTTATTAAGAATGAGTGTCAGATTAGAAGGACAAGTGATCAAGAGGTCATCTTGTTAGGTTATAGAAAAGGAAATGTTTATTATTTTAATTTTGATTGTGAGAATAAGAACTCTCCTATATGTTTAGTTGCAGATGAGAAAGCGCATCTTATTATGTCAAATGACACAAGAGACTAGTTCATCTTAACTATAAGACTATAGGCCAACTTTATAGCATAGAGTTAGTGAGGAATGATCCTCAGTTCAAGTGCATAAAAGAGGGTGTATGTTCAGCTTGCCAAAAGGGCAAACAGACCAAGACCTCTTTTCATGGACATGATACCAAAGATTCTGTGAGGTGTTTGTACCTCCTGCATATAGATCTATTTGGTCCTATGTCAGTTCATAGTCTAGGTAGGAAAGTCTATACACTTGTGGTTGTGGATGACTATTCTAGATTTACTTGGGTTTTTTTCCTGAGACAGAAATCTGAAACCCCTACTGTCTTCCACAATTTTGTTAGGCAAATTCAGAATGAACTTAATAGTTCAGTGGTCAAAATTAGAAGTGACCATGAGACTGAATTTTAGTCTGAATGCATGATAAGATTTTATGAAGAACTAGGGATTCATCAAGAGTTCTCCTCACCTAGAACTCCTCAGCAAAATGGTATTGCTGGAAGAAATAATAGGGCTCTTATTGAGGCTCGTAGAACACTACTAAGTGACATTTCTCTCCCAGAATATTTCTTGGTTGAGGCAGTAAACACTGCATGTCATGTTCTCAATAGAGCATCCATCACTAAAAGTCACAAAAAGACACCCTATGAGATTATGAAAGGCAGAAAACCAAACATATCCTATTTTAAGATCTTTGGTAGCAAGTATTATGTACTTAATAATGACAAGTCTTATTTAACTAAGTTTGCTGCCAAATCCCAAGAAGGGATATTTGTTGGGTACAACAACAACAGTAGAGCTTATAGGGTCTATAACTTGACTACTCAAGTTGTAGAAGAATCTGTTCATATAGTCTTTGATGAAACTGAACTAATCAATTTTGAGCAGTCTAGTGTATCTTGTAGCTCTATAGGTTTGAAGGAAATCAAGGTGTAGATAGATTGCCTCCAGCAATAAGACACCTAAAGGATCATCCAGCACACCAAATTATTGGTGATCCAAGTCATGGTGTTTAGACAAGGAGCAAGAACTTGAACACAGTTCTTTGCTCAGGTTTCCTATCCCAGATGGAACCCAAGAAATTTGAAGAAGCCATATAAGACTCAAACTGGATTGATGCAATGCAGGAGGAGCTGAATCAATTCAGAAGATGTAAAGTATGTGAGTTGGTTCCTAAACCAAAGAATCACAATGTCATAGGGACTAAGTGGATTTACAGGAATAAGCTAGATGAAAATGGCATCATAGTCAAAAACAAATCAAGACTGGTAGCAAAAGACTACAGACAGGAAGAGAGAATAGACTTTGATCAGACATTTGCTCTAGTGACAAGGTTGGAAGCAATAAGGCTATTCCTTTCCTGTGCAGCATACCAAGGGTTTAAGGTATTCCAGATGGATGTCAAGTCAACATTTTTAAATGGTGACTTAAAAGAGGAATTCTGCGTTAAATAACCCTCGGGTTTTGTAGATTCTCTCTATCCTAATTATGTTTATAGGCTTAAGAAAGCACTATATAGTTTAAAACAAGCCCCTAGGGCTTGGTATGAAACCCTGTCTACATTCCTCATTAAGAACAAATTCTCAAGGGGGAAAATAGACAAAACTCTATTCCTTGGGGAATCAAATGGCAAGATGATCCTAGTCCAGATATATGTTGATGACATTATCTTTGGATCAACAGAAAACAACCTTTGTAGAAAGTTTACCAAACTTATGCAAGGGAAGTTTGAGATGAGCAGTATGGGTGAGCTGAAATTTTTCTTGGGACTCCAATTTAGACAGACTGATGATGGCTTGTCCATATCTTAGTCTAAGTTCATCAAGGAGTTGATTAATAAATATGGTATGGAGTCAGCCTCCACCATGAGAACTCCAATGGGGTCAAGTATGCCTATAGACAAAGATGATGTAGGGAAACCTGTAGATGAGTCTTTGTATAGAGGGATAATTGGCTCCATTTTATACTTAACTGCTAGTAGAGCAGACATCATGTATGCTACATATGTCTGTACTAGGTATCAAGCCTGCCCTAAAGAGTCTCATTATACTGCAGTCAAAAGAATTTTGAGATATCTTAAGGGAATACCAAATCTTGGCCTTTGGTACCCTAAGAATAGAGATTTTCTACTAACTGGGTATTCAGATGCAGACTTTGCAGGATGCAAAGAAGACAAGAAAAGTACTACTGGCACATGTCAGTTTTTAGGAGGAAGATTGGTGTCATGGAGCAGCAAAAAGCAGACAAGTGTGGCTATTTCCACTGCTGAGTCTGAATATGTTGATGTAGGCAGCTGTTGTGCTCAGCTATTATGGATTCAACATCAACTTGAAGATTATAGAATCCAGGTAAGTAGAACTCCATTGTTTTGTGATTCTACTAGTGTCATTTCTATTACTAAAAATCTTGTTTCACATAGCGGAACTAAGAGCATAGAAATAAGATTTCATTTCCTTAGAGATCTTGTTGAAAAGGAAGATATAAGTTTAGAATTTGTCAATACTAATTTTCAAATTGCTGACATGTTCACCAAACCACTGGATCAAACTAAATTCAATTATTTTAAAATTGAATTAGGCATGCTGAATTTAGAATAAGAATGACAAATTTAACTAAGTAAATGTGTGTCGACACTTAAAGAAAAAGGTGTCGACACTTGGTAGATGGTGTCGACACATAAGAAAAATTCTTTCGATACATTCAGAAGATTGTGTCGACACTCAGAATTTGATGTCGACACATAGCTATCCTGACACTTAAATGTTGGTGTCGACACATACAGTCATCTGTGTCGACACGCAAGGATTAGTGTATGCTCTAAGATTATTTGTGTCAACACATTGCATTTGGTGTCGACATATAAAATAGTAATTCTCTATCGAGACTTTAGTAGTCTGTGTCGACACAATCCCAACAGTATCGACACAATAGGTTTATTTCAACCCACCTTTTGACCTTTTTTATTTAGAAACATATAAATAGGTGGAAGTAAAACCCTGTCGACTATTCTTTCAACATTCTAGAGACATAATCTTTTGTGTTGACAGACCATCTCTCTTCTTCTCTCTCTCTCATCCTGAATGGTGCCAAAGCTGGAATAAAACATTAACGAGGGCTATGAACTAGTTTGTGATGCGTTTGCGAGTGGATCTAGAGACATCAAAGCCGTGATTACCCTAATCACAGAGAATGTCTTAGAATACTTGGTCTCAGAACCTACCAAGATTTGGAAGAATGAGGTTCTTGAATTCTACACAGTAGCAACACTGGATTCAACGGGCCTGAAAATTAAGTCATCCGTTCAAGGAACCAAGGTCAAACTAACCCTGAAGAGTTTGAGGAAGACACTACAACTGCCAAGGGTTCAAGAAGAAGATGAAGTCGTATCTTCCATGACCAGAGAAGCTCTCCAATGGTGTGTACTGGATCCCACCACCAAGATTGGATCTTCTATGCACATAAAGAGAATGAACTCCCAGGGAAAATTTCTTTCTAAAATTTCAGGAAAAGTAATTCTGTGCAAAACAGGAGGACATGAAAGGATATCTGCCTATATATTCAATCTAATGACCAGAGTCATCTTCAAGGTCAAAACCAACTGGTCTGCAATGATCATTGAAAAGATCAAAGAAAGTTTAAAGAAACCAAACCTGGGCAGAATATTAAGCATATATCTACTGTGAATATTCCTGAAGTAATGAATCACACAGCAGGATCTAAGATAAACCATATGAGAAAATGGATTTAAGGATACTATCCAGATGAGAAAGGGTCCTGACTAAGGATGTTTCTACTCCATAGAAACAAACAAAATAGATACAGCAAAAGAAGAAACCAATCCACAAGATAACTAAATCTTCCAGTGATTAAGAAGAAGAAGTGGTCTTTAGCTCAGATGAAGAAAGACCAGAGAATGCTAGGAAATCACCTGCTCCAGAAACTGTAGATGATGGTCAGGTGCAGGGGGAGCAGATTTCTGCCACCAACATCTCAGAAGTTCAGGTACAGGAAGAGCCTCATCAAGGGGGGGGGGCAATGAGCTTTCTCCAGCTTCAGCTCAACAAGAGGCATTAACTTCAGGTGGAGCTCATGAACAAGAGCCACCTATCAACACAGCTGCATTAGACAGCGAAGCAGCTACACAAACTATACTTGAGACTAACCAAGAAAGTGTCCCAGCACATGACACTATAATGCAGGACACTTTTGCATTTGATGACACTCCATCTACTGCACAAGAGAAATATATTCCTCTTGTTCAAATGCAGCAAGAGTTCACTCTAGAAGAGTTATTTCCTGACATACAAGCTGCAAGGACTGAGGGGGAGCAGTCAAGGACTGAGGAGTTGCCCTCTAGTCCAAAAGACACAGTGGACATAGCAAGTTTATCTGATTCTTTTGAAAATGAAGAAGTTTCCAAGTCCAAGAAGTGGAAACTGATGGTCCTCAGAAATAAGAGCTTAGGCTATAAAAAAGCCTTGCAGACTGTCTCCCAACTACCGGCTCCAGCAGTTGACTTCAGCTCACTGTTGGTGGCACTGCAAGTTAAGATGGATGAGCAAAGAATAGCTCTTGAGCAGTATGTAGATGAAAGTCATAAGGAACTCCAATTTACTTTGGCTCATGATATCAAATCTATCAAATTTGAGGTCAATTTGCATAAAAAGGAGATGACAGATTGCTTCTATAAGGGAGGTAATGCTGTAGTTTATTTAGCCAAACAACAAGTGGAAGCCAAAACTCAGATAGATGACATAGCAGTGAAAGAAGACTATGTTCTGGAAAATCAGATAAGAATGAATGACAATCTAACAGAATCCCACAATGTGATTGTCACAGAACTTAAGAATACAGCAACTGCTTTCACTACAAACATTGCTAAAGAAAAGTTTGAGTTTGATAGACAACTCAAAGAAAATTTGACTGATGTTGACACTGCTATCCAAGCCTCTCAGAAGGTAATTTCTGATCAGCTGCTGAAGTTCAGATCATTCTACAAAGAAGGAACAAATTATCTAGCTAATCAGATAATGTTTCAAAAGGATGATCTAGGAGACCATGTTGAACGAGAAGTCATAAAGGGGGATTGAGTGTTAGTCAATGCAGGCTCTGAACATGCTAAATGGATAACTAATGCTATCAAAGCCACTCTTGGTTATCCACCCCTGTGTGATGATGATAACACTGCTGAATCAGGAATTCAACCTGCTCATAATGAAGGGGTTCAGCAGGATGTAGCTCAAATTATTTATCCACTGCTGATTTTGAAGGAATTCAATCTGCAGTATAACAAATATACAGTCCTCCACAGGAGGTTTAAAATGTGATTATTGAGAAGGTTGAGATGATTGAAGCAGCCTTGAAAGAGAGCAAGAAGCTCAACTTTCTAAGAAAATGTTTAGAGAGCAGGCTGAGTTAAAACCTGATTTTGAAAGATGGAGTCCAACCTCCAAGAACATTATTCTCATTGCCTGACAAGCTGTTAAAGATAACATGCATGATTGAGGCAAGTGGTACTCTGAACAAGAATGGAGCAACTATCAGAAACTGCAAGATGTCATTTATCAGTTTAAGAGAGACATCAAAGCTGGGAAGATACCTCCTACTTCTGTGGAGCCAAGCAAGTACTTTCCAAAGTCTTATCATTATTTTGAAAGGCAAAAGATCAAGGCTGAAGAGCTCAAGAAAAATGATCTTAAAGGAAAGAAGCAAGCTGAAGACACTGAAGCTAATGTACAAGCAAGGATTCAGTCTGGCAAAGGCATTATTATCAAGGAGCCTGATCAGTCATAATATTAAATTGACTAGATTTTAGAAATATGTAATCTTTTTAAAATCTATGTCATCTGTTGTTCAGAAACTTCTTGTAGTTCAACAAAACATTGATTCATGTTCATTATATTTTATCATATTCTGTGATGATATAATATGCTGGTTTTGTTTATATATTACCATATCAAATAATACTCTTATACATCATGTTCTGTGTTTTATTATAAAATGATGTATATCATTGACTAAGGGTTATGACTTCTCCAAATAGGGGGAAATTGTTGGGTACATTGAAAATGTGTATCAAATTTGGAGAAGCCTCACCTAACTCAATGATATTCATCAAGGTGTATTTGATGTTGTGTTGAGTTTGAATGTGCAGGTTAAGAAAATGCAGAAAAAGTTTCTAAGTACAAGTGTCAACACCTGAGAACAACTGTGTCAACACTTGGGAAAGGCTGTGTCGACACCAGGAGCCAGATTGTATCGACGCACAGAACTTGTGTCGACACACAGAAAATCTGTCGACAACAACTGTGTCGACACTTGGGAAGAGCTGTGTCGACACCAAGAGCCAGATTGTGTCGACACACAGGACTTGTGTCGACACACAGAAAATCTGTCGACAACAACTGTGTCGACATACAGGACTTGTGTCGACAAATTCCAAAATTCTATCGACAACAACTGTGTCGACACACAGGACTTGTGTCGACACACTCCAGAATTTTGTCGACACAAACTTTGTCGAGACAAGGAGTTATTGTGTCGACATACATGACTTGTGTCAACACATTCCACTAAAGCTGTGTCAAGAAGTTAAAGAGAAGCTGTGTCGACATTGTGAAAGCTGTGTCGGCATCATCAAGAGTTGTGTCGACACATGATCTATTTATGTCGACACATTTGAAGTATTGTCTCGACACTTTGCTGCTGAGTCAAAGTACAATAAAGTTTTTGGAGACTTGACAACTATCATAACTGACAATATTGCTGTATTTGTTAGAGCTGTCAGAAGGCCGTTAGGAACCGGATCAGCCGGTAACCTCAGATGGAGCCTATATAAAGACATGTTCTATCATCAGATAGAAGAAGCTAGGTAATGAAGAACTAAGAAGAAGAAGAGAAGTCTTCATCCAGAAATCAACAAGGGAAGATCCTGAACAAGTCTGCAAGAAGAATTAAGATTAAATTCTGAATAGAAGAAGGAAGCTGGATTGAGGATCATCTCCAACTTCAAGAAGATCAACCTTACTTTCTTCAGATTCAAGAAGCTTTGAAGAAGCTAAGACAGGTTGATTCTAAAGTTGTCAGATCTATCAATAACTGACCAAGAAACCTTCTACCCATTCTCTCTCTACTTGGGTGAAGGAATTATTTTTTTATTATTAATTTTTCTGTGGGATCTTTTACAGATCTGAGTGTGGGAGGGTTATCCCTCTGAGTTGTAAGCCTAAATTTATAAAGACTTAGGTAAGGCTGAGTGCCTGAGGTAGGGGATTAAGTTCTCTGAGTTATAGGCCTGGGAAAAGGCTGAGGTAAGGCTTTAGTGCCTGAGTTGTAGGCCTTGTGGAAGAGGCTGAGGTAGTGCTTAATTGCCTGAGTTGTAGGAGTGTGGACTCACTCTGAGGTAGGATTCTCTGGGAGGATCTGAGTGGTAGGACTTGCTGAAGTTTGAGCTATAGGGACCTTTCAAGGTTCTGAGTTGTAAGATCTGCGGATCTGAGAAGGAAGAAGGGAGTTAGGCCGAATCTAGTATACTGCTAGATAGGCGAAGGGGGAAAGTGGATGTACCCATCACTTGGGAAACCACTATAAATCTGTGTGCACTCTGTGATTGGCTGTGATTTTGCTTATACTGTGTTGTGTTAATTGTTGAATAATTTGTGTTAGTAGTAAAAATATTGTCTGTTTTAAAGAAAAAGAATTGAACATATTCACCCCCTCTCTAGGTGTTTAGGATATCTTGAAACCAATTCTTTCAGATATGTTATGTATGTAGTGATATGCATTCTAAAAAGGCCTTAGTCCATGTTATGGGCGGCATACACATACAATATTATGCATTCCATACTACATAATATTGTATGTAACGAAAAAGTAAAATGTACTAATGGGCAGCCATGTGATTATGGTTATGCATCTCATACTACATAACCGTCACATATTACCACCTATGGTTGATCCATATACAAACACATATTATGTATCTTATACTACATAATATGCCCCCTATACTTATCATGTTATGAGTGTAGTGTTCATGCTTCCATCAAGATCTACTGATGACATATCGTTGTGTGTATGCAATGAAATGATATGATTAGAGTTTTGCTTAAGGGAAAGTTGTTCGACTGGCTTGCCAAACAAGCCAATTCTCTTGCAAAACCTTCCTCTGATACCAACTGTCACAACCCGTATTTTCTCAGTATTAAAGTACTATCAAAGCGCGAGAAAATATGCGATCGTGATACCACGCCATGCAGGGGACAACTGCAGACGTTCAGGCAACCCTGTCCTCACATTTACTTTAATGGAAGATACTTATGTTTTAAGTTTAAAAACACATTTAAGTTCTTGAGTTTACTGACCGTGTCTCTCAGTCGGGTGGATCACTAGTCCATAAGTGAGAAAATATATAAGTTTACGCAGCGGAAGATACAAAGTTTATCTCATTTGTTATCCTATATGAGAATGTATACCCAACAAATAATACAATGAGGATGGCTTCTAAATTTAATATAAGTAACTAAAAGGAATTTTTATAATGCCTAAAAGTAGCATAGTTTATGGTTTAAAGAAATTATGTCATGCCAACATTTCAGAATGTAGCTTTGTATATTTAAAAATAACTACATGCATCATAACATAAAACCTTCCCAGAGAGAAAGTGAGAAAACTTTAAATAGATAACACCAGTAACAAGTAACCTAATACAAAAAATCTAAGACTATGGGCATCAACAACGGACACGAACCCATAGAGAAACTGTCATGTCTAACAAAGCATCTACCTCTACCCTCTGAGGTAGAAGCAAACGGCCGCAGCAACCCACAGCACCAGAAGCACAACTCTATCAGCTAAACATGCTACTACTCTGGACCTGAGGCATTCAAAAGAAGAACACCTCAGAAAGCAAGTTATAAGTGGTGCAGAAAGTAAAAGTAAACCAAACAAACCTCAAGGTGAGCGAAAAATAGCAAGACGGCAACAACAAAAGGTCAGTAGCAAAGCAATATAAACAAAACAGTAAATCTAGCTGAACAAGAAAGACTAATCACAATAATTGGACAGAACAGAGTGTCAAACATCAGAAGTTCATATATTCATCTTTCTTTATTATTCATGTTATTCATCATTTTAAATGAGACTGATCAGCTCAACAAAAAAAGTACTGTGCCGGGAAAAAGGTCCACAACGCGCACAAACCCAGCCAAAAGGCACCATGCCGAGAGAGAAACCCCAACGCGCACAGACCAGCAGCTAAGGTAATGTGTCGGGGATGAAGGTTCGCAATACGCACAGACTCAGCCGTAAGGCACTGTGCCGAGGGATAAACCCCAACGCGCACAGACCATCAGAGTTTTCCTTGATTATATATTTATCTACGCAGAGTTTCTTTTATTCAATATAGACTAACGATTAACATACTATAAATCGACTCTTAATGAAACCGACATATCAAAGGACACTTATCAACTAGGACTTACCTGACGAGATTTCAAGAGCGTCAACAAACGAATTGGACTGCATAAGGACGTTGCAAGGCTTAAGCAAGGTGAGGTACGATCAACAACAATGGGAAGCACAAGGTGTCGCAACAATCAAAATGACCTGATAGTTAAAATGACATGACAAATACATTTGTTTACCAAATCTACGGGATAAATTTTGGGAGAAATGGTTCTAGGAAATTTAAACATGTCAAATCTTAAGAAATATGACTAAAAATTTGGACGAGAAGAGCAAGGGGGAGAGTAAAAACAACACTTGCATCGGTTTCTACTTCAATCGGTCCTCCAAATTACTCCACGTCACAGATTTACCCTAATGAAGGCGCGAGGAAGTGGAATCTACAAGGATTTGGCCAAAAGAGAGGTTAGGGCCGAAAACTCTAACAAAAACTTCCACGAAACGAGAAATACTTACAACGATTGTGAAGATCTCGGCGAGTGCTTTCCGGATTTATGCTCGGTTTACGATTCCGAGCACCGTAGCTTCGTCGGCGGCGATCCGAAGCTTCACGAACTAAGAACTCTCGCCGTCACTCTCGCTCTCTGGTTCGCTCTAAACTAAAGGAAGAAGATGAAGTTGAATAGAAGAACATAGAGGGAGGCCGGTTCTATTTATTTTTAGGGTAGATTTAGGTTAGACATAATATTACTAACCCCTAATCTAACCCTTAACTATTACCAATAACATAATATATATATATATATATATATATATATATATATATATATATATATATATATATATATATATATATATATATATATATATATATATATATATATATATATATATATATATATATATATATATATATTTGTCTTAACAGGAAGGAGGCGGACTGCGGACAATTTAGGAGCGGGCGGACGAAAAATGAAAATAGATGCCAAAATGGCTTCGAATCGAAAAATGATCAACACAGAAGTTGTAGATCACGTCCAGACGAACAAAATCAATAGTAACCATTTTTCTATTTGACGCCGTTTTGACCCTTAAAACGGCGCCCGAATGCAGGATGAAACAGATTTCTCGAGAAGGGCTGATATTTCTCGAGAACAACCTCAGGATTACTCAGGAAGGGCCTAGAGTTCTCGAGAAGGGCTGCAGATTTACTCGAGAAGGGCCTAGATTTCTCGAGAAGTGCTGCAGATTTACTCGGGAAGGGCTGCAAATTTACTCGGGAAGGGCTGCAGATTAACTCGAGAAGTGCTTATAACTCCGCCAGAAAAAAATTAGATGAACACTGGTCTTTTGTCCAGATGAATAGTGGATTTTGCAAATTTATCCAAAAATTAACTACAGAACTGAATAGGAAATGACATTTTTGAATAGTGTTTAATAATAGTGATTACAGAAATTATAATAACAGACTAAATTATCGTACTAATTACGAAGGGCTAAACACGCGCCGTTTCAAACGAATTTTGTGCCCTCGGTAAAAACCGGTGCTACGAATCCAGCGGCGAAATCAAAACAAAAATCCGACAAGCCGTTCTCGAGATATAAATTTTCAAAGTCTACGGCGAACATAAATTTTATAAAACTTCGGAAATTCGCCGATGCTCGAATATCGCTCGGATCGCGACGAAACTTGACGAGCATGTCAAAAATTAATTAATTTAATTTTCTAACATGAAATTTTCCATTTTCGACAATGGTTCACGAATTTTGCCGACTCGACCGAACTGACGCGAAAACGCACTAACGGCGACGCGCCGTCAACTCCACATTAACGTAACGCCCCTTACGTCATTACGACGTCACCAAGAGGATTAAATAATTGTCGGAAAAACAGGGGCGTTACAGAGACTCTCCCTTATTTTGATGCATTTCGGAGAGATGTGAGTGATCCTTTACAATGCGGCGGTTGGTTATGAATTGTTCCAGGAACTGCTTGATAAGTTGGGTGAAGTTCCGGACGATTCCTTCTTTGAGCGAGTGTTACCATGTTCTCGTTTGTCCTTTCAAAGTGGCGGGGAAAACTTGGCAGAGCAACTGTTCGGGCACATTGTAGATGTGGAGGATTGTGGTGAAGTGATTTACATGTTCCAAGGGATCTTTAGTCATGTCGTATGATTCTATTCTTGGAAGCTTGAAACCTGCGGGGTCCGGGAACACCAACATCTCTGGTCCTTGAGGCGATCCGGTCCTCCCCGGACGGGGGACTTGTGCCCCTTGACAGCCGACTTGGCCAAACTCTTCTTCAAATAATTCTTTTACTTATTCTCGGGTCAACCCCCTTGCTAAATCCTCAGGGGCTCCCATCCTCGGGCGGTGGTGGAGGAGACCGTTCCCAACAGCCCTGGCTTGACGGACAGGATGCTCAGTGTCGACTTCTTGCAAGGATTCAGAATCTTCCTCCTCCTGATCCTGTGGTGCATCCTCTGGAGCTGGTACTCTTGCGGGTGCCTGGGCGGTGGTCATGCCTCCGAGGAGGGCGAGCATTTTCCGCAAGGTGCTCCGCCAAACGATCGTTTCTCCTAGCGAAAGCAGCATCCGGGGCGGCGACGACTTCCTCTTGTTATGGTGCGTTGACAAGGGAGTGTAACTGGCCAATCTCGACAGGTTCCTGATGTGCTGACCCCCAGAGTTGTTCGAGTGCTACGCCAAACCATTTCTTCTTCTAACTAGCACGACGGTGTGAGGTGTCCTATCCTTTGTGCCTCCTTAAAGCTCTTGGGAACCTGCTTCCCACAAACAACATCAATCTGTTGGGGAATCGTGCGACGCTCTTGTTAGACCGAGTCTACTCAACCGTCTTAGCCCGTGAGTGGCCAAGCGTGCCAATAGTCAAAGATTAACTAGATGCTGGTACGAAGACTTGATGACGTAGAAAACCCGAAATCAGAGTGAAAAACCACACGATTAGTTCAGAGCCGACCTAACTTTGACTATATGAGAGTTTATTACAAAGATTCTTCGAGGAGGATGAGGGAAACAAACTGCGTCTTGTTACACAAAATGAGATGGGGGGAGTGCATTTCGGGTGTTGTTGGCCACTGTGCTAGTTCCACGATCTTTTGTTGTGCACTCATTGGAGGCCTGACCTCCAGAGTTGTCTTGACGTATCGGCGGAGACGACTCCATGCATCTCGTTCTTGACTCGATTCTTCCCCAACTTCTTCTTCCCTTTGCAGCCTTAGAGGAACCTTGCAGAAGCGTTCTTGGATGGGGATTCTATAGAGAGAAAGAGGGAGAAAAAGAGGGTGAAGTGATGTTAACCAGGAAAAGGGCCTTTTGAAATAGAAACTGGGCATATTTATAGATTTTGATGAAGGCGGTTCGGTAATTTTGCTTGATAACTACCGGACCGACCAATAGGATCGCTCGGAAATGATCACACGGATCGCCACTAAATGACCACCTTGCCCCCGGGCCGAGGGAGGGCCGGCCCACGAGGGAGTTCCCGCCCACAAGGAATGACAACCCGACTGTTGGGTACATTGGAATATATGTACCTGATTTGAAGAAGCCTCACCCTGCTCAATGATATACATCAAGGTGTATTTGATGTGCTTTGAGTTTATGTGTGCAGGTTAAGTAATTGCAGGGAAAGCAGGAAAAGTTTCTAAGTCCATGTGTCGACACCCAGAAGAAAAGTGTCGACACTTAAGAAGGCTTGTGTCGACACCTAGAGAAGCTGTGTCGACACTTGGAGTAATTGTGTCGACACCAGGAAGGCAGAGTCGACACCAGAAGAAATGTGTCGACACATACAGGCAGTGTCGACACACAGTGAAGAATTGTCTACATAATCAGTGTCGACACTTAGAAGCAGTGTCGACACCCAGAGAAACTTTATCGACATCAAAAGTGTCGACACCAGGAAGCTATGTCGACACTCAGCGAACTTCAACAAAGTTTAAGTACAAGTGTCGACACAAAGGAGATGTGTCGACACTCAGCAAAGTTTCAACACATGAAGAATGTGTCGACACAAAGGAGATGTGTCGACACTCAGCAAAGTTTCAACACATGAAGAATGTGTCGACACAAAGGAGATGTGTCGACACTCAGCAAAGTTTCAACACATGAAGGCAAGTGTCGACACAAAGGAGTTATGTCGACACACAGCAGAAATCAACAAAGTATTGAAGAAGAAGTACTTGTGTCGACACACTCAATCAGTGTCGACACATTCAACAGAAGGCTTGTGTCGACACACAGGATCAGTGTCGACACATTCTGAAGAAGCAGTGTCGAGTAGCTATTACAACAACACAAGGAGTTGTGTCGACACCATGAAGGCTAGTGTCGACACTTAGTCTACTTGTGTCGACACTTAGTCTATTTATGTCGACACATAAAGACTATCTGTCTCGACACTTTCAGATAGTGACAGAGATTTCAAGAAGTGACTGGATGACTTGACAGCTGCCATTTTCAACCGGTCAACTACAACTATCAGAGCTGTCAGAAGGTTGTTAAAAACCGGATCAGTTGGTTACCTTGGAGGAAGACTATTTATAGACCTTTCTCCTTTGACAGAAAGGATCAAGGAAGTAATCAATCAATTGAATCACAACAAAAAAAAGGAAGAAGATCTTCAAGTGAAGATCTAACAAGTTGGAGAGAGAGAGAGCTCCTTCTAAGAAGAACAGCTGTTGAACCAGGCTGATAAGTAAGATTCAGATCGAGATCTGATTCACAAGACAGCAGTTTATTGAAGATCATCTGCACAGGATATTCAACCCTAATGTGTTCTAATTTAAGAAGCTTTGAAGAAAGCTATGGGTGGTTGATCTCTGTCTAGTTCTTCCAAGAACTCATCAAGAAGCCAGTCAATTCATCTCTCTCTTTCTGAATTGTGGTTATTTACTTTGTAAACTTTATATTCTGTAGGATCTTGTATAGATCTGAGTTGTAAGCCTAAACAATAAAGGCTGAGGTAGGGCTTTAGTGCCTGAGTGTAGGAGATTCTATTCTCTGAGTGTAGGCCCTGATTGAAGGATGAGGTAGGGCTGTTTAGCCTGAGTGTAGGTCTTGGTGAAGACTGAGTGGTAAGGCTTTGTGCCTGAGTTGTAGGAGTGCAGTCACGCTGAGTTGTAGGAACCTGTTTGTGGTTCTGAGGTGTAAGATCTGAGGATCTGAGAAGAAGTGGAGAAGTTAGGCTGAATCTAGTACACTACTAGATAGGCGAAGGGGGAAAGTGGATGTACCCAGACCTTGGGGAACCACTATAAAAATTTGTGTGTACTCTATGTGTGATTAATTCTGTGATTGCTGTATTATCTGTGCTGAATTGTTATAGAGAATTGCAAATACAGGTCTTATTATTCAGTGTTTCTGCCTGTAATTTTAAAAAGATTAAGTTCACCTATTCACCCCCCCCCCTCTAGGTGATTAAGTACTATTTCTTTCAAGTGGTATGAAAGCGAGGTTACTCAAAAAGGGACATAACAGTCTGAGTAAGATCCTGTAGGAAGAATCAGAATAATCAAGATTCAAGAAAATGGGTTCTACTGAGAATCACAAAGAGCTGGGGTCCATGAAATTGACAATCTGTAGAAAAGAGATATTTGACATTTGGAAAAAGAGGGTTAGACTTTTTATGGAAGTCTTTGACCCAAGAATATACATTACAGTCAAATAAGGGTCATATGTGCCAATGAAAGTATCTGTTCTGGATGCAAATCAGAGAACTCCCAAAAACTATTCAGAAATAACTAAAGATGAAATTATTCTGGCCACTATGGACAAGAGGTCCCAGAATATTATTGTTAGTGCAATTGATGATGCAACATTTCAGAATTTAATTCACTGTAAAACTTCTAAAGAAATGTGGGACACATTAATTGTCTATATGGAGGGATCAAAAGAAGTAAGACAAGACATGAAGTCTTTATTAAATCAGGAATATGAAAGCTTCAGACAAGGAAAGTCTGATAGCATTACTGAATGCTACAAGAAGTTCTATAGGATAGTAAATGAATTGATGTCCTATGGAAGAGAATTCAGCAACTATGAGCTGAATGACAAGTTCTTAAGATCCCTGACTAAGGACTGAGATACCAAGATTTGTGCCATTAGGGAAATGACCAAATTAGCTGATATACCTCCTCCAACTTTGTTTGGAAAACTGTTATCTTATGAGATGCAGTTAATGGTTAGAAAGGAGGAAGAAAAGACTACTAGAGTGGAGCACAAGGAGAGATCTGTGGCCTTCAAGACTGAAGCCACTAGGAAATATAAAAGCAAGTCTCCATCTCCACCTCAAAAAGTTGCTGAGACAGATGAGTCAGAAAGCAAGAATTCAGATAGCAGTGAAAGTGATGAAGACTTTGCTGCTTTTACAAGACATTTTCAAAAGTTTCTGAAGAAGAAGCAGTGGAGGTCTAAGCCATCCACTTCACAGACAAAAGATGACTACTATCAGAACAGGAAGTCATCAAGGAATGACAGAAGAAAGTTCAAGCCAAGTAAAACTACATCCTCAAAGATTGTATGCTATTATTGCAATAGACAGGGACATGTAGTGGCTGACTGTCCTGAAAAGAGGAAGGAGTCAACTGATAGAAAGAAGACACAGTTTAAGGGCAAAAAGGAAAAGTCCTTTGTTGCCAAGAAAGACAAAAGTTTGACTGATCAGTCATCTTCAGAAACAGATTCAGAAGTTGAAGCCTATATTGGGTTGCTTGCTGAAGAGGAGGAAGATGAGTTCATGCAGTTAATGAATTCAATTTATGAGCATGAGGACAATCAGTGTAAAGGGATGATGGCCTTATCTGAAGGAGACAAAATACAAGATCAGCCTGGACCAAGTAAGGTACAAAATTGTTCTTCTAGTTCAATTTCTTGTACTGAGTCAGAATCAGATACATCTGCATCAAGTGATGTGGGTGGGTCTGAATCTGAAGCTGATATTCATCAGTTAATTGATGAATATAGGGACTTGTTGCAGGCCTTAAAGAAAAGCAAACCTTGGCCAAAAATCAGGCAAAGGAGATTGCTAGTCTTAAATTGGTTGTTGCTGGTTCAGACAAGTTATTTGATCAGAAACTGAATGAAATAGCCAGGCTGAAGAACATTACAGTTATTCAGATGGGAACTATTACATTTAAGAATGATTAAATTAGGAATCTGGAGGTTAGACTTTAGAAGAAGGATATTGTGGCTAGCTTTTCTAAACCCAAATATATTTTACCCTTGATAGATGAGTTTGTACCTCATAAGGGTAAGGCTGGATTAGGATTTACAAAACCTGCCTAGACTGCTAGGTACAAGTCTAAGGGCAAAGCCCCAGCACTAAATAAAAAGCCTGCTGTAGATACTTCAGCCAGGGTTGTACCTAAACAAAGGTACAACAGGTTTGAGTGCTGGTGTTGTGGCAAGATAAGCCACTTTGCCATAGACTGTTGGCACAATTCAAGTGTCAAGGAGAGTAGCAAACTACCTGCTAGAAGAGCTACAGGTAGTTTTGTTAAAAGTCAAACTAACCTGCACCAAGGACCCAAGAATTATTTGGGTTCTAAGGTTAAGTAATCTGTTTTGCAGGTGAGTCCAAGTTGCCATGCCCATATATGGTACTTGGACAGTGGATGTTCCAGGAACATGACTGGAACTAGGGGGTTACTGAAGGATTATACATCTATCAAAGATGGGACTAAAGTTACCTTTGGTGGTTCAGAAAAAGGAATCATCAAAGGCTTTGGTAACATTACTAGTAACCAAATTACAATTACTCAAGTGGCTTATGTAAAGGGTTTGAAACATAACCTCATTAGCATAAGTCAGCTGAGTGATTTAGGATATGACATCTCATTTGTCAAAAATGGTTGTCATATCAAGAGGTCAAATGATCAAAAGATCATTCTGACAGGATATAGGAAGAGAAATGTCTATTGTCTAGACATTATGTGTGAGAACAATGTTTCTCCTATTTGTCTTGTAGCTGATGAAAGAGTCTCACATTGTGTTAAATGACACAAGAGGCTGGCTCATCTTAACTATAAGACAATTGTCCAACTCTTTAGCAAAAAGTTAGTGAGGAATGGTCCTCAGGTTAAGTGTATAAAGGATGGGATATGCTCAGCTTGTCAAAAGGGCAAGCAGACCAAATCCACCTTTCATAGCCTTGATAACAAGGATTCTGTGAGGTGTCTATACCTCTTGCATATGGATCTTTTTGGTCCTATGCCAGTTCACAGCCTAGGTAGGAAGGTCTACACATTTGTGGTAGTTGATGACTTCTCAAGGTATTCCCTGGTGTTCTTCCTAAGGCAAAAATCTGAAACTCCAAGTATCTTGTATAGTTTTGTTAAACAAATTCAGAATGAATTGGACAGTACAGTGGTCAAAATCAGAAGTGACCATGGTACTGAATTTCAGTCTGAAAGTATGACAAAACTGTGTGAAGAGTTTGGAATTTTTCAGGAATTTTCCTCACCAAGAACACCTCAGCAAAATGGTATTGCTGAAAGGAAAAATAGAACCTTGATAGAGGCTGGTAGAACCCTATTGAGTGACACTTCTCTCCCAGAATATTTCTGGGCTGAGGCAGTTAATACTGCATGTCATGTAATCAATAGGGCTACTATCACCAAGAGCCACAAGAAGACCCCCTATGAGATTGTGAAGGGCAGAAAACCAAATCTATCCTATTTCAGGATCTTTGGTTGCAAGTGCTATATCCTTAACAATGGTAAGTCTTATCTAACCAAGTTTGCTGTCAAATCCAAGAGGGAATCTTTGTTGGGTACATCAACAACAGTAAGGCTTATAGGGTCTACAACTTGATTACTCAAGTTGTAGAAGAGTCAGTACATGTAGTTTTTGATGAAGCAAGGCTCATTAACAATGAATTGCCAAGAAGTGTTTGCAGCTCTACAGGTGTAACTGAGAAGATGGACAAGCTTACCTTAACAGAAGGTTCTTCTGCAAGTCATCAAGTGGAAGATGGTGGCTGCTGTCCAGGGGGAGTACAAGATACTCCTGATGCTGAAGAAGACCAAGAGGTGCAGTTGAATGAAGAAGCTGAAGGTGTACAACCAGAAGACAGGCTGCCTCCAGCAAATAGGCACTTAAGGGATCATCCAGCCAATCAAATAATTGGAGATCCCAGACAAGGAGTGCAAACAAGGAGCAGGAATCTAAGTACAGTTCTTTACTCAAGTTTCCTATCCCAAGTTGAGCCAAAGAAATTTGAAGAAGCAATCCTAGACCCTCATTGGATTGAGGCCATGCAAGAGGAGCTGAATCAATTCAAAAGATGCAAGGTCTGGGAGCTAGTTCCTAAACCCAAGGACCACAACATTATTGGAACTAAGTGGATCTTTAGGAACAAGTTGGATGAAAATGGAATAATCATAAAGAATAAAGCTAGACTTGTTGCAAAGGGATATAGGCAGGAAGAAGGTATTGATTTTGATCAAACCTTTGCTCCAGTAGCAAGACTGGAAGCAATAAGGATGTTCCTTGCCTATGCAACATTTCAAGGATTTAAGGTATATCAAATGGATGTTAAGTCAGCTTTTCTGAATGGAAATCTGAAGGAAGAAGTCTATGTAGAGCAGCCATCAGGTTTTGTTGATTCTCTTAAACCTGATTATGTTTATAGACTTAGGAAGGCTTTGTATGGGTTAAAACAAGCCCCAAGGGCTTGGTATGAAACCCTGTCTAGTTTCCTCATTGAGAATAAATTCTCAAGGGGGAAAATAGACAAGACTCTATTCCTTAGGGAATCCAGAGGCAAGATTATCTTAGTCCAAATATATGTAGATGACATAATATTTGGGTCTACAGAAAGTAGTCTTTGCAGAAAGTTTGCAAAACTCATGCAAGGACAATTTGAAATGAGCAGTATGGGGAACTTAAGTTCTTCTTGGGTCTCCAAGTTAGACAGACTGAAGATGGATTATCCATATGCCAGTCTAAGTTCACCCTAGAATTGATAAGGAAGTATGGTATGGAATCATCCACTACCATGAAAACTCCTATGGGGTCAACAATGTCTCTAAGCAAAGATGATGCAGGGAAACCTGTAGATGAAACTTTGTATAGAGGGATAGTTGGCTCCCTACTGTATTTGACTGCTAGTAGACCAGATATCATGTATGCTACATGTGTCTGTGCTAGGTACCAAGCTTGCCCTAAAGAATCTCATTTGACAGCAGTCAAAAGAATTTTGAGATATCTTAAGGGCACTCCTTATCTAGGCCTTTGGTACCCTAGGAATGGAGATTTTGAACTGACAGGTTATTCAGATGCAGATTTTGCAGGCTGCAAGGAAGATAGGAAGAGTACTACAGGAACCTGTCAATTTCTAGGTGGAAGGCTGGTGTCATGGAGTAGCAAGAAACAAACAAGTGTGGCTATCTCCACAGCAGAATCAGAGTATGTTGCTGCAGGAAGTTGCTGTGCTCAACTTCTATGGATTCAACATCAGCTAGAAGATTATGGTATTCAAGTAAGTAGGACACCTTTATTTTGTGATTCTACTAGTGTCATTTCTATTGCAAATAATCCTGTCTCTCATAGTAGGACTAAGCACATAGAAATAAAATACCATTTTCTAAGAGAACATGTGGAAAAAGAAGACATTTCCCTAGAGTATGTTAAGACAGATAATCAGTTAGCTGATATGTTTACTAAGCCCTTAGATGAAACCAAATTCAATAAGTTTAAAATTGAATTAGGAATGATAAACTTAGAATAGTTTACAAAAATTGGCTAAGTAAAATAGTGTCGACACACAGAGTTGTCTGTGTCGACACATAGAAGTGGTGTCGACATTTCAGAAAATGGTGTCGACACATCTAGGAAGTCTGTGTCGACACTTCAGAGAATTAGTGTCGACACATGCAGTGTAGGTGTCGACACATCCAAGGTGGTGTCGACACTTAGGATTTACACAGAATTAGTCTAGTAGAGTCTCGACTAAGTGTCGAGCTGAGATATATAAGTGTCGACACATATATTCTGTCGACTATATTTGTGTCGACACATAGTTGTCGAGACATTAGAAGTAAGTGTCGACACTTTTCAACAGTGTCGACACAATTCAAGTATTTTAACGCGCCTTTTCACCTTCAATTCTAGAAAGGTATAAATAGGTTTTCCCCATTGTTTGTCGACACGCTCACCTTAGTTTCGAGACCAAACTTGTGTGTCGACATCTCTCTTCTCTAAATTCAAAATTTCTTCAAACCCTAATGGCGCCCAAGCTAGAAGAGAACATTAATGAAGGATATGAGCTCGTGCGACACGCCTTTGATGACGCGGAACCTGAAATCCAAGGTGTGGTAACCCTAATTGCAGAGACAGGCCTAGAGTATCTTGTTTCAGAACCTATCAAGATCTGGAAGAAGGAAGTCCTCGAATTCTTGAGTGCAGCAACTCTTGATGAATCTGGACTCAAGATTAAGTCCAAAGTTCATGGGGCAAAGGTGAAGGTCACTCATAAGAGTCTCAGGAAGATTCTACATCTCCCAAGAACTACAGAAGAGGAAGATGTTTCTGCTTCAAAAACAAGGGAGGCACTGACATGGTGTGGACTGGATTCAAGCTTGAAGATTGGTTCAGTCTTTAATAGGAAAGGAATGAATATACAAGGAAAGTTCTTATCTGAGATAGTTGGGAAGGTGATACTGAGCAAGCCTGGTGGGCATGATAGAATATCTGCTCACATGTTCAGTTTGATGACAAGGATAATATTCAAACTTGAAACTGATTGGTCAGCAGTGATGTTTGACAAGATAAAAGAAAGTCTGAAGAAGCCCAATCTGGGTAGAATTATGAGCTTATACTTAGCTGGAAGTATACCTGAAGTGATGAACCAAGCTGCTGGTTCTAAGATAAACCACATGAGGAGAATGGATGTAAGAATTTTCTCAAGGTGGGATAGAGTATTGACAAAGGAACTGCCAACTCCAGAAAAGGAAACACCTCAGAAGAAGAAGAAGACAGCCATTGTGGCACAAGAATCCTCAAGTAGCTCAGAGGAGCAAGTGGTGTTTAGTTCAGATGATGGAGAGGATGGCAATGCTGGACAGTCACCAGCAAGACAAGAAGATGCACAGAGGTAGGGGGAGCTACCCCCAGCTAGCCAAATTCACCTGGATCCACTCCAGGGGGAGCCTCTACTTGTGGATGAGCCAACTCCATTAGAGAGTGAAAGGGCTACCCAAACCATTCTAGAGGTAATTACTGAAGTTAATCAATTAAATTTCCCTATTGAGGATGAAGTTTTGACTGAATCATTACTTGATATTGATCAGCAAACACAGTTACATAGTGAACCACAAGATGTTGTCATGGAGGACACATCAGTTGCTGATAGAGTAGACTCAGTTGCTCCAAAATAAGAGATTCTCCTGTACAACCTCAGCATGAGTTTACATTAGAAGAGTTGTTCCCTGATCTTGTACAGACAGACCTTGAGAGAGAGATAGCAGCTGTTGAGGGGAGAAGGTCAATATTGAGGGGGAGCATGTAGAGGAGACTGCTAGACAAGAGACTGAGGAGCAAAGAATTGCTGAGGAGCTACCAAGGACTGAGAAGGATTTACATCCTAGTCCTAAGGATAGAGTAGATATTGCTAGTACTTCTGCTTCAGAGGATGAAGAGGCTGCTAGAGCCAAGAAGAGGAAGTTCCAGGTCTTCAAGAGAAGAAGCCAGACCTACAAGAAAGCACTACAGACAATTGCTCCACAGCCTGCCCCAACAACTGATTATAGTTCTCTGTTGGTGGCATTGCAAATAAAGCTAGATGAGCAAAGGAAGGCAATGGAAACTTATATGGATGAGCACCATAAGGAGCTACAATTTTCCTTAGCTCAAGACATAAAATCCATAAGATTTGAAGTGAATCAACATAAAAAGGAAATGACTGACTGCTTTCATAAAGGAGGAAATGCAGTGGTCTATCTGGCTACTCATCAAGAGAACATCAAGAAACAGGTTGATGACATGACAGTCAAACAAGGATATGTCCTGGAAAATCAGCTAAGAATGAATGATAATCTGACTGCTTCTCATAATGCCATTGTCACTGAAATGAAGAATCTAGCTACTGCCCAGACTGCACAAAGTGCTACTGCCAAAGCTGAGTTTGATAAGCAACTCCAAGAAAGCCTACTTGCCGTTAAAACTGCTATTGCAGATTCTCAAAAGATTATTACTGACAGGCTCCAAAGGTTAAAACCTTTTTATAAAGATGGAGTTAACTATTTGAATGCTCAAATCAGATTCCAGAAAGATGATCTTAGGGATCACATAGAGAGAGAAGTCATAAAGGGGGAGAGGGTACTAGTCAAAGCCGGCTCTGATCATGCAAAATGGATTTCAAACTCCATCAGAGCCACCCTTGGATATCCACCTTTATGTGATGATGATAATGTTGCAGAGTCTGGCATCAATCCTGCATACTTTGGAGGAGAGCAAGCTGAAGTGGCTCAAGTGATATACCCTCCTGCAGATTTTGACATGATACATCAGGAGGTACAGTCTATGTATAGTCCTCCTGAGGGTAATCAGAATGTTATTCTTGAAAAAGTTGTTCAGCCTGTGCCAGAGGCAGTTCTAAAAGAACAAGAGGCCCAATTATCTAAGAAAAGGTTCAGAGAGCAAGCTGAATTAAGGCCAGATTTTGAGCAATGGAGCCCAACCTCTAGGAATATCATATTAACTGCTTGGAAGGCTGCTAAGGATAATTTCCTAGAGAGAGGCAAATGGTATTCTGACCAGGAATGGAAGAAACATGAGGCTAGGCAAGAGGCCATAGTACAATACAGAAGGAAGGCTAAATTAGGGAAGCTACCTCCTAATGCACAGGAGCCTAGCAAGTATTTCCCTAAGCCTTATCACTATTTTAAAAGACAGAATATAAGTGCTGAAGAACAGAAAAAGAAAGATCTTAAAGGGAAGAAGCCTGCTGATGACAATGAAGCTCCAGTCCAAGCAAAGATTCAATCTGGAAAGGGCATTGTAATCAAGGAACCAGAGCAGCCATAGGATAGAATTTTCTTAAGTTTACAATTTGTAATCATTTGCATGAAACTCTATGTAAACTTTTGATTAATGAAAATGTTTGAAGTTGTAAGAACAATGTTATATGTTCAATCTATTACATTATTGTTCTGAGATAATTGTTTTTACATGTTCTGTTTATACATGTTTAGTTCTTACCCTGTCATTTAATATTGTTATACATCATATTGAGTATTTGTTATGTATGGTGTATATCATTGACTAAGGGTTATGACTTCTCCAAATAGGGGGAGATTGTTGGGTACATTGGAATATATGTACCTGATTTGAAGAAGCCTCACCCTACTCAATGATATACATCAAGGTGTATTTGATGTGCTTTGAGTTTATGTGTGCAGGTTAAGTAATTGCAGGGAAAGCAGGAAAAGTTTCTAAGTCCATGTGTCGACACCCAGAAGAAAAGTGTCGACACTTAAGAAGGCTTGTGTCGACACCTAGAGAAGCTGTGTCGACACTTGGAGTAATTGTGTCGACACCAGGAAGGCAGAGTCGACACCAGAAGAAATGTGTCGACACATACAGGCAGTGTCGACACACAGGGAAGAATTATCTAAATAATCAGTGTCGACACTTAGAAGCAGTGTCGACACCCAGAGAAACTTTGTCGACATCAAAAGTGTCGACACCAGGAAGCTATGTCGACACTCAGCGAACTTCAACAAAGTTTAAGTACAAGTGTCGACACAAAGGAGATGTGTCGACACTCAGCAAAGTTTCAACACATGAAGAATGTGTCGACACAAAGGATATGTGTCGACACTCAGCAAAGTTTCAACACATGAAGAATGTGTCGACACAAAGGAGATGTGTCGACACTCAGCAAAGTTTTAACACATGAAGGCAAGTGTTGACACAAAGGAGTTGTGTCGACACACAGCAGAAATCAACTAAGTATTGAAGAAGAAGTACTTGTGTCGACACACTCAATCAGTGTCGACACATTCAATAGAAGGCTTGTGTCGACACACAGGATCAGTGTCGACACATTCTGAAGAAGCAGTGTCGAGTAGCTGTTACAACAACACAAGGAGTTGTGTCAACACCATGAATGTTAGTGTCGACACTTAGTCTACTTGTGTCGACACTTAGTATATTTGTGTCGACACATAAAGACTATCTATCTCGACACTTTCAGACAGTGACAGAGATTTCAAGAAGTGACTGGATGACTTGACAGCTGCCATTTTCAACCGGTCAACTGCAACTATCAGAGCTATCAGAAGGTTGTTAGAAACCGGATCAGCCGGTTACCTTGGAGGAAGACTATTTATTGACCTTTCTCCTTCGACAGAAAGGATCAAGGAAGTAATCAATCAATTGAATCACAACAAAAAAGTAAGAAGATCTTCAAGTGAAGATCTAAGAAGTTGGAGAGAGAGAGCTCCTTCTAAGAAGAACAGCTGTTGAACCAGACTGATAAGTAAGATTCAGATCGAGATCTGATTCACAAGATAGCAGTTGATTGAAGATCATCTGTACAGGAGATTCAACCCTAATGTGTTCTAATTTAAGAAGCTTTGAAGAAAGCCAAGGGTGGTTGATCTCTGCCTAGTTCTTCCAAGAACTCATCAAGAAGCCTGTCAATTCATCTCTCTCTTTCTGAATTGTGATTATTTACTTTGTAAACTTTATATTCTATAGGATCTTGTATAGATCTGAGTTGTAAGCCTAAACTATAAAGGCTGAGGTAGGGCTTTAGTGCCTGAGTGTAGGAGATTCTATTCTCTGAGTGTAGGCCTTGATTGAAGGCTGAGGTAGGGCTGTTTAGCCTGAGTGTAGGTCTTGGTGAAGACTGAGTGGTAAGGCTTTGTGCCTGAGTTGTAGGAGTGGGGTCACTCTGAGTTGTAGGAACCTGTTTGTGGTTCTGAGGTGTAAGATCTGAGGATCTGAGAAGAAGTGGAGAAGTTAGGCCGAATCTAGTACACTACTAGATAGGCGAAGGGGGAAAGTGGATGTACCCAGACCTTGGGGAACCACTATAAAAATCTGTGTGTACTCTGTGTGTGATAATTTATGTGATTGTTGTATTATCTGTGCTGAATTGCTGTAGAGAATTGCAAATACAGGTCTTATTATTCAGTGTTTCTGCTTGTAATTTTAAAAAGATTAAGTTCACCTATTCACCCCCCCCCCCTCTAGGTGATTAGGTACTATTTCTTTCACCGATGACGCCCGCGTGGGCGGTCGGCCGCCGCCCCTCCATATGGAGGGTGGTTGTGCGGGGTGTCTAGTCGCAGAGTGGTCACCCGGGTGTGGGTGGCCTCGGGCGGCCCTCATAGGGGCCGATTGAGTTGAGGCCCCACGGATCTGGGCGGCCTTTGCCTTGGCCGGGACCGCCCATCTCCGGGCGGTTAGAGGGGGGCGGCCTGTAATACCTCCTATCCGTCACATAGCATATAGCAGTAGGTCCGGTCGGGGCCCGACGCCATATACCACAGACAGACTGAAGGGTTACGCAATGAAACCATCCTTCGAATAACCAACATCCTACACAGAGCACATTCTTGCAGAAGCACTTTAAGTGTTGCAAATAAAGAACCCTACCATAACATGAATGTCCACTAACAATAACCCAAAAAGGAATGAACGTACAAATACACAGTACTTGGCCTTATGGCCTTACAAGAGTTTACTTTAAACAAAAAGTGTCTTCCAAACATTGGCACGCAGGCCGGTCACACATGAGAATAAAAGTACACATTAACAAAGGCCTTCGAGGGCCGGCTCAGCAACAAGGGCTTTTACCCGCTATTTGTCACTAGGCTCCGCAACACCTGCAAGTAATAATCCACCAAAGCTGTAGCAAACAAAAGCAATGGTCAGCTAAAGCTGACCAAATTATAACGACCTCACCCCTAAACTCGGGGCGGCGATGCTCCTTCCCTGCACTTTATTAGCATAGCCAAATAGTATTGAAATTACACTTCATCACAGGCGTAGGCATGCACGACCACACATCCCGTGCTCTCAGGGCACATTCTCGGTGAACACGGTCAAAATCCGCAGTCTCACCACCGCCCCATGGACGCCAAATTTCGTGAGCATTTTAGTCTTTTCGTCTTAAGCCTAAGACCCTCCATCTATGCCAATGGCAAGTCCCACGTACTTTAGGTTGCTTGTATCGAACGATATAGAGCGGGTACGGTTCCGCTTAACCCGTTGCTCACACCGCAACGTCAATTTAAGCCATATGCGCGGGTCAAGCTTTCCCGAGTCCCAAATCGATCACACACTCTACATAACCCAGTTATGTGCAAGTTGGCTCCCAGGGCACCAAGATGGCAGTATTACGCTTATGCCCAGTTTTTCGGGTGTACCTTGAAGTTAGTCCCCAAGGTTCCCTGTTGCAATCTACCGCATAGAAATCTCGAAAAACAACCATCGGCGCGGTGTCTTCTCCGGCCATTCATGTAATGAAACATCACCGATCCAGACCAACTTGTCCGAGTAGGCTTCACACACCATGCCTATGTAAGTATTTCGATTCCGGACACTACATACAAAACAACGGGTACTATTAATGTCTACCCGAAGGAACACCTCACACTCACCGTATACTCGCGAGTGCGGGCTTCCTATGCAAAAAAAGAAAGAGTACTTCACATTTCCAAGAAGATAATCATTACCCTTACATTTCTCTTTGGCGCCATGAAGATCTAGACCGATGAAAAGCACCGCAACGGCCTCGCCTTTGGAGATCTGAACTCGGCTTGCGATTTGGGGCTCCGAAGCTCCACCGGCGGTCGGATCTCTCCTCCTCCTCCTTCCTTGCTCTCCCCTCTCTCTAAAGCTCTTAGAAAGAGAAACTCAAAGGGAAATGAGGGTTTCAAATCCTATACCCGGATATAACCCAGCAAGAACCAGCCTGGGCCCTTGGATCCCAAAAGAAGGAAACGGACGACTACGATTCACACTTAAAATCAATTTCCTGGGCCGAACACGGCTTAACACACGCCCGTGTCCAAGGCCGTATGTCTCAATCGAAGCCGAAACCGTCGTATCCAGAACAGGATACGGGCTCTTGACACGTCCGTGTCAAACTTGACATGCCCGTGTAAATCAGTACACACCCGTGTCAATCAGTACATGCCCATGTTGTGGGCGTGTTCCTCCATCGACACAGGACCAAAAACAACTCGAAGAGGACACGAGTTCTCGACACGCCCGTGTAAAATTTGACATGCCCGTGTCAACCCGAACACGCCTAGACTCCAGGCCGTGTTCCTCCCCCGACACAGCCCGACTAAAAACCCGAGCAGGACACGACCTGGGACACGCCTGTGTCTCAGGCCGTGTTCGCTATCTCGACGATCGTCGACTACATTTTTGTCGACCACACAGACAGATCGTCTAACCCGAGCATGACATGTCCCTAGACATGCCCATGTCCCAGGCCGTGTGACCCCTACCAATCACCAAACTTGGTTCTAAGCGCTGCCCATCCCACTTTTGAGTTTCGTGGCGTTACAACTCTCTCTCTCTTAAAAGAATTTCGTCCCAAAATTACAGAAAGGAAAAGATACACAAAACTTAAACGGTACCTGAGTGGAATAACTCTGGGTACTCCTCAAGCATGGTCTGCTCTCGCTCCCACGAGAGCTCCTCCCAACTGCAGTTTTCCCAATGGACCTTGACCATCCTAATGTCTTTGTTACGCAATCGCTTGACTTCCGAGTCCTCCATGCAAACGGACTTGACCTTCGTTATCAACCCATTATCAACCGATACTTGATCGACCACAATCACTTGTGAAGGCTCTTGCACCGCCTTCTACAACACCGATATGTGGAATACATCATGTAGACCACTCAGTTTCACTGATAGCTTTAATCGATATACTGCTTCGCCAATCCGCTCCAGAACCTCAAACGGTCCAAGGTACCTCGGGCTTAGCTTCTTCAAGCGTCGTACCTGTGAGACACCCTTGAACGGCGTAATATTCAAATACACCCAGTCGCCAACAGCGAACTCCACGTTCCTATGTTTGGAATTATAGTACTTAGCTTGTCGGTCCTGAGTGATTATCAATCTTTCTCGAATAGTTCGTACCAATGAAGTTGCATCTTCCACTTCTTGCCGCTTGAACAACTTCGACTCACCAGTTTCCAACCATGACAGCGGCGTGCGACATCTCCTACCATAAAGGGACTCAAAGGGCGCCATTTGAATGCTCGCTTGGTAGCTGTTGTTATAAGAAAATTCCACCAAGTACAGGTGATCTTCCCACTGCTTCCCAAAATCCAAGACGCACATGCGAAGCATGTCTTCCATCGTTCTGTTGACTCTCTCGGTCTGACCATCCATCTACGGATGAAAGGACGTGCTGAAACTCAGCTTGGTTCGCAACATCTGTTGCACTAACCTCTAGTCATTGGACGTGAACCGCCCATCTTGGTCACTCGCGATGTTGCGGGGCACACCGTAAAGCCGCACAATGTTATCCACATACAGTTTTGCCAATTTCTCCACCGAATCATCCTTCCTATTTGGAATGAAGTGAGACACTTTCGTCAAACGATCTACGATCACCCAGATGGCGTCGTTTCCCTTCTGCGACCTTGGCAACCCATGCAGAAAGTCCATTGTAATATCGTCGAACTTCCACTCCGGGATAGACAAGGACTTCAAGAATCCTCCGGGCTTCTGGTACTCCGCCTTCACTAAGGCGCACATCTGACACTTTGCCACAAAAAGTATCACATCCTTCTTAAGTCCTGGCCACCAGAATAATTTCTTCATATCACGGTACATCTTCGTGCTCCCTGCGTGAATCGAGTACTTAGTATGATGATCCTCGTACATCAATTCCACCCACAGTTTGCCCACATTTGGGACGCACAGACGACTGTCCTTCCATAACAATCCATCCACAACATCAAATTGGGAATTTGACCAATCCAAAGCCTCAACTATGATTTGCTTCATGTTTCTATCCAAATCCAGAGTCTGCGGAATCCGATCAGCCAGGTCATACTAAACTTTTGTCCAATTCAATTGCGCTTTAGCACTAGTCTGCTTGTCAACACAGGAGATCTCTAATGCATTCAGCTCCCGAACCAAACGCTCGTCATGAACCGAAAGCTAGTTGGCTTGCGCAGGGGCTCTGCGACTCAACGCATTCGCAACCGCATTGCCTTTCTCAGGCACATAATGAATCTTGAATGTGTAGTCCCCCAGGAACTCCATCCATCTCTGCTGCCGCATGTTTAGATCCTTTTGATCCAACAAGTACTTCAGGCTCTTATGGTCAGTATAGATATCGACCTTCACCCCGTACAAGTAATGCCTCCACAACTTCAGGGCAAATATCACGGCCGCTAGCTTCAAGTCATGGACTAGATAATTCCTCTCATGCACCTTCAGCTGACGCGAGCCATAAACTATTACACTTCCATGATATAGTAGAACACAAGCCAATCCACTGCCTGAAGCATCATTGTAGATCTCAAAACCTTTGGTCCCACTCAGCGAACTTAAAATAGGCGTCGTGGTCAACCGACTTTTCAACTCGTCTAAAGCTCGTGCGCACTCAGGTGTCCAAAAAAACTTCTGCTCTTTTCTCGTCAGAGTCGTGAGGGGTAACGCTATCTGCGAGAAGTTCTCCATGAAGCACATGTAATAGCCGGCAAGCCCCAGAAAACTCCAGACTTCTGCTACCGAAGACAGCACAAGCCACTCCCGTATAACAACTATCTTCGCGGGATCCACCGCAATTCCCTCTCCACTAACTATGTGACCAAGGAATGCTACTGAGGACAACTAAAACTCACATTTGGATAACTTGGCGTACAGTTGGTTCGTCCTCAGCGACTCCAACACCAAATTCAGATGCTTAAAGTGATCCTCCTCACTCTGCCAGTACACCAGTATATCGTCGATAAAGATGATAACGAAGTGGTTCAGGTACTCTCTGAAAGTTCTGTTCATCAGATCCATGAACACAGATGGCTCATTAGTCAGCCCAAACGACATGACGATAAACACATAATGCTTGTACCTCGTGCTGAAAGCTGTCTTGGGGATATCACTTTCTCTTATCCTCAGCTGATAATATCCAGGCTTAAGATCCAATTTCGAGTACACTGATGACCCGACTAACTGATCAAACAGATCATCAATCCTTGGGATCGGGTACTTGTTCTTCTCCGTTAAATTGTTCAGCTCTCGATAATCGATACAGATTTGCAAACTTCCATCCTTCTTCTTAACAAAAATGACCGGTGCGCTCCAAGGCGACGAACTTGGACGCACATAACCCTATTCCAATAGTTCTTGAAGTTGAACCTTCAGCTCTGCCATCTCCTTAGGCACTAACCGATACGGGGAGCGTGACACGGGTTTAGCACCTAACACTAGCTCAAGAGTGAAGTCTATCTCCCGCTGAGGTGGGGCTCCAGGGAGATCGCCAGGGAACACATCAGGGTACTCAGATACTACTGAGATGCTGTCTAAAGCAGGTTTAGGCTTCGAAGCCTCTACTAGCTTGAAGAACAGCTCTACACCAGCACGAACCGCCTTAACTACCTGAAGAGCAGACATCAAAGTCTTGATCGACCCTTTCAAGCCCGCAAATGTCATCTCACGACCAGTTCCAAACTTGACCTCCTTGCGATTGCAATCAATATATGCTTGCTGCTCCGAGAACCAGTCCATACCAAAAATCACGTCGAACTGCACTAGTGGCAGTAACGATGCTTGCAAATCGAACTCCTGATTTCCAATTCGTATCTTTACACCACAGACTCTATCCGCACTCATTGAACACCCATTTGGCAACAACACATCAAGTTTGTCCTTTGCCATCGAAGAAGGTACTCCGTTGCGCGATATAAATCCTTCAGATAAAAATGAGTGTGAAGTTCCCGTATCAAAGAGTGCTCTCGCCGGATTATCGCAAATCAAAACAAAGCCTAATACAAACAGTAATAAGCTAACACGCGCAAGGTAAGAAGTATTTAAAGCTAACTTGCTATAAATTTAAACCGTACCTGTCACCACATCTGCTTGCTTTATGGCCTCCTGCTGGCCAAGGTTATAGACTCTAGGTTGAGCCGGAGCATAGTGGGATGCGTTCGACTCCACCGCCTTGCCCTTCTCCTCATAGGTTGCTCCCGACTTCCTCTCGAACTTTGGACGTCCGCTCCAACAGTCTCGGCAATGTGTCCCGGCTTTCTACAATTATAGCAAGCGCTCGGGCTTCGGCTTGTAGTTGCCACCGAAGAACTGGAAGAAGGGGTCGGACATGAAGTCCTAGCATTCTTATAGAACTTACGATACCCAGACTTCGAGGTAGTTGGCACCTTGAACTCGGTCTTCTTAGCACCAGAGTCTTTCTTCGCTTGCACATTCCTCAGATCCTTCTCCAATGAACGGGTCGTACTGACCAGGGTCAAGAAGCCCTGCGTCATAGGCCCCGAGAGTAATAGCCTTAGGTCATCCCTCAGACCCCCATATAAACAGTTTGTCTTATGCTCCTCATCAGCAAATGTAGAGCTAGCATACCGACCCAATCGTGTAAATTCGTGGAAATACTCGTCCACGCTACTCTCTCCTTGCATTAACTTTTGGAATTTCTGAGCCGAGGGAAGGTACCTTGCCAAGAATAGTCTCGAAAATTCTTCCATCGAGACGTCCGTGAGTTGCCTTCCCCTCATGTGATGTAGCTCTAAACCTTCCCACCACAGCCTTGCATCTCCGTCCAACAAGAAGGTAGCTATGGTGGTCATCTATCACTCCTCGATTTCTGTAGCTGTCAAGACTCTCTTTACTTGGGAGAGCGGATCCTCGGCTTGGGATGGGGTTCCAGTCCCCGAGAACACCGGAGGATTGAATCTCATAACATGCTTGAGCTGCTTTTCAGTTGCTGTCCTAGGTACCAATGGCTCCATCACTACTTGCTCCACCCTTCTCGGTTCTGCCGCTTGAAGCGGTACTTACTGCACCGCAGGGGCAGGCTACTGTATTTGCCTTGCAGGCTGGACATTTATCACAGCGAACACCGCTTCAGCCACCAATCTTATGGTTTCTGCCGAGGGAGGTGTTGCAGGCACATCATTCGATGCGCTACTTGCCTCAGAAACCGGGCGTTCTGACGGCCCTGCACCACTCCTAGTCACCTATAGTCGTACAAAACACCATTAAGCGACCGAATAATATTGCAAAAAACAATTATAGGAACGCGTAGGTTCCCCAAACATGTGTATTTTCATTCCTAAGTGGACATTCATGGGTTCTTTTTATGTTATAACGATGATGCACACACATGTGCTCACCACCCCTTAAAAGAATTCATCCACGAATTCATTTAAGTTGACCGGAACCGGTAGTTTGATACCAAATTGTAACACCCCCTATCCGTCATATAACATATAATAGTAGGTCCGACCGGGGCCCGACGTCATATACCACAGACAGACCGAAGGGTTATGCAATGAAACCATCCTTCCAATAACCAACGTCTGTTGGGTACATTGGAAAATATGTACCTGATTTGAAGAAGCCTCACCCTACTCAATGATATACATCAAGGTGTATTTGATGTATTTTGAGTTACCTTGTGCAGGTTAAGTAATTGCAGGGAAAGCTTAAAAGTTTCTAAGTCCATGTGTCGACACCCAGAAGAAAAGTGTCGACACTTAAGAAGGCTTGTGTCGACACCCAGAGAAGCAGTGTCGACACTTGGAGTGATTGTGTCGACACCAGGAATGCAGAGTCGACACCAGAGGAAAAGTGTCGACACATACAGGTAGTGTCGACACTCAGTGAAGAATTGTCTAAAGAATCAGTGTCGACACGTAGAAGCAGTGTCGACACCCAGAGGAACTTTGTCGACATCAAAAAGTGTCGACACTAGGAGGTTGTGTCGACACTCAGCAAAACATCAACAAAGTTCAAGTACAAGTGTCGACACTAGGAGGCTGTGTCGACACTCAGCAAACTTCAACAGAGGTTAAGTACGAGTGTCGACATAATGAAGAATGTGTCGACACACAGCAAAAGTCTCAACACATGAAGAAAGTGTCGACACTAGGAGGCTGTGTCGACACTCAGCAAATTTCAATAAAGTCTAAGTACAAGTGTCGACACAAACGAGATGTGTCGACACACAGCAAAAGTATCAACACAGAAGGCATGTGTCGACACTAAGAAAATGTGTCGACACTTAGCAAGTATCAACACAAGAAGATGTGTCGACACAAAGGAGTTGTGTCGACACTTAGCAGAATTCAACTAAGTACTAAAGAAGAAGGACTTATGTCGACACACAATATCAGTGGCGACACATTCTAAAGAAGCAGTATCGAGAAGTAATTTCTACAACACAAGG
Organism: Platanthera guangdongensis; assembly: GCA_039583875.1. NCBI lineage: Eukaryota > Viridiplantae > Streptophyta > Magnoliopsida > Asparagales > Orchidaceae > Platanthera > Platanthera guangdongensis. Next base: position 26,145,952 of record CM077153.1, on the reverse strand, counting down.
AGTTGTGTCGACACCATGAAGACTAGTGTCGGCACTTAGTCTACTTGTGTCGACACTTGGTCTATTAGTGTCGACACTTAAAGACTGACTGTCTCGACACTTTCAGACAGTTACAGAAAATTCAAGAAGTGACTGGATGACTTGACAGCTGCCATTCCAGCCGGTCTACTAATACTGTCAGAACTGTCAGGAGATCGTTAGAAACCGGATCAGCCGATCATCATGAAGAAGGCTTATATAAAGGCTTATTCTGTCAACATATGGAAGTCGATCAAGCAATTCATTGAAGAATCAATTGAAGTGATCAGAAGATCTAAGAAGTTGGAGAGAGGGAGCTCCTTCTAAGAAGACAGTTGTTGAACCAGGCTGTGAAGAAAGTTTCAGATTGAGATCTGATTCTTAAGTCAGCAGTGATTGAAGATCATCTGCATAGAGTTTCAACCCTACTGTGTTCAATTCAAGAAGCTTTGAAGAAAGCCAAGGGTGGTTGATCTCAGCAAAGTTCTTCCAAGAACTCATCAAGAAACCAGACAACTCTTCTCTCTCATTCTGAGTTGTGGGTATATTCATTGTAATTTTAATTTCTTGTAGGAACCTAAGGGATCTGAGTTGTAAGCCTGAAATTATAAAGGCTGAGTGGTAGGGCCTGTCTGCCTGAGTGTAGGAGATTCATTTCTCTAAGTGTAGGCCTTGTTGAGGGCTGAGTGTAGGCCTTGTTGAAGGCTGAGTGTAGGTTTTGGTGAAGACTGAGTGGTAGGGCTTTGAGCCTGAGTTGTAGGAACCTGTTTGGGGTTCTGAGTGTAAGATCTGAGGATCTGAGGAATAGTGGAGAAGTTGGGCCGAATCTAGTACACTACTAGATAGGCGAAGGGGGAAAGTGGATGTACCCAGACCTTGGGGAACTACTATAAAACTGTATGTACTCTTTGTGTGTCTGATTCTGTGTATGCTGTTTATAGTTCTGTGAATTCTGTGATTAATTCTGCCTAAAAGTTTTAAAAGATTAAGGTCACCTATTCACCCCCCCCCCCCTCTAGGTGATTAGGTACAATTTCTTTCAAGTGGTATCAAAGCCAGGTTTCTCAAAAAGGACATAACAGTCTGAGTAAAGATTCTGTTGACAGATTCAGTATAATCAAGAATCAAGAAAATGGGTTCAACAAAGAATCACAAAGAGCTTGGATCCATGAAGTTGTCAATCTGCAGAAAGGAAATTTTTGGCATTTGGAAAGAAAGGGTTAGACTTTTTATGGAAGCCTCTGACCCTAGAATCTATATCACAGTCAAAGAAGGGTCATCTGTGCCAATGAAAGTATCTGTGTTAGATGCAAATCAGAGAACTCCAAAAGACTATTCTGAAATGACCAAGGATGAGATTATTATGGCCACTATGGACAAGAGGGCTCAGAATATTATTGTAAGTGCAATAGATGATGCCACATTCCAGAATTTAATTCACTGTAAAACATCAAAGGAAATGTGGGACACACTGATAGTGTACATGGAGGGCTTTGAAGAAGTTAGACAGGACAGAAAGTCTTTATTAAACCAAGAGTATGAGAGCTTCAGACAAGGAAGGTCTGATAGTATAACTGAGTGCTACAAGAAATTCTATAGGATAGTTAATGAGTTAATGTCCTATGGAAGAGAATTCCGCAATTATGCTCTGAATGATAAGTTCTTGAGATCCCTAACTAAAGACTGGGATACTAAGATTTGTGGCATAAGGGAAATGACCAAATTAGCAGACATTCCTCCTCCAACATTGTTTGGAAAACTGTTATCATATGAGATGCAGTTAATGGTAAGGAAGGAAGAGGAGAAGACTACCAGAGTTGAGCATAAAGAAAGAACTGTGGCTTTCAAGACAGAAGCCACTAGGAAATATAAAAGTAATTCTCCATCTCCACCTCCAAAAGTTGCTGAGACTGAGACAGATGAGTCAGAAAGCAAGAATTCTAAAAGCAGTGAGAGTGATGAAGATTTTGCAGCTTTTACAAGACATTTTCAGAAGTTTCTAAAGAAGAAACAGTGGAGGTCTAAGCCATCCACTTCACAGAAGTCACAAAGTATGACAGGAGAAAGCCCAAGTCAAGTAAAACTACATCTTCAAAGATAGTTTGTTATTGTTGTAACAGACAAGGACATGTTGTTGCTGACTGTCCAGAGAAAAGGAAAGAGTCAACTGATAAGAAGAAGACTCAGATCAAGGGCAAAAAGGAAAGGTCCTTTGTTGCTAAGAAGGACAAAAGTCTGTCTGACATGTCTTCTTCAGAAACTGATTCAGAAGCTGAAGCTTATATTGGACTGTTTGCTGAAGAAGAGGAAGAGTTCATCCAGTTAATGAACTCTATATATGAGCATGAGGACAATCAGTGCCAGGGACTGATGGCCTTATCAGAAGGAGACAAAATCCAGGATCAGCCTGGACCTAGTCAGGTACAAAATTATTCTGTTAGTTCAATTTCTAGTACTGAGTCAGATTCAGATACATCAGCATCAAGTGATGTTAGTGGATATGAATCTGAAGGAGATATTCATCAGTTGATTGATGAATATAGAGTAGTGTTGCAAGCTTTGAAGAAAAGCAAATCCTTGGCCAAGAGTCAGGCTAAGGAGATTGCCAGTCTTAAAGTTGCTGCAACAGATTTTGACAAGTTGCTTGATCAGAAATTAAATGAAATATCCAGACTGAAGCACATTACTGTTATTCAGATGGGGACTATAACATTTAAAAATGATCAAATTAGAAATCTGGAGATTAGTCTTCAGAAAGAGAGAGATATAGTAGCAAGGTTTTCTAAACCAAAGTCTGTTCTACTTTTGATAGATAAGTTCATTTCTCAAAGGGGTAAAACTAGATTGGGATTTACTAAACCTGCCAGGACTGTACAATCCAAGTCTAAGGACAAAGCCCCAGTACTCAACAAGGAGCCTGGTGTAGACAAAACAGCCAGGGTTGTACCTAAACAAAGGTACAACAGATTTGAGTGCTGGTGTTGTGGCAAGGTAGGCCACTTTGTCATAGATTGTTGGCATAATTCAAATGCCAAGGTGAGTAGCAAACTGCCTGCTAGAAATGCTACAGGTAGTTTTGTTAAGAGTAAGACTAACTTGCACCAAGGACCCAAGAAGTTTTTGGGTTCTAAGGTAAAGTAATCTGTTTTGCAGGTGAGTCCAAGTGGTCATGCCCCAATATGGTACTTGGACAGTGGATGTTCCAGGCACATGACTGGAACTAGGGGATTGCTGAAGGACTATACACCAATCAAGGATGGTCCTAAAGTCACCTTTGGTGGTTCTGAAAAAGGAATCATCAAAGGCTTTGGTAACATTTCTAGCAATCTTATTACAATTACTCAAGTGGCTTATGTTAAAGGTTTGAAACACAACCTCATTAGTATAAGTCAGCTGAGTGATTTAGGATATGACATCTCATTTGTCAAAGATGGTTGTCATATCAGGAGGTCAAATGATCAAAAGATCATTCTGACAGGTTATAGGAAGAGAAATGTCTATTGTCTAGACATTATGTGTGAGAACAATGTTTCTCCTGTGTGTCTTGTAGCTGATGAGAAAGTCTATGATTGTGCCAAATGACACAAGAGGCTAGCCCATCTTAACTATAAGACAATTGGTCAACTCTATAGTAAAGAGTTAGTGAGGAATGGTCCTCAAGTTAAGTGTAAAATGGTTGGGATACGCTCAGCTTGTCAAAAGGGCAAGCAGACCAAATCCACCTTCAATAGCATTGAGAACAAAGATGTTGTGAGGTGTTTATACCTCTTACATATGGATCTATTTGGTCCTATGCCAGTTCACAGCCTAGGTAGGAAGGTCTACACATTTGTGGTTGTAGATGACTACTCAAGGTTTTCCTGGGTGTTCTTCCTTAGACAAAAATCTGAAACACCTAGTATCTTTTATAGTTTTGTCAAACAAATTCAGAATGAGTTAGACAGTACAGTGGTCAAAATAAGAAGTGACCATGGTACTGAATTCAAGTCTGATAGTATGACAAAGCTATGTGAAGTGTTTGGGATATTTCAGGAATTTTCTTCACCAAGAACACCTCAGCAAAATGGCATTGCTGAAAGGAAAAATAGAACCTTGATTGAGGCTGGTAGAATCCTATTAAGTGACACATCTCTCCCTGAATATTTCTGGGCTGAGGCAGTTAATACTGCTTGTCATGTGATTAATATGGCTACTATCACCAAGAGCCACAATAAGACCCCCTATGAGATTGTGAAAGGCAGAAAACCAAATCTATCCTATTTCAGGATCTTTGATTGTAAATGTTATATACTTAACAATGGTAAGTCTTAATTAACTAAGTTTGCTGTCAAATCCCAAGAGGGGATCTTTGTTGGGTACATCAACAACAGTAAGGCTTATATGGTCTACAACTTGACTACTCAAGTTGTAGAGGAGTCAGTACATGTAGTGTTTGATGAAGCTAGACTCATTAACAATGAATTGTCTAGAAGTGTATGCAGCTCTACAGGTGTGACTGAGAAGATGAACAAGCTCACTATTGAAGAAGGTTCTACTGCAAGTCAGCAAGTGGATGATAGTGGCTGTTGTCCAGGGGGGGTACTAGATACACCTGATGCAGAAGATGACCAAGGGGTGCAGCAAGTTGAAGAGAATGAAGGTGTACAACCTGAAGACAGGCTGCCTTCAGCAAATAGACATCTAAAAGATCATCCAGCCAATCAAATTATTGGTGATCTCAAACAAGGGATACAAACCAGGAGCAGAAATCTAAGTTCAGTACTCTACTCCAGCTTTCTATCCCAAGTAGAGCCAAAGAGATTTGAAGAAGCCATCCTAGACCCTCATTGGATTGAGGCTATGCAAGAGGAGCTGAACCAGTTTAAAAGATGCAATGTCTGGGAGCTTGTTCCTAAACCAAAAGACCACAACATTATAGGGACTAAGTGGATCTTTAGGAACAAGATGGATGAACATGGAGTTATTATGAAGAACAAAGCTAGACTGGTTGCTAAGGGATATAGGCAGGAAGACGGTATTGACTTTGATCAAACCTTTGCTCCAGTAGCCAGACTGGAGGCCATAAGGATGTTTCTTGCCTATGCAACCTATCAAGAGTTTAAAGTATACCAAATGGATGTTAAGTCAGCTTTTCTGAATGGAAATCTGAAGGAAGAAGTTTATGTAGAACAGCCATTAGGTTTTGTTGATTCTATCAAACCTAATTATGTTTATAGACTTAGGAAGGCTTTGTATGGGTTAAAACAAGCCCATACGGCTTGGTATGAAACTCTGTCTAGTTTCCTCATTGAGAATAAATTCACAAGGGGAAAAATAGACAAAACTCTATTCCTTAGGGAATCTAGAGGCAAGATCATCTTAGTCCAAATATATGTAGATGACATCATATTTGGGTCTACAGAAAGTGGTCTTTGCAGAAAGTTTGCAAAACTTATGTAAGGACAATTTGAAATGAGCAGTATGGGGGAACTTAAGTTCTTCTTGGGTCTCCAAGTTAGACAGACTGAGGATGGTTTATCCATATGCCAGTCTACGTTCACCCTAGAGTTGATAAGGAAGTATGGTATGGAATCATCCAGTACCATGAAAACTCCTATGGGGTCAAGCATGTCTCTAAGCAAAGATGATGCAGGGAAACCTGTAGATGAAACTTTGTATAGAGGGATAGTTGGCTCACTATTGTATTTGACTGCAAGTAGACCAGATGTCATGTATGCTACATGTGCCTGTGCTAGGTACCAAGCTTGCCCTAAAGAATCTCATTTGACAGCAGTCAAAAGAATTCTGAGATATCTTAAGGGCACTCCTTATCTAGGCCTTTGGTACCCTAGGAATGGAGACTTTGAACTGACAGGTTATTCAGATGCAGATTTTGCAGGATGCAAGGAAGATAGGAAAAGTACAACTAGAACCTGTCAATTCCTAGGTGGAAGACTGATATCATGGAGTAGCAAGAAACAAACAAGTGTGGCTATCTCCACAGTAGAATCAGAGTATGTTGCTGCAGGAAGTTGCTGTGCTCAACTTCTTTGGATTCAACATCAGCTAGAAGACTATGGTATTCAAGTAAGTAGAACACCATTATTTTGTGATTCTACAAGTGCTATTTCTATTGCAAACAATCCTGTCTCACATAGTAGGACTAAGCACATAGAAATAAAATACTATTTTCTAAGAGAACATGTGGAAAAAGGAGATATTTCACTAGAGTATATTAATACAGATAATCAACTAGCTGACATGTATACTAAGCCCTTAGATGAAACCAAATTCAATAAATTTAAAATTGAATTAGGGATGATAAACTTAGAATATTTTACAAAAAATTGGCTAAGTAAAATGGTGTCGACACACAGAGTTGTCTGTGTCGACACAGAAAAGTGGTGTCGACATTTCAGAGAAATGGTGTCGACACATCTAGACAGTCAGTGTCGACACTTAATAGAATTAGTGTCAACACTTGAAATGTAGGTGTCGACACATCCAGGGTATTGTCGACACTTAGAATTCACTCAGAATTAGTCTAGTAAAATCTCGACTAAGTGTCGAGCTAAGTGGTGTCGACACATATATAAGTGTCGACACATATATTCTGTCGACTATACTTGTGTCGACACATAGTTGTCGAGACATTATAAGTCAGTGTCGACACTTTTCAACAGTGTCGACACAATTTAAGTATTTTGACACGCCCTTTCATCTTCGATTCTAGAAAGGTATAAATAGATTTTCGTTATTGTTTGTCGACACGCTCACCAAAGTTTCGCGACCAAACTTGTGTGTCGACATCTCTCTTCTCTAAATTCAAATTTCTTCAAACCCTAATGGCGCCCAAGCTAGAAGAGAATGTGAATGAAGGATATGAACTCTTGCGACACGCATTTGATGACGCGGAACCCGAGATCAAAGGCGTGATAACCCTAATAGAAGAGACTGGGTTAGAATTTCTTGTTTCAGAACCGACCAAGATATGGAAGAAGGAAGTCCTGGAATTTCTGAATGGAGCAACACTAGATGAATCAGGCCTGAAGATTAAGTCCAGAGTTCATGGGGCAAAGGTGAAGGTCTCATCTAAAAGTCTAAGAAAAATTCTTCAACTACCAAGGACAAAGGAAGAGGAAGATGTTTCTGCTTCTAAGACTAGAGAAGCATTGACATGGTGTGGACTGGACTCAAACATGAAAATTGGATCAGTATTCAACAGAAAAGGAATGAACAGCCAAGGAAAATTCTTGTCTGAAATAGTTGGAAAGGTAATACTGTGCAAGCCTGGAGGGCATGACAGAATTTCAGCTCATATGTTTAGTCTAATGACCAGGATTATCTTCAAACTAGAAACTGATTGGTCTGCAGTTGTGTTTGAGAAGATAAAAGAGAGTATGAAGAAGCCCAATTTGGGAAGAATACTGAGTCTATACCTAGCTGGTAGTATACCAGAGGTGATGAATCAAGCAGCTAGATCTAAGATTAACCACACGAGGAGAATGGATTTGAGAATCTTCTCTAGGTGGGATAGAGTACTGACCAAAGAACTGCCATCTCTAGTGAAGGAAACACCCCAGAAAAAGAAGAAGAAGACAGCCTCTGTGGCTCAAGAATCCTCAAGCAGCTCTGAAGAGAAAGTTGTTTTTACTCCTGATGAGGAAGAAACTGGAAATGCTGGAAAATCTCCAGCAAGACAAGAAGATGCAGAGAGGCAGGGGGAGCTACCCTCAACAAGTCCAATTCACCAGGATTCAATCCAGGGGAGCCTCTACTTGTGGAAGAGCCAACTCCACTAGAGAGTGAACAAGCTACTCACACTATACGTGAGGTAATAACTGAAATCAACCAATTAGATTTCCCTATTGAGAATGAAGTTATGATTGACACATTATCTGATGTTAATCAGCAACCTCAGATTCTTAGTCAACCTCAGGATGTTGTCATGGAAGACACAGCTGTTGCTGATCAAGTGGTTGATGATATAAGAGATTCTCCACCCCATCCTCAATAGGAATTTACTCTAGAAGAATTGTTCCCAGACCTTCTACAAACTGACTTTGAGGGAGAAAAAGATGCTGCTGAGGGGGAGAAAGTGTAACACCCCGGATGTTTGATTGCGTACGCTTGATGGGCGTTACGTTGGCTTTGATCGTTGTTCGAGCATGGTTTTTCCCGCGGGCTTGCGAGTGGCTGTTTTGGTAGCCGAGTTGCACGATTCCCCAGCAAACCGGAGTCCAAATTGGGGACTCGGTGAGGCCTCTTAGGGAATGCTTGCACTTTTTCGCGCCCGGGTAATGTTGCTCAAAACGGGTTGCTTGTACAGAAAACAAAAAAAGGGTAAAAAGTTCTTAAGGCAAAAATGGTCTAGGATGACACAGAAACACTTTTCAAAATAGGAAAAACAGGTCGTTTTTGTGCATGACACGCCCCCTGACACGGGCGTGACCCAGGGCGTGACCTGGGTGTGACCTCCTTGACTCGACGAATTTTTCTTGCATCGAGTTGAGCTCGACGAATGGGGTACACGCCCCGTGACACGAGCGTGTCACGGGCCGTGTCCCGCAGTGTCGAGTGTCGAGTGTCAAGTGTCGAGTGTCGAGTGTCAAGTGTCGAGTGTCGAGTGTCGGGTGTCGAGAGAGGGGACACGGCCTGTGACACGGGCGTGCCATAGGGCGTGTCAAGCTGTGTCGAGTGTCAACACTTTGTGTCGACGAGGTGTCGAGACACGGGCTACACGCCCTAGGTCACGGGCGTGACCGACCCGTCACGAGCGTGTACTCGGCCGTGTACCGTGGGGATAAACTTGGATTTGCCGACTTTCTGCGCCACTTAAGGTACACGCCCTGCGTCACGGGCGTGACACAGGGCGTGACAGGCCCGAAAATCGACTTTTTCCAGTTTCTTGTGTCGTTCATTTCCTTGATTCTGCATCTAACGGTCCAGCTCTGTTCTTGAGGAAATAAGGCCGAAACAGAGATTTCTCCTCCTCATTTCACCTTCTTCTTCATCTTCTTCCTCATTCCAAAAGGAACTCAAGGGAGCAAGGGCTAAAACAAGACAAGGAAAGAGAGGAGCACCCGTCGCGGCGTCGTCTTGGTTCAGGCAAGCGGTGTTCTTCACCCTTGCCAATCTTCTTTCTTGTTCTTTGCTTGTGCAAAATAGCTAGTTTTTCTCTTTCAATTTTCCTAGCTTGTTCTTCTTGTTTTGGGTTATTCCTCACTAGCCTTATTATGCTCTTGAATTTCCCTATGCATGAATTCGATTTTCCATGCTTAGTTTTGTTTAGTTATCAAGTCTATGCTAGGTTGATTCATGTCGTTTATCTTGTTCATGTGCTTCATGTAGCTAAGTTGATTCATGTTCATGTAGCATTTCTTCTTCATGTGATTCTTCCTTGTTCATATCAAAAGCATGTGATTCTTTCTTGGTCCTAATCATGTGATTCATGTAATTTTCGTTAATCAAACTCTATCACGTTTGACATAACGTTGGCAAGTTGTCATCATGTGTGAGGATGAAGGAAGGGAACGTGTGTACTTTGGTTATGGGTTATGGTGAGAGTTGCTTATGGTGTTGCGCTTGGGTTATGGGTTATGGTGCGTGGTGCGAGGCGAATTTTGAACCATGGCAGAAGCGTTTGTGTGAGGATTCGGTAAGGGGTGGTGTGGTTTAAGCCTTTGTGGCCACCGGGTTTGGATTTGTGGTGTAGAGCACCATTTTGGCCCCGATTTGGGCTGGCTTTTATTGGTGCGTTCCACTTTAGGGCTGCCACCAAAAGACCATTACTGAATCGCATTTAACCGCTGCTTATGTTTCACTCGTATAGTTGTTTCTTGTACTAAGGATGATGGAATGGACTTGATGAAAATTGTACGCACTTGGTGCGTTTGGCACTTTGGATTGACAGTGTTTACTACTTGTTTTCCACCTGTTTTGTTCACTCATTTTACTTACATGAAACATTGCTACGGGGTCGGTAAGCCCCTTCGTCATATTTTCGAAACTTCCTACTATATTGTGTAGCTTTGATGATTGCTGAGGTGTTCTTTCTTGAATGCCTCAGGTGCAGGTTGTAGCCGGTTGAGCGGCTAGTGCCTGGATAGAATTTCTTTGGAGCTAGCCGAGCTTACTGAGTGAGGTAGTTCTTTTCTTTGTTGTACAGACATACATGTGCCCCAATGGGTTCGTGTCAGCTTGTTGGCGCCCATTGGTGGCTTTCTTTACTTGTGATATATGAATAATAGACTGCTAATGTGACTCATTTGGATGAGATGATGTCTTCTTGCTCTTGGGAAGGATTTATGGTAGGTTGCATTAGGTATTTTTAAGCTAAACAAAACTATTATTGTATTCATGCATAACATGTTTTGGTCACCGAACACGTATTTTCCAAATGACGTAAACAAAGATGATTCTTATCGTAGTATCCATATAGAGTGCATATAGGAGATCGTCATAAGTAAACAAAGTGTTTCCGCCGCGTACAAATGTGTTTTGATGCCTAAGGTCGAGGGATACGACCATGAAATTCAAAGGTTTTCTTGTAGTTAACTGTTGGATTTTAACTCATAAAGTAAGCGTCAAGGGTTTGCCTGAGCGTGTGCAGTTATCCCCTGCACGACGTGGCATCATAACCCGTAGTTCCTCTTGCTCTGATACGAGGTACTCGTTGAGGAAATTCGGGTTGTGACAGTTGGTATCAGAGCCAGGTTTGCTTGACAATTGGTCGTGCAAACTTTCTTTTTTGGTTGTAAGCATCATATCATACACACACCGAGGTGCCATCAGTATGTCTTGGCCGAAGCACGCACACTCCACTTATGGCATGACAAGAAGTATACGGGGCATATTATGTAGTATGGGATGCATAATATGTGATTGTATATGGATCCACCATAGGGGCAACATGTGCGGGTTATGTAGTATGGGATGCATAACCTTACCACATGGATGCGACTAGCACGTTTTCTTTTCTTCGTTGCATGCAATGCTATGTAGTATGGGATGCATAGCATTGTGATGCATACGACCGCTCATGGCATGCATTAAGGCCTTTTCTAGATTACATCGCACAACACGCATAACATAACATTGCATGAGCACAACGTGCCAAGCTAAAGATGTACATGATGACACCTGTACACTCATGGTTTTGGGTCAAATAAAGTCATGCATTCATCGGTTAGGCACAAGTTAGTGGGATGACGGTGAGTCATCTTTAGGCTAGGCATACCATCATTCTCAAACTCCCAGAGCAAGTTAGCAGTTGATGTTCATATTTCTATATGTATGGTCTGTACATAGTCGTTGTGTGTTTTGTTGGGTTTGAGCTTGACAAGAGTGAACATGTTTATTGGATGTCGAAGCGTCCAGTGACAAGGCAAACTCCCCAATCTGAGGGTGAGTCTTCGGGCGCGCAGAATAATGCCCTGATGGATAGTCTACGCCAAAGTAATGAGGCTTTGACGAGGCAGGTGCAGGAAGTGCAGTCCCAGCTCCAAGCTATGTCCTCAGCGATGTCTGGGCTGGCACCAAGAGGGCAAGAGACTGTCAGAGGCCCCACCATTTCTACTCCTTCCGTGGCAGTGATACCCCCAGTTGTGGTTCCTCCTGCGATGACTTTCATCTCGCAGTTTCAGCGACTTGGACCACCGACTTATGATGGAAAAGCGGACTTTGTGATCTTGGATGATTGGGTAATCACGTTGGAAGAGATGTTTGTTTATTCTGGCGTTACCGAGGACCAGAAGGTGATGCTTGCCGCCTATCAACTAAAATGGTTGGAGAAAGGTTGGTGGTTGCGAGAAAAGGAGAGCCTAGGGGCGGGATGTTCGTGGGAAGCCTTCAAAGAAATGTTACGGCGCAAGTTTCTACTGTCAGTTGAAAGGGACCGCCTGATGAATGACTTTTTGTACCTGAAGCAGAGGAAACTCACAGTTAGTGAGTATGAAATTGAGTTTAGCAAGTTAAGTCGGTTCGCTCCAAGCTTGGTGACTACGGAAGCTGATCGAGTAAAGAGATTTCTTGGCGGACTCCGCAGCGACGTGTAGCAGTTCGCAAGTGCTTATGGAGCGACGAGTTACATTACTGTGGTTGAGGCTGCGTTGAAGGTTGAAGCGATAAAAAATGCAAAACAAAGAGGACAACTGATGAGGAAGGATAAGAGGAAGCTGGTGGGAGGGAAAAGCTCTCAAGAATCAGACGTAAGGAAGAAGAACAAGGAGACGTGTAGCTTCTGTGGCCGGTCAGGCCACCCATTTGAGAAATGTTTCAAGCGGTTGGGGATGCAAAAGAAGGAGCAGGTGCACGCCATTCAGGGTGCACCAACCAGAGACTTGGAGTGTACAGCTTGTGGGGGAAGAGGTCATGATATGAGCCGCTGCTGGGTCAAGGACAAGGTGTGCTTCCAGTGTGACAAACAGGGACATCTCAAGGCAAGGTACCCACAAAACCAGCCCGTGCTGCAGCCAATGCCACTCCAGGCTTTGCCTCCACCTCCGTGTTTGGACAAAGGAAAAGGGAAGTTAATTGTGATGTCCTCAGAGGAAGCTCAGATGTCATCCCAGGTTATCTCAGGTTCGATTCATTCCTCTGGTTCACGTTTTGTTTATGCCTCTTACGAGTAGTTCTTAGCTCCATATGTACCCTTATAGGACACTTTAAGGTAAAGAACCGTTGGGCGCGTGTTCTCTTTGATTCTGGCGCGACCCATTCATTTGTGGCTCAAACCTTTCTGGATCGGTATCATTTGACACCAGATCGAGTGGGGCATGCCTTTTTGGTGAAGTTCCCTTCCGGTGCTTCTGTGGTGGTAGACTGGGGTCTTCTTGCTTGTCCCATTTTGTTGGGCGATTTCTTAGCAAAGGATAATTTCAAGGTGATCGATTTGGAGGATTTTGACGTCATTCTTGGCATGGACTGGTTATCCCGCTATGACGCCGTCATCCAGTGCAAAGGGAAGCGCTTGGATTTTATCAAGGACAATGGTCAGCCAGGAAGTGTTTATGGTGATTCATGCCAGGATACTCCAGGGATTTCGGCGGTATGTGTTCGGACGTTGTTTGTTTCCGACTGTTTTGCTTGTCTAGTCTCAGTTGTGGGGACTAGTGCTGTTTTGACGCGTTTGGAGGAGATTCCGGTTGTGCGTGAATTCCCAGATGTTTTTCCTACTGATCTTCCTGGTCTTCCCCCTGATCGTGATGTTGAGTTCGTTATTGATTTGGAACCGGGTACGCGGCCTATTGCGAAAGCGCCGTACAGAATGGCCCCGCGTGAGCTATCAGAGTTGCGTACCCAGCTGGATGACTTATTGGCAAAAGGGTTTATCAGGCCGAGTTCATCACCTTGGGGTGCACCGGTGTTATTTGTAAAGAAGAAAGATGGGTCGATGCGGCTTTGCATCGATTACCGGGAGTTGAACAAGATGACGATTAAAAACAAGTACCCACTGCCAAGAATTGATGATTTGTTTGATCAACTGCGTGGCAGTTCAGTATTTTCGAAGATTGATCTCCGCTCGGGCTATCATCAGCTCAAGGTCCGGGAGTCTGATATTCCGCGGACTGCATTTCGATCAAGGCATGGCCATTTTGAATTTCTGGTGATGTCGTTTGGTTTGACCAACGCACCATCAGCCTTCATGGATATGATGAACAGGGTGTTCAAGGACTCCTTGGATAAGTTTGTGGTGGTTTTTATTGATGATGTTCTTGTCTACTCCCGCAGTGCTGAGGAGCATGAACAGCATCTGTGATTGGTATTGGCCACTCTGCGAGACCAATGGTTATTTGCCAAGCTAAGCAAATGCGAGTTTTGGTTGCCTCAAGTTGCCTTTCTGGGTCATGTCATTAATCACCATGGAATTTCAGTGGATCCCGAAAAGATTGCTGCAGTCATGGAGTGGAGAAGACCGGAGACACCCAAGGAGATTCGAAGCTTCTTGGGATTGGCCGGCTATTATCGCAGATTTGTAGAAGGTTTTGCGACGTTAGCCGCACCTTTGACTCGCTTAACCCAGAATAATGTGGCGTTTGAGTGGAATGACAAGTGTGAGGCATCCTTCCTGGAACTCAAGAACAGGTTATGTACCGTTCCTGTGTTGATCTTGCCGACAGAAGGGATAGATTATGACGTTTTTGTGGATGCGTCGCACGTTGGACTTGGATGTGTTTTAATGCAAGACAAAAAGGTGATTGCGTATGGGTCTTGGCAGTTGAAAAGTCATGAAAAGAACTACCCAACGCATGATTTGGAGTTCGCAGCGGTGATATTTGCATTGAAGTTGTGGAGACACTTACTTTATGGTGCGCAGTGTAAAATCTTTACGGATCATAAAAGTTTAAAGTACGTCTTCACGCAAAAGGAACTTAATCTGCGCCAACGACGATGGCTTGAATATGTAGCTGATTATGATGTGGACATTCAGTATCATCCGGGGAAAGCGAATGTTGTGGCCGATGCTTTGAGTCGGAAGACGGGAAAATTATTTCATCTTTCAGTCGACCGTCTTGTGGAGGAATTTCTATTGATGGATATTTCCGTGGGCAAATATGACCCGCAAAGTCATTCGATGGTAGAAGAACCTTCATGGCTGGTGCTTGCAAGACAACATCAAAAGGATGATCCTGATCTTTTACATTTATTTCTTCGAACTGAAAAGAGTGAATTACCGGATTTTTCTATTGATGAGGGGGGCACGTTAAAGTATCGTGGTCGATTTTGTATCCCCGCAGTTGGCGACATTCGCGAGATGGTGTGTAGGGAAGCACATGGCTCAAGTATGGCCTACCATCCAGGCTCAACAAAAATGTACCGTGATTTGAAACAAATTGTCTGGTGGTATGGAATGAAAAGAGATATAGCGCAATTTGTATCTGAATGTCATACCTGCAAGCGGGTGAAAGCTGATCATGGGAGGCCTGGTGGCAAGTTGACACCATTGGAGATTCCAACATGGAAGTGGGAAAGCATCTCAATGGATTTTATTACAGGCCTACCAAGATCTCCACGAGGACATGACTCCGTGTGGGTGATCGTGGATAGATTGACCAAGTGTGCTCATTTCATACCATTTAAGGTCAACTACCCGATGAAGACAATAGCAGAGCTCTATTTGAACGAGATCATCCGACTGCATGGTGTGCCAGTCAATATCATTTCAGACCGGGATTCCCGATTTACTTCTCGTTTCTGGAAGAGCCTCCAAGAGGGTTTGGGAACGGATTTGCGGTATTCCACTGCTTACCACCCTCAGACGAATGGCCAAACAGAACGAGTAAATCAAATCGTGGAAGATATGATTCGATGCTACATTCTTGAGTATGGCGGAGCATGGGATGAACGTTTGGGGCTTATGGAATTCGCATATAATAACAGCTATCAAGAAAGCTTGCAAATGGCTCCGTTCGAAGCTTTATATGGGCGTCGATGTCGGACTCCCCTATTTTGGACTGAGGTTGGCGAGCGGCCTTTGTTGGGCCCAGAGGCGCTCGAGGACATGGAAGTTGCCATACGACTTATTCAGGAGAAGCTCCGAATCGCCCAAGAGCGATATGAAAAGTACGCCAACCGACGAAGGTCGGAATTAGAGTTTTCGGTGGGGGATTCCGTTTTCTTGAAAGTCTCCCCAATGGTTGGAATTAAAAGGTTTGGAAAAGAGCGCAAATTAGACCCAAGATTTGTGGGTCCTTTCAAGATTCTTGCCCGAGTTGGTGCATCCGCTTACAAAGTAGAATTACCCGTGAACTTTCCTGATGTTCACGACGTATTTCATGTTAGCCAACTTCGCAAGTGTGTGCGGAATGATCAACGAGTTTTGGATTTTGTGCCGCAATTGGTGCCAAACCTTTCTTATGTGGAGATGCCCATCCGGATATTAGACTCCAAAGATCGCGTGTTGCAGAGAAAGAGGATTCCTATGGTCAAGGTGCTATGGAAAAATCAAAATGTGGAAAGCGCGACGTGGGAGCTCGAGTCAACGATGAGGGCGGCTCACCCTCATTTGTTCCCGTAAAAAAAAAGCTGGTATGTGAATTGGTGTTTTTGTTGCATTGGTGTTTTTGGTTTGCTACCTTCTTTGATTGAGATCAAAATGATTGAAAAGTTTCGAGGCGAAACTTTTTGTTAGGGGGAGTGATTGTAACACCCCGGATGTTTGATTGCATATGCTTGATGGGCGTTACGTTGGCTTTGACCGTTGTTCGAGCATGGTTTTTCCCACTGGCTTGCGAGTGACTATTTTGGTAGCCGAGTTGCACGATTCCCCAGCAAACCGGAGTCCAAATTGGGGACTCGGTGAGGCCTCTTAGGGAATGCTTGCACTTTTTCACGCCCGGGTAATGTTGCTAAAAACGGGTTGCTTGTACAGAAAACAAAAAAAGGGTAAAAAGTTCTTAAGGCAAAAATGGTCTAGGACGGCACAGAAACACTTTTCAAAACAGGAAAAACTGGTCATTTTTGTGCGTGACACGCCCCCTGACACGGGCGTGACCCAGGGCGTGACCTGGGCGTGACCTCCTTGACTCGACGAATTTTTCTTGCGTCGAGTTGAGCTCAATGAATGGGGTACACGCCCCATGACACGGGCGTGTTACGGGCCGTGTCCCGCAGTGTCGAGTGTCGAGTGTCGAGTGTCGGGTGTCGAGAGAGGGGACACGGCCTGTGACACGGGCGTGTCACAGGGCGTGTCAAGCGGTGTCGAGTGTCAACACTTTGTGTCGACGAGGTGTCGAGACACGGGCTACACGCCCTAGGTCACGGGCATGACCGACCCGTCACGGGCGTGTACCCGGCCGTGTACCGTGGGGATAAACTTGGATTTTCCGACTTTCTGTGCCGCTTAAGGTACACGCCCTGCGTCACGGGCGTGACACAGGGCGTGACAGGCCTGAAAATCAACTTTTTCCAGTTTTTTTGTGTCGTTCATTTCCTTGATTCTGCATCTAACGGTCCAGCTCTGTTCTGGAGGAAATAAGGCCGAAACAGAGATTTCTCCTCCTCATTTCACCTTCTTCTTCATCTTCTTCCTCATTCCAAAAGGAACTCAAGGGAGCAAGGGCTAAAGAAAGACAAGGAAAGAAAGGAGCAGCCGTCGCGGCGTCGTCTCGGTTCAGGCAAGCGGTGTTCTTCACCCTTGCCAATCTTCTCTCTTGTTCTTTGCTTGTGCAAAATAGCTAGTTTTTCTCTTTCAATTTTCCTAGCTTGTTCTTCTTGTTTTGGGTTATTCCTCACTAGCCTTATTATGCTCTTGAATTTCCCTATGCATGAATTCGATTTTCCATGCTTAGTTTTGTTTAGTTATCAAGTCTATGCTAGGTTGATTCATGTCGTTTATCTTGTTCATGTGCTTCATGTAGCTAAGTTGATTCATGTTCATGTAGCCTTTCTTATTCATGTGATTCTTCCTTGTTCATATCAAAAGCATGTGATTCTTTCTTGGTCCTAATCATGTGATTCATGTAATTTTCGTTAATCAAACTCTATCACGTTTGACATAACGTTGGCAAGTTGTCATCATGTGTGAGGATGAAGGAAGGGAACGTGTGTACTTGGGTTATGGGTTATGGTGAGAGTTGCTTATGGTGTTGCGCTTGGGTTATGGGTTATGGTGCGTGGTGCGAGGCGAATTGTGAACCATGGCAGAAGCGTTTGTGTGAGGTTTCGGTAAGGGGTGGTGTGGTTTAAGCCTTTGTGGCCACCGGGTTTGGATTTGTGGTGTAGAGCACCATTTTGGCCCCGATTTGGGCTGGCTTTTATTGGTGCGTTCCACTTTAGGGCTGCCACCAAAAGACCCTTGCTGAATCGCATTTAACCGCTGCTTATGTTTCACTCGTATAGTTGTTTCTTGTACTAAGGATGATGGAATGGACTTGATGAAAATTGTACGCACTTGGTGCGTTTGGCACTTTGGATTGACAGTGTTTACTACTTGTTTTCCACCTGTTTTGTTCACTCATTTTACTTACATGAAACATTGCTACGGGGTCGGTAAGCCCATTCGTCATATTTTCGGAACTTCCTACTATATTGTGTAGCTTTGATGATTGCTGAGGTGTTCTTTCTTAAATGCATCAGGTGCAGGTTGTAGCCGGTTGAGCGTCTAGTGCTTGGATAGAATTTCTTGGGAGCTAGCCGAGCTTACTGAGCGAGGTAGTTCTTTTCTTTATTGTACAGACATACATGTGCCCCAATGGGTTCGTGTCAGCTTGTTGGCGCCCATTGGTGGCTTTCTTTACTTGTGATATATGAATAATAGACTGCTAATGTGACTCATTTGGATGAGATGATGTCTTCTTTCTCTTGGGAAGGATTTATGGTAGGTTGCATTATGTATTTTTAAGCTAAACAAAACTATTATTGTATCCATGCATAACATGTTTTGGTCACCGAACACGTATTTTCCAAATGACGTAAACAAAGATGATTCTTATCGTAGTATCCATATAGAGTGCATATAGGAGATCGTCATAAGTAAACAAAGTGTTTCCGTCGCGTACAAATGTGTTTTGATGCCTAAGGCCGAGGGATATGACCATGAAATTCAAAGGTTTTCTTGTAGTTAACTGTTGGATTTCAACTCATAAAGTAAGCGTCAAGGGTTTGCCTGATCGTGTGCAGTTATCCCCTGCACGACGTGGCATCATAACCCGTAGTTCCTCTTGCTCTGATACGAGGTACTCGTTGAGGAAATGCGGGTTGTGACAGAAAGTAATTATTGAGGGGGAGCATGTGGAGATTGAAGAAGAAACTGCAGGCAAAGAAACTGAGAAGCCAAAGGATGCTGAGCAACCATCAAGGACTGAGAAGGATTCACATCCTAGTCCTAAAGAAAGAGTAGATATAGCTAGCACATCTGCTTCTGAAGATGAAGAGGCTGTTAGAGCCAAGAAGAGAAAGTTCCAAGTCTTTAAGAGAAGGAGCCAGAATTATAAGAAAGCCCTACAGACCATTGCTCCACAGCCTGCCCCATCTACTGATTACAGTTCTCTGATGGTAGCATTGCAGATAAAGATGGATGAGCAAAGACAAGGTTTGCAATCTTATATGGATGAAGAACATAAGTCACTGCAATTTGATCTGGCCCAAGACATCAAGTCAATCAGATTTGAAATGAATCTGAACAAGAAAGAAATGACTGACTACTTCCATAAGGGAGGAAATGCAGTAGTCTATCTGGCCACACATCAAGAGAAACTAAAGACAAAACTTGATGAGCTAGAAGTAAAGCAAGGCTATGTTCTGAAGAATCAGATAAGGATGAATGATAATTTGACAGCTTCACACAATGCCATTGTAACTGAACTGAAGAATATAGTAACTGCTCAAAATGCAGCCCTGACCACTGCCAAAGAAGAATTTGACAAACAATTGCAAGAGAGCCTAACTGCTGTTAAAACTGCTATTGAGGACTCTCAGAAGGCAATTACTGACAAGCTTCAAAGATTAAAACCCTTCTATAAAGATGGAGTAAACTATCTGAATGCACAGATAAGGTTCCAGAAAGATGATCTGAGGGATCACATTGAGAAAGAAGTCATAAAGGGGGAGAGGGTATTAGTCAAGGCAGGCTCTGATCATGCCAAATGGATTTCAAATTCCATCAGGGCCACCCTGGGATATCCACCCTTATATGATGATGACAATGTGGCTGAGTCTGGAATTAATCCTGCATATCTTGGAGGGGAGCAAGCTGAAGTGGCTCAAGTAATATACCCTCCACCAGACTTTGATATGATACATCAAGACATACAATCAATGTATAGCCATCCTGAGGGAAATCAGAATGTCATCATAGAGAAAGTAGTTCAGCCAGTACCAGAGGCAATTCTGAAAGAACAAGAGGCCTTACTAAAAGAACAAGAGACTCAATTGTCTAAGAAAAGATTCAGAGAGCAAGCTGAACTTAGGCCTGATTTTGAACAATGGAGCCCCACTTCCAGGAATATCATCTTGACTGCATGGAAGGCTACCAAGGACAATATACAGGATAGAAACAAGTGGTATTCTGACTGGAGTGGAGGAAGCATGAGACTAGGCAAGAGGCTATTGTTCAATATAGAAGAAAGGCTAAGATGGGAAAGATACCTCCTACTGCACAGGAGCCTAGCAAGTACTTCCCAAAGCCTTATCATTATTTTGAAAGGCAAAAGATCAAGGCTGAAGAGCAGAAAAAGAAATATCTCAAAGGGAAGAAGCCTGCTGCTGCTGAAGATACTGAAGCTCCTGTCCAAGAAAAGATACAATCAAGAAAGGGCATTGTAATCAAGGACCTGAGCTGCCTTAGGATAGAAATTTTTCTTAAGTTTACTATGTGTAATCAGTTGCATTCAACTTTCTGTAAACTTTTGAATAATGGAAATATTGAAGTTGTTAGAACAATATGATATGTGTTAAATCTATTACATTATTGTTCTGAGATATTTGTGCATACATGTTTTGTTTATACATGTTTATGTACTTACCCTGTCATTTAATATTGTTTTACATCATACTGTGAATTTATTATGTATGGTGTATATCATTGACTAAGGGTTATGACTTCTCCAAATAGGGGGAGATTTTTGGGTACATTAGAAAATATGTACCTGATTTGAAGAAGCCTCACCCTACTCAATGATATACATCAAGGTGTATTTGATGTATTTTGAGTTACCTTGTGCAGGTTAAGTAATTGCAGGGAAAGCTTAAAAGTTTCTAAGTCCATGTGTCGACACCCAGAAGAAAAGTGTCGACACTTAAGAAGGCTTGTGTCGACACCCAGAGAAGCAGTGTCGACACTTGGAGTGATTGTGTCGACACCAGGAATGCAGAGTCGACACTAGAGGAAAAGTGTCGACACATACAGGCAGTGTCGACACTCAGTGAAGAATTGTCTAAAGAATCAGTGTCGACACTTAGAAGCAGTGTCGACACCCATAGGAACTTTGTCGACATCAGAAAGTGTCGACACTAGGAGGCTGTGTCGACACTTAGCAAAACATCAACAAAGTTCAAGTACAAGTGTCGACACTAGGAGGCTGTGTTGACACTCAGCAAACTTCAACAGAGGTTAAGTACAAGTGTCGACATAATGAAGAATGTGTCGACACACAGCAAAAGTCTCAACACATGAAGAAAGTGTCGACACTAGGAGGCAGTGTCGACACTCAGCAAATTTCAATAAAGTCTAAGTACAAGTGTCGACACAAAGGAGATGTGTCGACACACATCAAAAGTATCAACACAGAAGGCATGTGTCGACACTAAGAAAATGTGTCGACACTTAGCAAGTATCAACACAAGAAGATGTGTCGACACAAAGGAGTTGTGTCGACACTTAGCAGAATTCAACTAAGTACTAAAGAAGAAGGACTTGTTGTTGGGTATTGTATCCATGATTACCTAGATTTGAGGAAGCCACCTGTCAAGCTAAGATGAATTCACAATGTATTTGACGAAACATTTCAAGTTGTACTTGCAGTTTCTCCACGCTAAGTGCACACCAATGTCAGGGTGCAGTAGGTCAATATACACGGGTCTGCACGACGTAATCCCTCGTTGAGCAGATCAGTGTGTTGGCCTATGTGTACTCTCTCTATTGGAGTGCACTTGCTTTCAAGTACAGGGCCGTTCATATGCAAGCAAAAACAAGGAGCATGGAGGATCAAGGAGCAGCTCCTAGGTGGAAGACGAAAAATCGTCCAAGGCAAATTCGACAAGAATCACCAAGTGATTCTCGCCGAATCGACGAGAATCATCAGTGATTCTCGCCGACTCCTTCTGGCCATCTCAAAATGGTGCCAAGTAAGATTCGGCGAGAATTACTTGTAATTCCCGCCGAACCAGTGGTCAAGCAGCCCATGAATACAAAGTCAAATTCGTTGAGAATCGACAAGTGATTCGACGAGAATCACAAACGATTTTCGACGAATCATCGAGAATCACTTGGTGATTCTCGCCGATTCGTCGAGAATCGTCTGCGATTCTCGCCGATTTTCACTTGGCGTTTTCTCAGGATGCTGCTGAACCGGATTCTGCTTCTGGACTAATTTGAACCGGAATTTGGGAATTTCTTTTGTGGGTCCCACAACGGTCAAATTTATTGTATCTACAGGGTATAAATACATGGGTATTTTGAACAGTAAAATCACGGATAAAAGAGAAAGAAAACCGAGCCGCGACGCAACCCTAAATTCGCGAAATCGCTCCGCTCCGCCGCCGCCGCTCGCGTCAAGTGGTCGCCGCTGCTGATCGCTCTTCTTCCCGATCTCCGGTGACAGAAGCTTAGCAAAGCTTGAGTCTCACGCGTCTATCCGGAGATCTCTTGTCTCTCGATTTGTTGACCGGGAAAAACTCCCCCGTCCGAATCGATCGAGACGACTGATCCTAGAGTGACCGTTGGTAGACCTAGCTTGCTTCGCTACGAAGTTTGGATCTCCAAGTTCAGCAGCCGCTCTTCATCGTAGCCGCCGATCCCGAAGCTAGCCGCCGCTCGTGTGCCGCCGCCGGTTCCGGGGAGATCCTCTCCAAGAGAGACCGAGGTTGTAGACTCTTCATCGACTTCAAGAACACGTCGTCGAACGAAGAGGAACACCGTAGTCTCCAAAAGAAGTTTGTATATCATATACATTCCATATTTAATTTCGTTGTAAGGGAACTTTTGTTCCGTGTTGTAAGGGTTGGGTGCAACCCGTTTTGTGGGAGTGTTGACTCTCACGTGTGGAAGGGCTCCTTCCGTTAGTGAAGGGATTGGATTTCAATCCCGTTGGAGAAGTGACCGAGTCGTCCCTTGTTGGGGAGATAGGTCGAAGGGGGAAAGTGGATGTACCCAAGTCGGGGAACCACTATAAATTTGCTGTGTATTCTGTGTGCTGTGCTTGTTGTTTTTATTGTGCAGGTACATCTGTAAATTCCGCAAAAGAACCACACGTCACCTATTCCCCCCCCCCCCCATAGGTGCACATAGCTGACACAAGGTGGACTTTCAAGTGGTATCAGAGCCAGGTTGCTCTTCAAAAAGGTTAACACCTTGAGTAGAATCCTGCCACCAGTGTCAGAAGCATGGATCTGGATTATGACGTATTGCCACTCAAACTCCCTGCATGCACAAAGGATTATTATCCCATCTGGAGGATGAGAGTGTTATTTCACCTGGATGCCATCGATCCACGAGCATCCCTCATCCTGGAAGAGGGTCCGTTTATCCCGATGAAGACCTCCGACTCTGGGATCCAAGTGCCCATGTGCCTTGCTGAGATGTCAGAAATGGAACTCTCACTTTTTCAGCTGGACCAGAGGATTCGACAAATTATCATGGATGTCTGGTCTGGAGCCTCTCGCTCTAGATTGGAAAAATGTAAAACGGCTAAATCTCTGTGGATGATGATCTAAGAGCTGATGGGGGGGGGTCAGAGAAAGCTGAAATATGCTGCCAATCAGAGGATGAAGCGTATGTGGGGGTCCTCACTTCTGAAGATGAAGGCAAGGATCCCTCGGACTGCATTAGAGCTCCCGTGTCCGTGTCAGAGACTGACGAGACCAGTGAGGAAAGCAGCTCTGACGAGGATGAAATAATGGTCACTGATTCTAATGACAATTACTCAGATGAGCAGGTAACATCTTCACCCTGCCCCATATCTTTTGACCTTTCTGAAGACAGAAACTGCTCTCCCCCAGAAAATACTGATTCCCTGAAGAGAGCCCTTCAGGAGAGCAATCTACTTGCTGAGGAGCAAGCTCGAGATATTGCTCGACTGAAGATCTTGTTGGTTCTCCAATTGGCGTCCAACAAGGTCAAGGACTCTAAGATCTCCGTTGGAACACCCTATTACTAATTTGGGTCAGGATCACTATGTCTCTAGGAATCTATGTTTTGACCTTCTGTATAGCTTAATAGGTCAATTAGAATTGAGTCTAAGGGTTAAAAGGTTAGGATTGGAAGCTGCTCTGAAGACCCAAGATTGTCTGGAGACCAAGTCCAGATCGTCTAGCTCAACTTTGCCAGATCATCGAGCTCCATTCGACGATCGCTGAGCTCAAGCCTCATAATATCGTCGAGCTCTGGTCGACGATCGCTGAGCTCAACGTCTCAATATCGTCGAACTCCATTCGACGATCGCTGAGCTCCGGTCTACGATTTTGACTCTGCACTGGATCCTTATCTCTGAGCTCAGTTCGACGATCTTTGAGCTCAGATCGACGATTTCTTTGCTGCTTGCATTTTCCAGTTCGCTGAGCTCAGCTCGACGATAGCAGAGCTCAGTTCGACGATTTCAGTTATCTTTCAGAATTCAAATTCAAATCAGATAGAAGTTATTCTGCATTTAATTCAGAAGATCTGCCAGCCGTTTTCGTTTACTTCTGGAGCAAGCTTCAAGGGATTTTTCAAGGAACAATTCAGTGGACTTTCCTTCAGAACATATTATGCAATTAAGGCTGTAATTAATTCAGACCAACGGTTATCTTTGACAGAGCAATTTCCTATTCAGACTCAGAGAATAAAAGAGAGAATGTTTTTGAATCAGATATAATACAGACAAGAACAAAGAGAGAATAGAATAGACAAGAATAAGGACACCTCTCAACATACAAGACTCTGAAAAATATTCTGTCAACAAGAATTCAGAAGAACACTCATCAAAAAGAGATCAAGTTTTCAAACATTCTTCAGATCTCTTCAGCTCTCAAGTGTTCAAGGCCAACATCATTTCAAGACTCCAGACACTCAACATTTCAGCTTGCTGAAATCATCTTTTGCTGGAGATCCATCTTTGAAGGCCTATCACCCTCAGAAAAGCTCATCTTCCTGAAGATCAAGGACTCAGGGGGAGCTTTGAAATCAATCCACTTAGTCTTCTCAGTTGATTGAGAAAAGAGAAGACTGCCATAACTCTCTCAATCCCCTCTTTGTAAAGGGTTTTTCAAACTCCCTTCAAAAGTTTGAATCTGGTTTTTGAGCACCTTGTCAAAAGCTCATTGGTGGCAAGACACCTGATCAAAAAATCTGTTTTGGTTTTTGAGCACCTTATCAAAAGCTCATTGGTGCCCAGGACACCTGATCAACTCATCCTGCAGTGGATTCCTACCTAGGGTGGTAGAAGAGTGGATGTACCCAAGTTGGGGAACCACTATATTTCCTTGTGTCATCTGGTTCTGCATGTTTTCTTTTTGTTTCTGGCCTAGATTTTCTTGTGCTTAGTTTCTGCATAGCTTAGTTTTGTGGTTTATTTTATTTCTGCTTCCCTGCTTACACTCATTACAACAATTGTTGTAAAGCTTTGCAAAAGTTTTTCCTTATGTTTTAAAAAGCACCATATACTCTATTCACCCCCCCTCTAGAGTATATCAGATCTAGTTTCCCCTTTCAATTGGTATCAGAGCCAGGTTGGTTAAACATACCATATCTGTTTGGTTGTACAGGCTAACACCTGAACCCCAAGATCCCAAACTAGATCCTTCTTTTGTACTCTAGTATTAGATTTAGCTTGCACAAATCATGGCCCAGAACAAAGATTATGCTAGCACCAGACCTCCAGTGTGCAATCTATCAAAGTTTGCACTTTGGAAAGCAAGGATTAGACTCTACATGAATTCTATTGACGAAGATATTTTTAATTCTGTCTTAACAGTGTGTCCAAGACCTCCAGAGAGCACAAGCACCAATGCTGTTCCACCTCCATCAGGAACAGATGCTGACATCAAAAAGTGGAAAGTGGCTGATGTCAAGGCAATGAACATTCTAGCTCAGACAATGTCAGATGACATTTTTCAGAAGGTAGCTGAATGTAATTCAGCCAAGGAGATCTGGGACAAGCTCTCAGAAATAGTTTCAGGATCAGCTGATGAGAGAAAGGACAGAAGATCCCATCTCATCTCCCAATATGAGAACTTCAAGAAGGGAGAAACTGAGTCAGTGGGAGACATGTACAACAGACTGAGTCTAATTGTCAGTGAACTGAGGACATTAGACAAAGAGATCTCACTAACAGAACTTAATGACAAGATCCTAATGTGCTTCCCCAGCACTTGGGATTCAAGAATCTGGCCAATTAAAGATGCCAGAAGCCTGAATGAGATCACCACTGAAGCCTTGTTGGGTAAGCTCAAATCTTATGAGCTACTCATCAAGAACAGAGAAGAAGAACAGAAGGCTGCTTCACCAGCCACAAGAAAGGAGAAGACTATAGAATTCAAGGCAACTGAGGATCTGCCTGAAGAAAAAGGAACAGCCAATGATGAACTTCTCAGCTTGTTGGCCAAAAGATTCTATAAGATGGCCAGAAAGGACTTCAGAAGAAGATCATACAAGGAGCAGGATAAGCCAAGGTATGACAAGTCCATTGGCAATAGCAAAGATATTATTTGCTTTGGTTGCAGGAAACCAGGGCATATGGTTCCTGACTGTCCAGAAAACAAGAACAAGGACAGAAGGGACAGAAAAGAAAGAAGAAAGGAGAAGGACTCCAAAAGGCATGGAAGTAGCAAACCTTCCACCAGCAAAAATAAGCACACAAGGAAAGGTTTTGTTGCTGAATCCTGGAGTGAGACTGAAGAGGAGTCAGAGGCCTCTTCCAGCTCAAGTGATGATGAGGATGATGCAGAGGAAAAAGAATTCTGCATGATGGCAATAAATGCCTCACAACACAACTCAGAGGAAGAGGAGTCAGAGTCAGACTCAGAGACTCAGCCTGAGGAAGATCAGGTAATCAGCTCTTTTGATTTCACTTCAGAAGATTTCAAAGTTGAATTTAAAGCACTATGTTTAGACCTGCTAAAGTCTGAGAAAGAGATCATCTCTCTCAGAAATCAATTATCTGAACAAAATGCTTTAAAAATAGAAAACCTCAAACTCTCTCAGGAGTTGGAGAACTATAGGGAACAGATAGCTTCACTGAAGAGTGAGCTCTCTGAGGCCAAGAAGCTTGAAGAATCTCTCAATGGGAGAAGCATCAAGCTGATGGACATCACAAGCACAGTGAACTCAAGATTCAACAGTACACTGGGCTTGGGTGCCTCATCTAGCCAACCTATTGTTCTAACAACCCCTATCAAGTTCATTTCTGACAAGGGAAAGGGAGTTGTAGAGGTTGCCAGGAAAAATTCTGATCTGCCTCAGAAAACCAAAGTCCAGTACAAATCGTCGAACGGAGATCGACGATCGCCGAATGAAGATCGACGATCGCCGAACGCAGCTCGACGATCTCAGGGAATATCGTCGAACGCAGATCGACGATCTCAGCCAAGATCGTCGAACGCTGCTCGACGATCCCATATACCTGACCTCAGCCATAGTCGACCGTCGAACGGAGCTCGACGATCGGACCCACGATCGTCGAACGCAGCTCCACGATCGTCGAACAGAGGTCAGAGCTCTGGAAATTTTTTCAAAGGCAAGTCAAAATTGAATCCTAAGGGTTCTTCATCCCAAACCTTTAACCCTTATACTGAATGGATTATACCTCCAAGGAGATATCATCCTGAAGGATATATGAGTCAGCCAGGGATATCTGTCATTTCTGAATTTAAAGGTTATCACCCTAGGCCCAAGGTAAACTGGGTCAAAAACAAGTGAATTGCTTTATGTGCAGGTGAAGACCTATCCAACATCTAACCAGCAATGGTATTTGGATAGTGGGTGCTCCAAGCACATGACAGGGAACAAGGACAACCTAAATTCCTTTAGAGCCAAGCTTGGACCCAAAGTTATCTTTGGTGACTCCAACTTTGGACAAACTAAAGGATATGGAGCAGTCCAGATTGGCTCTGTAACCTTCAAGAAGGTAGCATATGTGGAAGGACTGAAGCACAACCTAATCAGCATCAGTCAGCTATGTGATGAAGGCTACCAAGTGACCTTTAGCAAAACTTCATGCAAAATCAATTCAGAGGACAACACAACTGTGTTGACAGGTAAAAGGAAAGGTAACATCTACCTAGTAGACTTTCTTTCAACTACTATAGATATCTGTTTATTCAACTCAGTTTGTAGACCAAATGTTTTATGGCATAAGAGATTAGGACACCTAAACCTTAGAACCATTGCTAGGCTCTCCAAGGACAATCTTGTTAGAGGACTACCTTCTGGCCCCTACAAGAAGGAAGGACTCTGCAAGGCTTGTCAATTAGGCAAGCAAACTAAAAACAGTTTTAAGTCACTTAATAAGAGTGATTCACCTAGGATATTGTATCTGTTACACATGGATCTATTTGGACCCATCACAGTACAAAGCCTAGGAGGGAAATCCTACACTTTAGTGATTGTAGATGACTTCTCTAGATTCACTTGGGTGTTCTTTCTAAGGAAGAAGTCTGATAACTTTAAGTGTCTGACAGAGTTTCTCAAATGTATAAAGATTGAGTTCAATACTCACATTGCCCTGATCAGAAGTGATCATGGGACAGAGTTTGATTCTCTTCTTATGCAAGAGTTCTGTCAGAGTGAAGGGATCAGGCATACTTTCTCAGCTCCTAGAACTCCTCAACAAAATGGGGTAGCTGAAAGGAAAAATAGAACCCTTATTGAATCTGCCACTACATTGTTGTCAGATGCTCATCTACCTCTATCCTTCTGGGCAGAGGCAGTAAACACCTCCAACTATGTGCTGAACAGAAGCCTGATACATAAACTGAAGGGAAAGACTCCCTATGAATTACTCAAAGGGAAGAAACCTAAAGTTGACTATTTCAAAATTTTTGGTTGCATTTGTTATATTCACAATAATGATAAGAAACATCTAGCAAAATTTCAAGCCAAAGCTGATGAAGGAGTGCTTCTGGGATACTCCATGATCAGCAAGGCCTATAGGGTTTACAATAAATCATCATTGAAAATTGAGGAATCTGTTCATGTTTCATTTGATGAAACTAACATGTCTTTCAAGGAGAAGATCCCTTCTACCATAGAACCTTTGCAGGAACACTCTCTAGTTGAAGATATGAACAAGCTACAAGTTGCTCAAGAGGATGAAAGCAGTGAAGATGAAAGCAATGCTCAACATATTGAAGCGCAACCTGAAGAGCCAGTTGTTGTACCACAAGAGGAAACAACAACACAGGTTGGTGAACAATCAACACCCCCTGTTGATTTAGTAACATCAAGAGACCATCCAATTTCCCAGATAATTGGAGAAATCTCAGCTGGTGTGCAAACCAGAAATCAGGTCAACCAAAACCTGTTGCACACCTGCTTCCTTTCTCAAATTGAACCTCAGTCCATTCAAGATGCAGAGCAAGATCCACACTGGATCATTGCCATGCAAGAGGAGTTGCATCAATTTGAGAGGAACAAAGTATGGGAACTAGTGCCCAAGCCTAAGGATCATTCCATTGTTGGAACAAAATGGGTATTCAGAAACAAATTGGATGATCAAGGAGTAATAATAAGGAACAAGGCAAGGCTAGTTGCCCAAGGATATTCTCGAGAAGAAGGAATTGACTACGACCAGACCTTTGCACCTGTTGCAAGATTAGAAGCCATCAGGATATTCTTAGCTTATGTAGCTCACAAAGGCTTCAAGGTTTATCAAATGGATGTCAAGAGTGCCTTTTTAAATGGAGACATCAAAGAGGAAGTCTATGTCAGACAACCTCCAGGTTTTATCTCTCCAACTCATCCTGATTTTGTTTTTAGATTAAATAAAGCATTATATGGTCTCAAGCAAGCTCCTAGAGCATGGTATGAGACCCTAGCATGCTTTCTTTTGGAAAATGGTTTTATAAGGGGTAGAGTAGACCAAACTCTTTTCATTAGAACCCATAAGTCCCATACCATACTAGTACAAATTTATGTAGACGATATCATTTTTGGTTCTACTGACTCAAAATTGTGCAGAAGATTTTCTAACCTAATGCATTCTAAATTTGAGATGAGTAGCATGGGTGAGCTATCCTTCTTCCTAGGATTGCAAGTCAAACAACATGCTGAAGGCATCTTTATTTCTCAAACCAAATATGCTAATGAGCTGGTTAAGAAATTTGGCATGTCTGAGGCATCTTGCATGAAAACACCCATGCCTACCAATGCTGTATTGGATGCTGATGAACATGGGAAACCTGTTGATCAGACAACATATAGAGCAATGATTGGCTCTTTACTGTACCTTACAGCTAGTAGACCAGATATAATGTTTGCTACATGTATATGTGCTAGATTCCAAGTTAGCCTTAGAGAGTCACACCTCACATTAGTAAAGAGGATTCTTAGGTATGTTAAAAGTTGTCCAAATCTAGGTCTCTGGTATCCAAAAGATTCAGCATTTGAGTTAACTGGATTCTCTGATGCTGATTATGCTGGATGTAGAATTGACAGGAAAAGCACCAGTGGAACTTGTCAGTTCCTTGGTGGTAGACTTGTCTCTTGGTTTTGCAAGAAACAAACATTTGTGTCAACTTCAACTGCTGAAGCTGAATATATGGCTGCAGGCAGTTGTTGTTCACAAATACTGTGGATTCAAAATCAACTCCTAGACTATGGTTACACCTTAGAGAAGTCAAAAATCTTTTGTGACAATACAAGTGCTATCTCCATAGCTCAAAATCCAGTCCTCCATAGTAGGACAAAACACATAGAGATTATGCATCACTTCTTAAGGGATAATGTTGAAAAGAATAAAATTGAACTGCAATATATCCCAACTGATTTACAAAGGGGAGATATTTTCACCAAGCCTTTGGATGAAAAAAAACATACTTTCTTCCTAAATCAGTTAGGAATGTTAGATGGAGGAAGTCTTAAATAATACTCAAGATTTTGAAAGCTAAAAATTGACCAAGACTAGGCAAAATTTCTGTTTTTTCTGATCTCTGAACTGCGCTCGACGATTTCCCCAAAGATCGTCGAACGGAGTTCGACGATTTTCTGAATCGTCGAACTGAGTTCAACGCTCCTTTGATAGTATGGACTATCTCCTCTGGTCAACGATCGTCGAACGGCGCTCGACAATTTTGTTCACTGAACGATCGTCGAACGGAGCTCGACGCCTTTCCAGATCGTCGAACGGAGATCGACGATTTTGGAGTCTCTTCAGATTCCTTTAGAAGCCTCGATCGTCGAACTGAGTTCAACGATCTTTCCTTTTCTGCGTCGAACCCTAATATAAAACTCTTTTTTCGTCGTCGTTCTCTCTTGCGCTTTCAATTTCTCTGCAAACTTTTCTTCCCTCCAAGCAGTTCTACACTTGGTCGTTTTATCTATTGATTTTTTTGCAGGTACCATGGCCGTTTCAGTTGCTGTGCTCGCTGCAATGAAATTTGATGCAGGCTTTGACATCAATCTCGACTCCTTCAACACAACCGATCAAATCTTCCAGGATATTCTCAATTTATTCAAAGATCAGCAACTATCTGCCCTGATGACAACCAGAATCAAACTTGCATCTGATGAAATTAAAGAATGGGTTTACACTGCCCACAACCTTGACAACAATACCATAGTTGGTTCTATTGGTGGCACCCAGGTACCTCTGACCCCAACAGTATTGACAGAGGTTTTTGGTTTAAGGAATGGTGAAGATTCTGCTGAACTCTCTGGAGATGAATTCTCAGATGTACTTGCCAGGATGGGTCATCCTGAGGGGAACCCTAGCAAGTTGTTTAAGAGGAACCTGTCAGTGGAATACAGGTTTCTGGCTGATGTAGTAGGCAAGGTTCTCTTGGCCAAGCATTCCGCTCATGACACCATCTCCAGATATCAGCTCTGCCTCATGGGAGTTCTGGTGGACAGAAAAAGCTTGAACTGGGGAGAAATCTTTTTTGATCTGCTGAAGAAAAAGATAAACAAAACATTTGTGAATTATGGAAGAATTCTGGGAGTCTTCCTCCAGGCCAAGTGCCCTTCTCTGCTAGTCTCCTCTGGAGTGCACATTAATGCCTCCAAGAGACTCACCTGTGCCCTTTTTGGGAAATGGGACAGGCAAATCTCCAAGCCCAGCAGGCCCTCTTCTTCTGCCCCTTCAGGCACCAGGACTCTAAGAGTCACTCCACCCCAGGCCTCTGCCCCTACAGAGGACCTGCCTGCTGTTAGTGCTGCTGCTTCTCCTCCTCCAAGTCCAACCCTACCAATTCCATCCACCACTCCAGCAACCTCCACCATTACCATCTTCAGCCCCTCTCCAACTTCTATTCCATCTCCAGCAACAATCTCTTCTCCACCAGCAGACCTCTTCCACCCCCTTTTCTCATATCCCCCACCAGCTGTAACCTCATCCCCATCCCTTCCATCCTTCACACTCCTGGATGAATCCTACATGGATGATTCCCCCTCCTCTCCTCCAGAATTGCCATCTTCCTCCACAACTTTCCAAGACCTTCTCCACCACATAATTGATCAACCCACCTTCACTCCCTCCATATCCATCCCTCTATCCTCCATCTCTACCATCCCCTCTCCTGAACCATTCATTCCACCCTTCAGCCCCCCTCCTCCAGCTTCATCAGCCATCCCTGTACCCTCTACCTCTGCTCCTCTCATTGAGCATGTAGATCTCCCAGCCCTTGCTGACCAGTTGTATGAGCTCCTTGCACCCAGGCTCTCTCTTCTCATGGAGGCCTCTTTAGCTCCTCTACAACAGTCAGTGGCAGCTCTCTCTGCCAGGCTTTCCTCCTTCCTTCCTCCTCTAGCAGCACCCCCAGCAGTGTGCCTTGATGCACAGGTATCTGCATCCAGGCAAGGGGAGATGCCCTATGAAGCTGTTGCTGCTGCTGCCCCTGCTGTTGTTTCTGCTGTTACTGCTGCTGCTCCTGTTACTGCTGCTGCTCCTGTTACTGCTGCTGCTCCTGTGACTGCTGCTGCTCCTGTGCCTGCTGCCTCCTATGCTCCAGCTGCTCCTGCTATTCCAGTACTAGCAATAGACCTAAGGTCTTTGCTATCTACTTTTGATACTGCTTACTACTGCTGCCTCCTAGAGCCCAATGCTGTCCAGCCCTCTGAAGATCTGTCCAAGGCTCTAGTGCCCTTCTCTTGCTGTGAACCCAGAATCATTTCTGATTTTATTCTGTCAGTAACTACTGCTTCTGATGATGTTGCTGCTGCTGCTGCTGAAGACAAGGCTGTATCTGCCTCTGGAGTTATATCTGCTGCTGAAGAGAATGTTTCTGATATACCCTCATCCCAGGATCTTTTGATGACAGAGGCTGTTGATTTTGAGCCTGTTGTAGATGTTATTGTTTCTGAACCTGCTGCTGCCAAAATTCCTGAAATCATCTCTGTTGCTTCTACTGCTACTCCAGTATCTGTTGTTACTTCTGCTGCTTCTGTTGCTCCTCCTGCTTCTGCATCTTCTGCCCCATCAGCTGCTGTTAAACTAAAAGAGGATTTGATGAAAAGGACTGATGCCTTGTATGATGCACAAAGTTCTGAATCTGAGGATTATGACACTGCTTCTGATGACTCATCTGCCACAATTGCAAAGAAAAGGAAAGCAAGAAGCAAGGCTTTGAAAAGAGTTCCTCCTGCCAAGGTTAGAGATGACAATGATGTTCCATACTATATTCTGCATAATTGCCCAATCACTGAGCATTGGATGCAATTCTCTAAGAACCAGTTGAAGGCTATGAAGAAGAAGAGGAAATATGAGAAAGGTTCCTCTCAGTTCAAGCACCCTTATCCTCCTCCACCACCTCCACCTGATGCAGGTGCAGGTGGCAGCTCTGCAAGTTCAGGCCCTGCTAGAAGCCAGGCTCCCTACCAACCTCATGCAAGAACATATCAAAGGGAAAGCCATTCTAGGGGCTCTTACTCCAAAAGGGGAGGATATAGGGGAAACCAAAGAGAAACTCAGGTTTACTCTAAAGGACACTCCAGGCAGCACCCTTACTCTAGGGGAGGACATGTTCCATCTGACACATCTTCTGGTCCTTTTCCCTACAAGCTCAAAGATACTGTGACTGCCAGGACTCCTCAAGATACTACTTCCAACAGGTATGAGCCACCTGTTCCATTTGAGGATCCTGAGAAAAATCCTATGGCTTGGACTGCAAGAATGAAAGAGCTGGCTGCTTTGGATCAGATA
The DNA here is from genome assembly GCA_039583875.1 of Platanthera guangdongensis. Taxonomy (NCBI): domain Eukaryota; kingdom Viridiplantae; phylum Streptophyta; class Magnoliopsida; order Asparagales; family Orchidaceae; genus Platanthera; species Platanthera guangdongensis. The sequence goes on along the minus strand of CM077153.1, from coordinate 26,111,966 downwards.
AAGAAAGCAAAAGAACAAGGGCTAGACACTTCCAATATCTCTACCATGTCAGAGCAAAGGCAAAAAGAGTTAGAAAGATATGCCTCCAGTAAGTTCTTTGATGCAGACAGATACATGGAGTTGCATCCTGCTGCAGTGGTTCCAAGGACTTCTAAGCAAACATATCTGGGAGCAGCTGATGATACAAGATCCAACAAGGAAGCATTAAATCCTAACAGAGAAATCAAGTTGGTAAAAGGCAAAGAAAAAGAGTAACTCTGTAAGGTGACAACTTTTGGTTCTTCTAACTGATATCTGGATAACACATATATATATATCTCTGTGATGGTTCTGCCTGTGTCTTGCTATTGTTGATTTTATGTTTCTCTGACTGTATGATGTTGTTTGTTTTTCATATGTCTGTAAATAGTTTTCCTAACCCAAATAGGGGGAGATTGTTGGAACACCCTATTACTAATTTGGGTCAGGATCACTATGTCTCTAGGAATCTATGTTTTGACCTTCTGTATAGCTTAATAGGTCAATTAGAATTGAGTCTAAGGGTTAAAAGGTTAGGATTGGAAGCTGCTCTGAAGACCCAAGATTGTCTGGAGACCAAGTCCAGATCGTCTAGCTCAACTTTGCCAGATCGTCGAGCTCCATTCGACGATCGCTGAGCTCAAGCCTCATAATATCGTCGAGCTCTGGTCGACGATCGCTGAGCTCAACGTCTCAATATCGTCGAACTCCATTCGACGATCGCTGAGCTCAGGTCGACGATTTTGACTCTGCACTGGATCCTTATCTCTGAGCTCAGATCGACGATTTCTTTGTTGCTTGCATTTTCCAGTTCGCTGAGCTCAGCTCGACGATAGCAGAGCTCAGTTCGACGATTTCAGTTATCTTTCAGAATTCAAATTCAAATCAGATAGAAGTTATTCTGCATTTAATTCAGAAGATCTGCCAGCCGTTTTCGTTTACTTCTGGAGCAAGTTTCAAGGGATTTTTCAAGGAACAATTCAGTGGACTTTCCTTCAGAACATATTATGCAATTAAGGCTGTAATTAATTCAGACCAACGGCTATCTTTGACAGAGCAATTTCCTATTCAGACTCAGAGAATAAAAGAGAGAATGTTTTTGAATCAGATATAATACAGACAAGAACAAAGAGAGAATTGAATAGACAAGAATAAGGACACCTCTCAACATACAAGACTCTGAAAAATATTCTGTCAACAAGAATTCAGAAGAACACTCATCAAAAAGAGATCAAGTTTTCAAACATTCTTCAGATCTCTTCAGCTCTCAAGTGTTCAAGGCCAACATCATTTCAAGACTCCAGACACTCAACATTTCAGCTTGCTGAAATCATCTTTTGCTGGAGATCCATCTTTGAAGGCCTATCACCCTCAGAAAAGCTCATCTTCCTGAAGATCAAGGACTCAGGGGGAGCTTTGAAATCAATCCACTTAGTCTTCTCAGTTGATTGAGAAAAGAGAAGACTGCCATAACTCTCTCAATCCCCTCTTTGTAAAGGGTTTTTCAAACTCCCTTCAAAAGTTTGAATCTGGTTTTTGAGCACCTTGTCAAAAGCTCATTGGTGGCAAGACACCTGATCAAAAAATTTGTTTTGGTTTTTGAGCACCTTATCAAAAGCTCATTGGTGCCCAAGACACCTGATCAACTCATCCTGCAGTGGATTCCTACCTAGGGTGGTAGAAGAGTGGATGTACCCAAGTTGGGGAACCACTATATTTCCTTGTGTCATCTGGTTCTGCATGTTTTCTTTTTATTTCTGGCCTAGATTTTCTTGTGCTTAGTTTCTGCATAGCTTAGTTTTGTGGTTTATTTTATTTCTGCTTCCCTGCTTACACTCATTACAACAATTGTTGTAAAGCTTTGCAAAAGTTTTTCCTTATGTTTTAAAAAGCACCATATACTCTATTCACCCCCTCTCTAGAGTATATCAGATCTAGTTTCCCCTTTCAATCTCAGCTCTAGACAATAGTCTAGATAATGAGAAACGTATAGTATCAAACTTTTCCAAAGTTGATGCTATAAAGAGAAAGCAAGAAACCGGGTGGATTTCCCGGATTATCCAGGCATGGAGAAATGGGGAAACGGTATTCCGACCCCCCACTCCAAGCAGGAAGGCAACTCATCATGCCTTCAGGTATGACCACAGGAATAGTCGTGGTCACTGCAAGGATGATCTGTCCCCATGTGGAGACACCCGGCGTGCAAGGGCCGACATGGCCACCCACGAGAGAATACCTAAGGCTCATTCTGAGCCCTTTGTATTCACAGCCACTGCCACAACAAAGTGTGGATCTGCATGTCCCAGCTCACAGGAGACCTCTCACCATTCGAGGACACGGGATAGGGAGGATAGAAGTCATGATGTCAGGCTTCATGGGGCCTCAGCAAGGGAGATGCCTGAAAGAATGGCACCACCTTCTCGGCCTCATAATGCTCACATCATGCATTCGTTCCACCCTTCCTCTTGTCACGATGGAAGAGGAATTTGTGTGACAAGAACATGCCCTATCCCGTTTAGACCTAGGACCGTGACTTCATCAGACACTAGATCAGGTCGAAAAAGGCGATACAACATTCACCCTTGTTGGTGCTGCGGCAAAGTGGGGCACTTTGCCATTGACTGTTGGCACAACCCCTCTGTGCCCACAGCAAGGGCTTATCCACATTCTAGGGACAGAGGTAGTCTTCCAGACAGGTTTTATGAAGGAAGGCAGTTGCGTGCTTATGCTAATAGAAACCTAGGACCCAATATGATTTGGGTTCCTAAGGTAAAGTAATTCTGTCTTGCAGGGAAGTCTAGGTCCCCGTAAATACGATGGGATCTGGACAGTAGGTGGCTCAAGGCTAACTTGGAACAAGCGTCTGCAATAACAGATGTGCTACTTGTTGAGCATACTCACTTTAAGCTACTAATATGTTCTACCTGTGGGACTAAGACGATGACTCTCCAAATCCCAGGTAATTTTGATCAGTTCAAGGACTTGTGTCATGATGCATCCTCATTCAAAGTAAATATATATATATATATATTTCTATCCTTGTGTATACGTATACTTATGCTTATCACGAGGCATGCAAACCATTACACATCAATAAAAGGTTAACAAAGATATGTCATTGCGAATTTCGACACATCACAATTGACATCAAGAAGTGTCTGGAGAAGTCTCGCTCAAATCCGAATAGATTGTCGTTATAATGAACATGTATTTATTAATCTTGTATTAACTTGACATTCGAAGAATTTGAAAATGGTGCAATGCTTCCCAAAGTAGTCAAGAAAAACATCAATATATACTCCGAATCCCGCCGACCCATTTTATATCTCGCCGAATTAGACAAACGGTATTATAAACCAAATTAGACGAATCCCGCCGAAGGAGCTCGCCGACCGCTCGGCTTCCTTAAGTATCCCGCGGCATCAGAAATCTTCTTATCCCCGAATCCCGACGACTTATATAAATCCCGCCGAAAGACTATCTCCGCATGTTCGCCTTCCTCACGACTCGCGCAAGAGAACACCCGACGACCCTCGCGCAAGAGAACTCCCGACGACTCGCGCAAGTGCACTTCCGCGGATTCGCTGAACAGCCCTCCGACGCTCTCGTCGAAGTGAGCGAATCGCCATTGTGTTTCCATCTTCTTCCCGTGAGACTCTAGCAAGGCCGAACCCCACAGGATACTCTTCTATCCACCGAAGATCTTCCCGACGCTCATCAACTCACTTGCGTGTAAGCCCTTAGGTAACCTCCTCCTCAATGGCTCCAAGGCCGAACCCCAAGTGATGCCTTCTTTTTGAATGTTCACTAATGCTTAGAGTCGGGCTTCTTTCTAGATACTCAATGGCTCCAAGGACGACTGCAGGCTTGATTTCTGGTTGCGAGCTGGTTCGCACTGGTTTTTCTCATGCCTCGGACGAGTTCCGAAATATCATTCTAATGCTCGAAGAGGCTGGGCTAACCTTCGTCTTGGAGCATCCTTGTAAAGTCCTAGATAAAGAAGTGCTGGAGTTCTTCTCTACCGCAAGACTCCGAGACAGAGACTCCATCATCAAAAGCAAGGTGGCTGGGACAAAAGTAAAGATGTCTGCCAGTAAGCTAACTCGCTACCTGCAGCTTTCAAGTTCGGAGCAGGAAGACTATCTGGAGGATGAGGACAAAGCCAGAACCCTCTTGTTCTGCGGTCTACCAAGAGGCACTCGATCAGTAAAGAGAAAAGAGATGAATGAAGAAGGGAAGCTCCTATCTGACGTCATTGGAAAAGTGCTCATCTGTAAGCCAGGCTCCCATGATCATATCTCCGGAGATATGTTCAAAATCCTCATCGCTGTGGTCTGCCGCAAGAGGTTCAACTGGGGGGAGTTGCTGTTTCAAAAGATCAAGGACACTCTGGGCACTCCAAGTTTTGGCCGCATCATCAGTCTATATCTCAACCAGCTCAACGGCGACAAGTTCGACATGAGCAAAGGAGTTCCTCTCCACTACTTGAAAAAGATGGATGCTACTGTGTTTGATCGATGGGAGAGGCGCATCGGGCAGCCTGCTGTGGAAGAGCTAGAGGAAGTATCTCCTGCAGCCTCCCCCCATGACATTCCTGATACCTTGACTGCAGGAATCGAGGGGGAGACTCTACCCCCTCATACAGATGTAATATCTGAAATCGCCCAGGTGGCCAGGGATGCTGTGGCCGATATTCAAGAAGAATGTGACCGTGTGCTGGAGACTGCTGACCAAGAAGTGGAAGAACCTGCTGACATAGATGAATTCTTGAATGAGGACGGAGAGGACGATGAAAATGAGGGACATGAAGTACTTGAGTCTCCAGATGCTGTTGAACCTCCTTCTGATAAGTCTGCACCAGTGGAGGGGGAGTTAAATAAATCTACAGAGGCCACCCACACTCCTCCGATAGAGACTGTGATGGTATCCAGCTCCACCGATGCGTCTGCTGACGAGCAAGAGCAAGGCCAAGAAGTGCCTCCAGCTATTCCATTACGAGATGACCTAGCCATTCACACTGTACATATAATTCAGGGCATCGTGAATGAGCTTAAAACCTCTTTTGATAAAGCTCAGAAAACAATGCTGCAAGAGATTAAGACTTCTGAAGATCTCATGCTGAAGAATATGGTGGAAATCAACCATAAGCTGGACATGATGGAGAAGAAATTTGAGGAGAAGTACACCGCGGCCGGCGAAGCTGTCACACTCTTAATGGCCGGTTTGAAAAAGAATACTGATACCCTGGCTGTCGTAAATCAGAACGCACACGTTGTAGCCAACAACATTCAGCTGTTTGATGGTAATATGGTCACTTTAAATGCCAATCAGCAGGCCCTGATCACTGAATTCACCAAGACAACGAAGCATATTGATGACTCCCTGCACTCATATGCTAACTGCATAGCTGACGAAGCCAAAAAGGGGGAGAAGGAGTATATCGCTAAGCTGGCCGAGCTCCAAGAAAGCATGGATGCAAACTTTGCACAATCAAGCAAATACGTCTATGAGAGTTGCTGGTGGATGCTACAACAGGCACTGGGCACGTTAGGCGTCGTCCTACCTGACCAACCTGCCGGTATTCAGGTTCCTGAGACTTCTAAGGCTGCTGAGGAAGCAAGTGTTGCTGAGGATGTTAGTGCAAGTGTTGCTGCAGATATTCCCACACATGAAGCTGATGCTAGGGCTCTCTCCAAAGCTAAATTGAGGAGCATGTTTGACCAAGAGGCCTTAGCAAAAGCCAGGGGAAAGAGAAAAGTTCAGGAAGGGACCTCCAAGGAGACTCCAGCTGAGAAGCGAATCAGAATGAGTGAGGAGGATGTACAAAACGAAAGGTGGAGTCCAGTTTCAAGGAACATCATCTTAGACACCTTCCGGCTGTACGAAAGAGGAGAGATCAATCGAAATGAAGCATATAGCCAGTACGAATGGGAAACGCACAAAGCATTTGAAGCGAAACGCAACATCTTTTTCAGAAACAACAAGGATCCAGACAAAGTTGCTCCTCCTAGGTACTACCCGAAGCCCAAGGAATACATGGAAAGGCAAAGCAAAAAGTACTTGGCTCAAACTCTTAAGGGTGACATAGCTAAGGACAAATAGTCATCATTTTATAGCTGGTCACTGTGTCTTAAGAACATTTAATGATTATTACTGTCGTATGAACGATTCTGAATTATATGTGAATATATTTCTCTTGGTATACATATAATTGAATGTGTGAATGACTCAAGTCCTGTTCTGATTACATATATTCTCTTGTGTTGCATGTTTAATTTTTGAATGCTATGTTATTATTTGATAGGTGTTATTCATCTTAGCTAGTAGGGTTTTGGCTTCGTCAAATAGAGGGAGATTGTTGGGTATTGTATCCACGATTACCTAGATTTGAGGAAGCCACCTGTCAAGCTAAGATGAATTCACAATGTATTTGACGAAACATTTCAAGTTGTACTTGCAGTTTCTCCACGCTAAGTGCACACCAATGTCAGGGTGCAGTAGGTCAATATACACGGGTCTGCACGACGTAATCCCTCGTTGAGCAGATCAGTGTGTTGGCCTATGTGTACTCTCTCTATTGGAGTGCACTTGCTTTCAAGTACAGGGCCGTTCATATGCAAGCAAAAACAAGGAGCATGGAGGATCAAGGAGCAGCTCCTAGGTGGAAGACGAAAAATCATCCAAGGCAAATTCGACGAGAATCACCAAGTAATTCTCGCCGAATCGACGAGAATCATCAGTGATTCTCGCCGACTCCTTCTGGCCATCTCAAAATGGTGCCAAGTAAGATTCAGCGAGAATTACTTGTAATTCCCGCCGAACCAGTGGTCAAGCAGCCCATGAATACAAAGTCAAATTCGTTGAGAATCGACAAGTGATTCGACGAGAATCACAAACGATTTTCGACGAATCGTCGAGAATCACTTGGTGATTCTCGCCGATTCGTCGAGAATCGTCTGCGATTCTCGCCGATTTTCACTTGGCGTTTTCTCAGGATGCTGCTGAACCGGATTCTGCTTCTGGACTAATTTGAACCGGAATTTGGGGATTTCTTTTGTGGGTCCCACAATGGTCAAATTTATTGTATCTACAGGGTATAAATACATGGGTATTTTGAACAGTAAAATCACGGATAAAAGAGAAAGAAAACCGAGCCGCAACGCAACCCTAAATTCGCAAAATCGCTCCGCTCCGCCGCCGCCGCTCGCGTCAAGTGGTCGCCGCTGCTGATCGCTCTTCTTCCTGATCTCCGGTGACAGAAGCTTAGCAAAGCTTGAGTCTCACGCGTCTATCCGGAGATCTCTTGTCTCTCGATTTGTTGACCGGGAAAAACTCCCCCGTCCGAATCGATCGAGACAACTGATCCTAGAGTGACCGTTGGTAGACCTAGCTTGCTTCGCTACGAAGTTTGGATCTCCAAGTTCAGCAGCCGCTCTTCATCGTAGCCGCCGATCCCGAAGCTAGCCGCCGCTCGTGTGCCGCCGCCGGTTCCGGGGAGATCCTCTCCAAGAGAGACCGAGGTTGTAGACTCTTCATCGACTTCAAGAACACGTCGTCGAACGAAGAGGAACACCGTAGTCTCCAAAAAAAGTTTGTATATCATATACATTCCATATTTAATTTCGTTGTAAGGGAACTTTTGTTCCGTGTTGTAAGGGTTGGGTGCAACCCGTTTTGTGGGAGTGTTGACTCTTACGTGTGGAAGGGCTCCTTCCGTTAGTGAAGGGATTGGATTTCAATCCCGTTGGAGAAGTGACCGAGTCGTCCCTTGTTGGGGAGATAGGTCGAAGGGGGAAAGTGGATGTACCCAAGTCGGGGAACCACTATAAATTTGTTGTGTATTCTGTGTGCTGTGCTTGTTGTTTTTATTGTGCAGGTACATCCGTAAATTCCGCAAAAGAACCACACGTCACCTATTCCCCCCCCCCCCCCCATAGGTGCACATAGCTGACACAAGGTGGACTTTCACTTGTGTCGACACACAATATCAGTGTCGACATATTCTAAAGAAGCAGTATCGAGAAGTAATTTCTACAACACAAGGAGTTGTGTCGACACCATGAAGACTAGTGTCGACACTTAGTCTACTTGTGTCGACACTTGGTCTATCAGTGTCGACACTTAAAGACTGACTGTCTCGACACTTTCAGACAGTTACAGAAAATTCAAAAAGTGACTGGATGACTTGACAGCTGCCATTCCAGCCGGTCTACTAATACTGTCAGAACTGTCAGGAGATCGTTAGAAACCGGATCAGCCGGTCATCATGAAGAAGGCTTATATAAAGGCTTATTCTGTCAACAGATGGAAGTCGATCAAGCAATTCATTGAAGAATCAATTGAAGTGATCAGAAGATCTAAAAGTTAGAGAGAGAGAGAGAGCTCCTTCTAAGAAGACAGCTGTTGAACCAGGCTGTGAAGAAAGTTTCAGATTGAGATCTGATTCTTAAGTCAGCAGTGATTGAAGATCATCTGCATAGAGTTTCAACCCTACTGTGTTCAATTCAAGAAGCTTTGAAGAAAGCCAAGGGTGGTTGATCTCAGCAAAGTTCTTCCAAGAACTCATCAAGAAACCAGACAACTCTTCTCTCTCATTCTGAGTTGTGGGTATATTCATTGTAATTTTAATTTCTTGTAGGATCCTAAGGGATCTGAGTTGTAAGCCTGAAATTATAAAGGCTGAGTGGTAGGGCCTGTGTGCCTGAGTGTAGGAGATTCATTTCTCTGAGTGTAGGCCTTGTTGAGGGCTAAATGTAGGTCTTGTTGAAGGCTGAGTGTAGGTCTTGGTGATGACTGAGTGGTAGGGCTTTGAGCCTGAGTTGTAGGAACCTGTTTGGGGTTCTGAGTGTAAGATCTGAGGATCTGAGGAATAGTGGAGAAGTTGGGTCGAATCTAGTGCACTACTAGATAGGCGAAATGGGAAAGTGGATGTACCCAGACCTTGGGGAACCACTATAAAACTGTGTGTATTCTGTGTGTGTCTGATTCTGTGTATGCTGTTTATAGTTCTGTGAATTCTGTGATTAATTCTGCCTAAAAGTTTAAAAAGATTAAGGTCACCTATTCACCCCCCCCCCCCCTCTAGGTGATTAGGTACAATTTCTTTCAACGTCCAACACAGAGCACATTATAGCGGAAGCATTTTAAGTGTTGCAAATAAAGAACCCAGCCACAACATGAATGTCCACTAACAATAACCCAAAAAGGAATGAACGTACAAATACACAGTATTTGTCCTTATGGTCTTATAAGAGTTTACTTTAACAAAAAGTGTCTTCCAAACATCGGCACACATGCCGGTAACACATGAGAATAAAAGTAAACATTAATAAAGGCCTTCGAGGGCCGGCTCAGCAACAAGGGCTTTTGCCCGCTATTTGCCACTAGGCTCCGCAGAACCTGCAAGCAACAATCCACCGAAGCGGTGGCAAACAAAAGCAACGGTCCGCTAAAGCTGACCAAATTATAACGACCCCGCCCCTAAACTCGGGGCGACGATGCTCCTTCCCTGCACTTTATTAGCATAGACAAATAGTAGTGAAATTACACCTCATCACGGGCGTAGGAACGCACGACGACACACCCCGTGCTCTCAGGGCACATTCTCGGTGAACCCGGTCAAAATCCGCAGTCTCACCACAGCACCATGGACGGCAAATTTCGTGAGCATTTTAGTCTTTCCGGCTTAAGCCTAAGACCCTCCATCTATGCCAACGACAAGTCCCATGTACTTTAGGTCGCTTGTACCAAACGACATAGAGCGGGTATGGTTCTGCCTAACCCGTTGCTCACACCACAACGTCAATTTAAGCCATATGCGCAGGTCAAGCTTCCCTGAGTCCCAAATCGATCACACACTTTACATAACCCAGTTATGTACAATTTGGCTCCCAGGCCACCAAGATGGTAGTATCACGCTTCTGCCCAGTTTTCTGGGTGCACCTTGGAGTTAGTCCCCTAGGTTCCCTGTTGCAATCTACCACGTAAAAACCTGAAAAACAACCATCGGCACAGAGTCTTCTCCGACCATTCATGCAATGAAAAATCACCGATCCAGACCAACTTGTCAGGGTAGGCTTCACATACCATGCCTATTTCCGAACTTCGATTCTGGACTCTATATGCAAAACAACGGGGAATATTCATGTCTACCCAAAGGAACACCTCACAGTCACCGCATACTCGCGAGAGCAGGCTTCCTATGCAAAAAGGAAAGAGGATTTCACATGTCCAAGAAGAGAATCGTTACCCTTGCGTTTCTCTTTGGCGCCATGAAGATATAGACGGATGAAAAGCACCGCAATGGCCTCGCCTCCGTAGATCTGAATTCGGCTTGCGATTTGGGGCTCCGAAGCTCCACCGGCGGCCGGATATATCCTCCTCCTTCTTCCTTGCTCTCCCCTCTCTCTAAAGCTTTTAGAAAGAGAAACTCAAAGGGAAATGAGGGTTTCAAACCCTATACCCGAATATAACCTCGTAAGAACTTGCCTGGGCACTTGGATCCCAAAAGAAGGAAACGGACGGCCACGATTCACACTTAAAATCAATATCCTAGGCCGAACAGGCTTGTGACACGCCCGTGTTCAAAGCCGTGTGCCTCAATCGACGCCGAAACCGTCGCATCCAAAATAGGACACGGGCTCTTGACACGCCCGTGTCAAACTTGACACGCCCGTGTCAATCAGTACAAGCCCGTGTTGCGGGCGTGTTCCTCCATCGACACAAGACCAAAAATAACCTGAAGAAGACACGGGTTCTCGACATGCCCGTGTCAAATTTGACACGCCCGTGTCAACCTGAACACGCCTGGACTACAGGCCGTGTTCCTCCCCCAACACAGTCCGGCTAACAACCTGAGCAGGACACGGTCTGGGACACGCCCGTGTCTCAGGCCGTGTTCGCTGTCTCGACGATCGTTGACTGCATTTTCATCGACCACACGGCCAAATCGTCGAACCCGAGCACGACACGGCCCTGGGACACGGGCACATGCCCGTGTCCCAGGCCGTGTGACCCCTACCAAGCACCAAACTTGGTTCTAAGCGCTGTCCGTCCCTCATTTGAGTTTCAGGGCATTACACGGCCGACCCGGGGTCGGGGCCGACCAACACCGCCGGGCGGCAGCGACAAGGTTGTGAGCGCGATCTGGCGCGCAGTTCCCGCGCGCGGCAGTTACCTGTGTAATTCCCATAACTTTAGGCGGAGGGGAGATGACAGGTTTGCTATGTGCATCCCAGTTCTTTCTATAATTTGGGGCTGACCCCATCAATAATATTTATGACAGAATAAAACATACTTGTTGTGGGTCATCCGATTTTTTTCTGGTCCGAGAATCGGATCGTCTTAGCTCGGAATTGGACTGGGCGTGCAAACAGTTAATGTAAAACAACATCAAATGACAATAGGTTCTTTTCATGTGGAAAACCCGTAAATGGTGAAAAACCACGTCGTCGGAACTGTGTCGGGCCAAATTCCACTATTTGTTGAGTTTATAGGAATCAGAGTCTCATCGGAGGGTGACATGCCACCTCACCATTACAAAGCTTCGAGTACAAGAGTAATAAAAAATAAACTAAATTTTCGAGGCTTTGTTGAAAGCGTTCTTCCGAAAAATGGCTAAGTTCTTGCTGCGTTGAGCATTGCACCCTTGACAGCCTAGAGGAGCAGAGTGAATTCCAAGCGGAGCAACAATTTAAGTCTCACGTTCTCGCCGAAAAATGCCTGAGCTCTCTCTAGTCACTGGAGTTACTTGTCTTCAAAGAGGTCATAGGGGCTTGTTTATACTTTTCTGGAGGGACATGCTGGTAATTTTGTCGGGGCGGATTTTGTGCCGACGAATGACGACGTTTCGTAACGGTCACCAGGATCACCAATTTTAAGGAAATGATGAAAGTGCTTCCCGGACGTCTCGTGCAGGTTGTCAGGCGGCAACAGTGGCCGACGGAGACCGGAGGCCGGCCAACGGCTACCGGTGGCGGTGGAGACCGTGGGCGCGCTGGGAGCGCGCGAGGTACGCGCGGGCGCAGGATTTGCCCGGTGGCGGTCACCTAGCCAATGACGTCGGACACAGAGATTCTACTCTCTGAGTGGTGTACAAAATTTCTCAAAATAATACAATAACAAATATAATAATCTATATTTATATTATGCAATAGTTGTTATTTTTAACACTCATAAAATTTTAAATTAACCATAAACCCATAATTCTTAAATAATTAAAGATTCACACATCCTAGTTATTTACTTTTCACTATCTTTTATGATAATAATCAATTATTTAATTTTTTTTCAAATTTTTATAAATTAGCAAAAATACAGCTTTTATGTTTTAAGACGTATATAATTAAAAGTAATTACAATAAAGAATTTTAAAATATTATTAATTTGAATTATATTTATAAATGATACATTTCTATGAAATAAATATGAAATAAATGATAAATAAATGTGTCATATATGAAATAATATGAAATGAATAGTTAATAAAATGATTAATAAGTATGACATGTATAGAAATTGAACTTATAACAAAATTGTGGAATGTCGAACACTCTACTAACTTAGCTAAGAAAATTATTTATTTAATTTTATTCATAAGTATATATATTTGATATTATAGAAATAATAAAATATGTTTTCAACAATTGAAAGTAGTTTTTTTAAAAAAATTAATGTGAGCGACCGCTAGTGCTAGATCCTATGTGGATTTGCCCCTGAACCTAGTTGTATGATCAATGTTACATTTTTTTTTAAAAAAAAAATACTTTTATAATTTAACTAGAGTGAATAAAGATACACTCTCATGGATGGACTGATTAATAAATGTTGTTATATTCAGAATTTTTTTGGATATTTATAATTTTTGGCTATTTCTAAATCATAGAATTATAATTGTACTTTAAAATACTATTTGTACCCCAAAGTTACTTAAATGCCTATGAGGAGTTCTCATTTTATCCTTTTATGTTTTTTTCTCCCCCTTTTCTGTGGATGATCAATCGACAATGAGCAGAAACGAGAGTCGAGTATTACACAAAGGATGCTGAGAATCCTCCATACTCCGGCCATGTTTTCATGACGGCAACCCCACACTATGCTTCCACTCTTCTTCTCGATCGGTGCGGGCAAATAGGGTGGCAACATACTCCTTCCACATCAGGCTTTCACTCTCACTCGACGACAACGAGGGTAGACTTGGCAAAGCGGGTGTCGGCGGTTTTCGGCAAGCAGAGGCATGTCAATGATGCCCCAGCAGGAGCTTAGGATTTTGAGAGGCGGGGTGATCAACTATAATTGAGAAATGGGAGAGAAGACTCTTAGGACAACAAAGAAGGGAGCTATGGAGAAGCAAGCCAAAATGTGATCTCGTCAGTCAGAATCCGTGAAGAAGGTGGAGTGACGAGCAGTCGCGCAGGACTAGTGACGAGCAGTCGCACGGTGTTAGAAAAACCTAATTAAGGGCCCATCTAGGGGCCCATTTTTCTCATTTTTCTCTCTCTTTGTATTTGTCCCACATCTTGGATTGGGAATTCTCTCCTTCCTCTTTTACTATATAAATGCATTCATACTTGTAACTATCAATTCAAGAAGTATATACAAGGTTTGAGGCCTCTTTTTGCATGATATCAGTGGCACCGGTCTCCTCCTTGGGTTTTCGGTTTTCTGTCCGCGGGCTCTCGCGGTCTGTTCGCGGCAACTCGTTGTCTCCTTTTTTTCCCTAACCTCTCGAGCTAGGTTGTCCGACCTGTCTATTTGGAAATCGCCCGAGCTAGGTTGTCCGACCTGTCTGTTTGGAAATTGCCCGAGCTAGGTTGTCCGGCCTGTATGTTGGGAAACCGCCTGTTCTCCTAGCTAACCGCGCGTTTTTTCCCTTCTCCAGTTTCACCGTAGTATTGTGCGGCCTGTCTTTTTCTTATCGCTATCTCTGTAACTCTGTTTCTCTTGTGGCTTCCACGTCTCCTCCACCTCCTACCTCTCTTTTATAACCTCTCTTACACGTGGGGTCCACTCTCTCTTGTTTCTTTTTATGATAGTCCGGTCTCCCTTGCTATCAGCGCGGCCTTTCTCACATGTTTCTTTCTCTTCCAGCTTGTCGCGACCTCTCTAAAGTCGTCGCGGTCTCTCGTCTAGCTGTACATTGCGCCTCTTGCTCGCTGCGGTTTCTTCTTCTTTTCTCGCCTCAGTCCGCATCAAGGTCGTGGCATCTCTCCTTGCCACTGGTGGATGCACCTTGATCGTGCAAACTCCTCTTCCAACCTCTTCACCGCTAGTCGCTGCGACCTATCCTATCCTCAGCGGTCTTTCCTCTTCCCTTAGCCTCATCCTTATCGTGACTTTCCTAGTCGCTGGTGGACTCAACTTGTCCGTGAAGACTTATCTTCTAACCGCTTCACAGCTAGTCGCTGCGACCTGTCTTGTCGCTAGCGGTCACTCCTCTTCCCTTAGCCGCATCCTGGTCGCGACTTTCCTTGTCACTGGTGTGTCCGCCGAGAACGTGCGACTACTTCCTCTGCTAACTTCTCTCTCTCTTTGATCTCTTCTCCTTCTAGCCGCTCGGCTTCTCGTGCTAGCCACCCAGCCTTCTCTGCCAAGCCGCTCGGCCTTCTCTGCCAAGCCTCCCGCCTTCTATTGCTAGCTGCCCGGTCCAAACATCTCTTGTCGTCCGACCGTCTCTGCCAAGCCGCCCGGTTTATCTTGCTAGCCTCCCGGCTTCTCTTGCTAGACGCCCGACCTCCTCTGCTGGCCGCATGGTTTTTGATGCATCCGCTGCTACTTCTGCTCCGTCAGCCCGTACGACTGCTACGACTTCCGAACTCCGTGATGCGTTGTGGATTACTACCATTTCTCTAACTGGGAAATGAAATTTTGTCGAATTTGTTCATTCTGTTTGTCGTGTTCTGCAGACAAAGGGTCTTCTTCACCACTTTACCCGAGCTACCCATGATGCTCCCTCCAATGACTGGCTTCGCGATGATGGTCGGGTCTAGTCCCGGCTCCTCAACTCTTGGGACACCGAGCCCTACAGGATGGTCATGTTTCATGACACGACCAAGGCCATGTGGGAGGAGCTCCACTCCTTTTACTCTGGGCACAACAGTCTTCAAAACTTATATGATAATCTCTCCAGCCTTCAGAATCTTGCTCCTGATGCTCTCAGAGATATGATCTCTTTTGTTGCCCAGGCAAATACCCTGGCCGAGGCTTGGATTCAACATCAGCCTCCAACTACTGATTTAGCTTCTCAATGGGCCCAGAAAGAGGCTGTCACCATCGCGATGATGATGTCCCGTGTTCCCCCCACCTGTATAGTGTTTGGGCCCAGATCCATTCTTCCACGACGACTCCTTCATTGTCTGATGTCTGCTCAATGCTGCTTTGAGTTACGCCTCCTGCTGAGGATGCTCCCGGATTTGCACCTGCTCTTCTTTAACAGCCACTCCTTCCGACCCCCTCCTACTCGTGGATCTTTGACTCAAGGGGGGCGATCTCTATCTCGGGGAAGAGGACGTGGTGGTTGTTTGTCTATGAAATGTACATATTATGGCCGGGTTGGTCATCTTGAGGCTACCTGTTACAACAAGCATGGGTTCCCTCCCCACATTGCTGCTACTTCCTATGCTGCTACTGCTCCCACTGAGCTTCTGCCCGGATCCGATGTCCACTACCCGCCAAGATATCGATGAGCTCCACACCCAACTCCACCAACTACAGGGTGCCCTCGGCCGCTCCTCCGGCTCGGTTGTGTCTTTTTTGTGGAAGGTATAACCTGTCTCTCTCATGACCCCAACTGGATTGTCGATTCTGGCGTGACTCACCATATTACTCCCCAGAAGCCCTCCCAGTATCTCCAGATGGCTCATCCTCCGTGTATCACTTAGCTAATGGTGACACCCTACCGGTCTCTGGCGCCGCTGCTCTCCAGCTTACCCCGACCCTTTCCCTTTCCTTGGTTCTTCATATTCCGGGGTCTCTTTTCAATTTAATTTCTGTTAGTCTCCGGACGCACAACCTTTGAAAATTATTTAACTCAAGGTTAGATAATCACCTAGAGGGGGGAATAGGTCTTTGAATTTTTATCAGTTCTTTGGCTGTTTTCAAATTAAACTATCTAAAGCTTGTACTTAGATCCTGCAATAAGAAAGAAAACAAGCAACACAACATACACAAAAGATTTATAGTGGTTCCCCAATTGGGTACATCCACTTTCCCTCCCACCTATCCAACTTATTTGTTGGACTAGGCACAAACTCCGCCAATATGCTCCTCAGAGCTTACACCTCAAGCCCTTAGCATATAACACAAATTCTTCACAGAATCCAGACTCAGAACCACATTGGTTCCTATCTCAGAGCCCTACAGGACTCCTACAGCTCAGTGATCCACTGATCACCTACCTCAACCTTATTTCTAAGGCCTACAACTCAGGCTCTTCAGCCCTACAGCTTCAGGCACACAATCCTACTCTCAGAGTGTTGCATCACTCATATAACTCAGTACCCTTCCAGGTATCTACATCTCAACCTCCCCCAAGGCCTACAACTCAATGACACACTTGTTACCTATAGCTCAGTGACTCTCCAGTCACCTACCTCAGGCACAAGGCACTACACTCAGGCTGGGAGGACAGCCCTACCTCAGATCCACACTTGGATCCTACCTCAGAGAGCAACACTCTCCTACCTCAGGCAATAAAGCCCTACAACTCAGATCTACACTTGGATCCAACCTCAGTACCCCACCAGGGCACCTACCTCAATGACTAATTAGTCACCTACCTTAGGCATAAAGTGCCCTACACTCAGATTCAGATAAACTAAATCCTACAAGAAAAGAATACAGAATAATTTAAGAAAAATAAAATAATTGACTCAGAGATAAGTCTCTGATTCTATCTTGCTGGACTGAGCAGATATTAGTCTATCACACTTGCTGTAGAAGGAATTAGTCCTCTTCTACACCTAACTCTTCTCTGCTACACAGATGAGCAACAACCAGCTTGCTGAATGGAAGAATCAGCTTCTCTGTTCTTGAAAGAACTATCTTGCTGAGCTTGAATAGCTTCAGCTAACTTCCTTTTCCTTTGCGGATATCTCTGCTGGACTTTAGCTTTCAAGCTTGATGGAGAAGAAGATGTCCAGCCGCCTCTAATTTCCTTTCTGTATTTTCTTCATTTCTCCTTTTTCTGTTCGATCTCTTTCGTTTGTTGCCCTAATCCCTTTACTTTTTCATTTTTATATGCGTTAATTTGAATCAATGGCACACTTGTTTGTGGCCCCATCCAAGGTTTGGTGAGCCCCACCTTCTTCAGAAAAGGACAAGGTATCTTTTGGCGCCACTGCAGCTTTCCCGCAACGGCTACATGTAAGTTGACTTTGATAACGTCAGTAATGGTCATCACCATCTGGACTTAGAAAATATTCCAGAAATCCATGAAGCGTTGAGTGATGTTAAGTCACTCAACGTCATCTGTCTTGGCTCTCAGCTCTTTTGGACTTGTGAATTTTCTCTGGATTTGTCTCAGTGGTTCTGTCTCAGCGATCTCAGCGGTTTCTTCTTAACAGCTGTGATAGGACTTTGTCTCAATGCTTTCTTCTTATCAGTTGAGACAAGTCTCTTACTTAGCAGTATCTTCACAGCGGTCTCAGCAGTTTTTGTTTTACAGCTGAGACTATCTTCTGTCTCAGCGGTTTTCCTCTTAACTATCTCAGCGCTTCCTTCTTCATGAGAAGCGTTGAGTGAACCTGCTTCACTCAACGCTTCTGGACTTAGATAAATCCAACCAGTTTTGTCTCAGCACTTCCTTCTTCCTTAGAAGCATCAAATGAACCTACTTCACTCAACGCTTCTAGACTTAGAGAAATCCAGCTAGTTTTATCTCAATGATCAAGCTGACACATTCTTCTCAGTTATCTCAGTTGTCTTAGCGGTCTCAACGCCTTCTTCTCAGCTATCTTAGCGGTCTCAACGCCTTCTTCTCAGTTATCTCAGCGGTCTCAGCGCTTTTTGCCTTGGTCAGTTTTTCTGGCTTTAGGTACGTTCGACGATCTGAGGGCTGAGCTTGACGAACTTTGATCTTCTCAGCGGTTTCAGCACTTTTTGCCTTAGTTTATTTTTTTGGCTTTAGCATGACAAGTGTTTACCTGAGCTTGACGATCTATAAGCTGAGCTCGACGAATTGCAAACTGAGCTCGACGAACTTTGAGCTTAACTCGACGAATTTTAAGTTTACTACCAAACTCATTTTCTTCACATGTCCAATCATGGACTACCTGCATGCATGAACTAAAGCACACACCAAATACATTATGCTTCTTAGCATGATTGTGATGCCCCTTCAAATCCTGAGGAACATTGTAGGGCACAATTCCCAACAATCTCCCTCTATTTGAAGAAGGCGGAACACCCATTCATGCTAAGGTGCATCAACATAATAAATATCATGATAGGTCCAATGATAACATTATCATGACAACTAGCCATCCCAGTACAGGATAACTCTCCTTGGATGAGATGGCTTATCATTATGATTGAAAGATCAATGGTACAGGTGAATTATCAATCATTGACAATGTGATAGTATGATTAATCAACAAAGGCTTCATTAATCATTTACAAGGTACACAATTTGATTAAGATCTACCTAAACATTAACTTAGCCAAACAACAGTAGCAACCTTGTGATTACAAGATTTCTATAACAAAACAACATATTTATCAAACACAGACATGTAAGTGAAAATTTCATGCATATTTGTCACATCAATGTAGTCATAGCCAAAACACATTCATTTCCTTGATAGAAATTTAAAATTTTTACACTGTTGAAATTTATTACAAAACATAGATTAGACAATTTTTAAATAAGCTTAAGTCTTGCAATCTTCTATCAGCTATTCTTTGATGAACTTGCACCAGCATCCTTGGTTGTAACAGTCTTCTTCAAGTTTTCTACTTTGTTCTTCTGCCTCTTGAAGTAGAGGAATGACTTTGGAATATATCTGTGAGGCATTTTCTTAGGGTTGCTCTTCCTTACCAGATTCTCTTTGAATACTCTTTCCCTTAGGGAATTTCTGTCTATATGCTTTATCCATTCCTCATAAGGATATACACTATCAATATTCTTTAAGATTTGTTCATGGCTTACCCAAGCATTGATAATGATGGATTCAGAGGCATCAACTAGCTGTTCATAATCTGGATCATCTCTGTTTTCAGTTCTCCTCTTTGACATGAACTCTTCAGCTATTTGAGTTCCTTCCCTCTTTCTTCTGGCAGCAAGTTATACATCTTGTACAATTCTAGCTTGTGCTGGTAAGTCTAGATCCTCTAGCCTCTTTCTATCTAGGAGGGGCAGGTGTAGTGCCACCTTGGTGCCTTGAATTACATTAAAGGCTTGATCTTCAATGAGTGTTGCTGCCTTAGCATGGCTACTCTCCCCTTTTCTGCCTTCTTTAAATATGGTCTTTTGCAATAAGGTGGTGTTGTCTTCATTCTTGCTTGATATAGAATTGAATATTCTTTCATTGTCAGCAAGTAACTCATCTTTCAGAAGTATTGCCTACTTCATAGATTGGAAGGCAACATTGGTGATATGCTGATTTACATGATCTGTTGTACCCTTGATCACCTCATCAGTTGAACTTACATAATTCTTGACATATCCTATGTTAGCTACAAAGAGGTTTTGGCTTGTGTCCAAGGATTGTATGAGGGTGGTCATTTTGATGCCATCAGTTCCACCCCTATCAAACTAGGTGGTGACCTGTTTGTTTAAGTGAGGGATTTCTTATTTATTTTCATTGACTTTGGTTGTCAAGTCATCCCTCAGTTTGGCAACTGATTGATCAACATACTCCTTGAGGGTTGTGGTCTGAGCATCCAAGAGTGCTTTGATTTGGTTTAGAAATTCCTTATTGTAGATAGGAGTAGATAAAGTATGGCTCATAGGAGGAGGTACAACATTCTGAGCAGGGATCTGAGAAGGCTCCCCATCAACTACAACACCTATAGTAGGAAACATTTCCTTAGCTAAAGCTGTATTAACACTACTAATTAAGAGGGTGTGGGTATTACCTGTAGTGGGTGTAGACTCAACTATTATGTTGACAATTTGATCCAAGTTTGTCAGATCCATCTGATCATGCTCCCCCTCAGACTGAGCATCCTTCTCTAGGCTTGACCTATCAAGATAAGTATCTAAAGCTTCAAGAGTCGCATTGTTATCTTCTGCCATATCTGCCTCATCCTCTATGGCAACTTCTTCCTCATTGCTAATCTTTTACATTTGTCCTGACCTAGGGCTGGCATGGATTTTATCAACATACACTATAGTGTCATGAAGTTGAATGTTTGCAGAGGATTGACTGAGTGATAAGTCAACCTGCAGACCAATATCAGTTGGAGGGGATGATCCAAGCTTAGGTTCATGGCTGGAGGTTCTTTCTTCCTCAGTAGGTTTCTTCATTGTGTCCTTAGAGGAGTCCTTTATTGCTGAAGGTTGGATCATTGGTAGGACCCTAGTGAATCTGTCCAAAGTCTTTTTGTACATTCTCTTTGGGTAGTGAATCTTCACCCCATGTTTCTGTTTGAAGGTATCAGTATAGGTGTTCACTAGGTATAAGGAAAGAATTCTACCCATGTTTGGAGAGGGTATACAGTCTACTAATCTCTGATAGATGAGAGAAGACCATGAGGTCTTTCTATTCAGGATAATTCTGATCATGACATCAAACATGGACTTGGAGATAGTGTCATGTGATCTAGGTTTGCAGATAAGGGCTTTCCATACAATATCTGCTAGCAATTTGCCTCTCTGATTGAAGAATTTTCTTTTAAGAGACGCTGATTTGGCCTCATTGTATCCACACTAACTGAGAGCACGGTCTCTGTCCGTGACGATGAGCTCTTCTTCCTCGCCGGGGTTGACGAAGGGTATATGAAGGGCCTTTCCTAGTCTCTTAGGGTTTACCTTTATTTTTATATCTCCAATCTTAGACTTAAGGGAGTTTTGAGAGGAGAACACTTTAATATTCGAGAAGAATTCTACTAACTTCTTTTTAAGAATGGTGGATGTTTTTGACAGGGCGTACTCCAGGCCTGTGATTTCAATCATCCTTATCACTGCTTTAATCTCTGGAGAGGCATGACTGAATCCATTCCTCACAATTTTGTATCCTTCCTGGAGCTCCTTGATGACATTTGGCGCCATTGAAACAGTGCAGCAAGACGCTGAGAGGGTTTCGGTCTCGACAGCTAGGGTTAAAGCTTTTAACAGTGGAGTGGCTTTTCATTTCTTATCGCCATTATATTTATACCAAAAATGTTCAATTATCAATTAATCATTTTAGCTTAAACTTATACATTTCATTTTAACGGGTTGCGATACACTTCCTGTTATGAAATAGGAGATTTAGCGTTTCGATTTTTTTACCTCTCAGCTTTTCTTTTACTTATTCAATACATGTTTAATTTGTGGCTTCCCTTACTGATTGGATGTACAATCTACTTGACTTAATAAAAATTTTATTAGTTTTAAATAGAAGGGGACCTAACATGTTAATGAGCCAGTTCTATTGGCACTCCAATTTATGCATTGATTTACCTTAAAGCTTGCTAATAAGATATTTAAATTTTAGAATGAGGCCTGCAAAAATTAATAGTGTAGATAATTGAATCACTGTTTTATATTTGGTGTGCTTGATTAGGTTCAACCTGAGAACATTTAACATAACTAACAATTAGCAAACTTAATCTCTATATATGAGAGAGAGACTTACCTTGAGGCTTGCTTCCGCTAGCTTTTGAGGATTACATTCTTGACAGCCTCAATCTTAATTTGTTGCTTTTCCTGTAGTATATTCCTAGAGCAACAATCCTGTCCCAGACATTTGCCTGGAACACCCATTGTCCAAATACCAAGTCTTAATTGGACAGGTACTTGGACTATCCTGCAAAACAGAATTCATTTACCCTGAGGCACCCAATGATAATTGGGTCCTAGGTTCTTGTTAGCATCATAAAACTTTTGCCCAACTCTCTGCCTGGGCTAAGCACCTTTCTATCCACTAGTTACATTTAGGTTATGCCAACAATCAATGACAAAGTGACCCACTTTCCCATAACAGCAACATTTATGAATGTTGTATCTTCTCTTTAGGCCAGCACAGAATTGATGTCCATAAGAGATGTGAGCAACAACAGACTTTGCTGGATGAGCATTGCATGATGCTGCCCCCTTCTTCCTGAGTGAAGGTGCTGAGGGACTAAATACAGCTGGTCCAGTATGGGCCTGATGTATTTTTGGAGCCTGCCATCTAGTGGACTCTCTCATTTCCTTAGATAAAGGATATTTGGATCTAAATCTAAAGGACTTCTCCTGAACATTGTGGCTACAGTGGACAATATCACTCTTTCTTGGATCATGTGCCTTCACCCCACTGGTGGAACACACATTTGATCGATCCTTTTGGAGTAGTGCAAACTTGTCAGTTTTAGAAGGTGAATTTGGCTTTTGAAACACTGTCCTCTTATTAGGAAATTCAGATTTGAAATGATGATTGATGTGATTAATACCCAGCTTCTTAGGGACTGGGCAAGTTGCAGCTTTTGGCAACTGACCCTGTGACTGAGAAGGGTTAATCACAATCCCCAATCTCTCTGTGAACTTTTGTTCTAGATATCTAATATGATTTTTCTTCTCTTCCAGAAGAAAAGTCTGACACTCAAGACTTTTCTTGAGTTCAAACACTTCATAACTTTTCTTACAGAACTCAATAGATTTATTGTTATAAAGAGTTTTATAAGGCATTAGGACTTCTATCTCCTTGGCTTGCCTTTTGGCAAGAATTCTGCCCTTCTTTAGAGCATCTAGGAGTAGTCCATACTTATCAATCAATTGATTAACATCAGTCTCAGATTCTGAGCAATCTTTATCATAGGATGAAGATGAACCGGTATCTGGACTGGTCTCATAGTCAGAGGAAGATGCATAATTGAAAATAGGTTGTACCTTGATTGATTCTGAATCTGGCTGATTTCTTTCTTCTTCAGTCATTGCCATCAAACCATGGAATCCATAGTATTCTTCATCCTCCTCATTATCATTGTCTGAGTGTGACAGAGGAGCCCTGATTCCTATACTGACAGTAGGATATTCCTCATCTTCTCCTGGATCTGCAGTAACAGACATCAGCCCTATATAGGCTTCTTCCTCTTTATCTTCAGAATCTGAGGATGAAGAATCTTTCCAGCTTCTCTACTTCTTAGCTGCAAAGGACTTCTCCTTCTTCTTGCCCTTGTGGTGATGGTGAAGCTTTTTATTCTTATTCTCATCTTCTTCCTTTCTTTTGACTGGGAAGTCAGCAACGACATGCCAAGCCTTGCTACAACAATAATAGATGACATTAGAAGAAATCTATTTACTAGTTTTAGGGACATACCTATCATCCTTGGATGACTTCCTGTGATAAGAGGATGAAGATGACTTGCTCCTCCAGTCCTTCTTCTTTATGAACTTCTGAAATTGCCTGGAGAAGGCAGCTAGATCTTTATCAGACTTGTAGTTGTCTGATGAGCTTGGCTTAGAATTATCAAAGCAAGATTCAGCTTCCCTCCTTGGTGGTAAGGGAGTCTTTCTTCCACTTCTTCTTGGGGCTTCTGCCTTGAATGCCACAGACTTGTCCTTGGACTTGAATTGGCTGCTCTTCTCCTCTTCTTGTCTAGCAGCCAGCTACATTTCATAGGACTGCAACTTTCCAAAGAGTGTTGGTGGAGGAGTGTCTGTTAACTTAGTCATTTCCCTAATGACACAAATCTTGGTGTCTCAATCTATAGTGAGAGATCTAAGGAACTTGTCATTCAGCTCATAGTTATTGAAGGTCCTACCATAGGTTCTTAGTTCATTGACTATCCTAAAGAACCTTTCAAAACAGTCATCAACTTTTTCAGACTTGCTTTGCCTGATGGCCTCATACTCTTGATTAAGCATGTACTTTCTATCATCTCTAACTTCCTCATACCCTTCCATGTAGACCACAAGAGTGTCCCACATTTTCTTAAAGGTCTTGCAGTGTATAAGATTTTGGAAGGTTGAGCCATCAATGGCACTGGCTATAATTTTTTCTGCCCTTTTGTCCATGGTGGACAAAATCACTTCATCTCTGTCCATTTCTGAATATGCGTCAGGCACTCTCACAGTAGTATCTATGGTGGAAGCTTTTGTGGGGACAAAAGGACCTTCCACCACTATTACATAGATCTTAGGGTTAGATGCTTCCATGAACAGTCTGATCTTTTGCTTCCATAGGCCAAATCCTTCCTTCCTGCAGATGGGCAACTTCATGGTCCCTAGCTCCTTATAGTTCATTCCAGACCCCATAATCTTATCTTATAGCTAATCTTGGAGGTATACTCAGATTGTTAAATTCTTTTTGAGTAACCTCCCTCTGATACCACTTGAAATTTATTTAACTCAAGGTTAGCTAATCACCTAGAGAGGGAGGGGGTGAATATGTATTTGAATTTTTATCAGTTCTTTTGTTGTTTTCAAATTAAACTATCTAGAGCTTGTCCTTAGATCCTGCAATAAGAAAGAAAACAAACAACACATCAGACACAAAGATTTATAGTGTTTCCTCAATTGGGTACATCCACTTTCCCTCCCACCTATCCAACTGATTTGTTGGACTAGGCACAAACTCCACCAATATGCTCCTCAGAGCTTACACCTCATGCCCTCAGCCTATAACACAGATTATTCACAGAATCCAAACTTAGAACCACAAGGGTTCCTACCTCAGAGCCCTGCAGGACTCCTACAGCTCAGTGATCCACTGATCACCTACCTCAGCCTTATTTCTAAGGCCTACAACTCAGGTTCTTCAGCGCTACAGCTTCAGGCACACAACCCTACTCTCAGAGTACCATAACAGTCCTACAACTCAGTACCCTTACAGGTACCTACAGCTCAGCCTCATCTAAGGCCTACAACTCAGTGACACACTTGTCACCTACAGCTCAGTGACTCTCCAGTCACCTACCTCAGGTACAAGACCCTACACTCAGGCTGGAAGGACAGCCCTACCTTAGATCCACACTTGGAACCTACCTCAGAGAGCAACACTCTCCTACCTCAGGAAATAAAGTCATACATCTCAGATCCACACTTGGATCCTACCTCAGTACCCTAACATGGCACCTACTTCAGTGACTAATTAGTCACCTACCTCAAGCACAAAGTGCCCTACACTCAGATTTAGATAAACTGAATCTTACAAGAAAAGAATACAAAATAATTTAAGAAAAATAAAACAATTGACTCAGAGATAAGTCTCTGAGTCTATCTTGCTGGACTGAGCAGTTATCAGTCCAGCACACTTGATGTAGAAGGAATTAGTCATCTTCTATAACTAACTCTTCTCTGCTGCACAGATGAGCAGCAACCAGCTTGCTGAATGGAAGAATCAACTTCTCTGTTCTTGAAATAACTATCTTGCTGAGCTTGAATAGCTTCAGCTAACTTCCTTTTCCTTTGCGGATATCTCTGCTGGACTTTAGCGTTCAAGCTTGATGGAGAAGAAGATGTCCAGCCGCCTCTAATTTCCTTTCTGTATTTTCTATGTTTTCCCTTTTTCCGTTCGATCTCTTTCATTCGTTGCCCTAATCTCTTTTCTTTTTTCCTTTTTATATGCGTTGATTTGAATCAACGACACACTTGTATGTGGGCCCAACTAAGATTTGGTGAGCCCCACCTTCTTCAGAAAAGGACAAGGCAACTTTTGGCGCCACTATAACTTTCCTGCAACGGCTACATGTAAGTTGACTTTGATGACGTCAGCAATGGTCATCACCATATAGACATAGAAAATATTCCAGATATCCATGAAGCAATGGTCATTAAACGCCATCTGTCTTGGCTCTCAGCGCTTCTGGACTTGTGAATTTTCTCTGGATTTATCTCAGCGGTTCTATCTCAGCGGTCTCAGCGGTTTCTTCTTAACAGTTGTGACAGGCTTTTCTCTCAATGCTTTCTTCTTATCAGCTAAGACAAGTCTTTGTCTCAGTGGTATCTTCACAGTGGTCTCAGCAGTTTTTGCTTTACAACTAAGACTATCTTCTGTCTCAGCGATTTTTCTCTTAACTGTCTCAGCCTTCCTTCTTCATGAGAAGCGTTGAGTGAACCTACTTCACTCAACACTTCTAGACTTAGAGAAATCCATCCATTTTTGTCTCAGTGCTTCCTTCTTCATTAGAAGCGTTGAGTGAACTTGCTTCACTCTATTCTTTTGGACTTAGAGAAATCCAGCTAGTTTTGTCTCAGTGATCAAGCTGACACATTCTTCTCAGTTGTCTCAGCTGTCTCAGCGGTCTCAACTCCTTCTTCTCAGCTATCTCAGCTGTCTCAGCAGTCTCAACGCCTTCTTCTCAGCTATCTCATCTGTTGAATGAGCTATACATCTTGGATATCCCACCCACTCTTCTCTCAGCCACCTCTAGTGTCGATTGGCATTGCCGCCTTGGGCATGCACCCCTTCTGATTCTCAAGCAGACTCTTCCTGATGTTCCTTTATGGGAGTTCTCTTGTGAATCTTGTATCTATAGCAAACAACATTGTTCTTCCTTCCCCCTGCCTGTACCAGGAGTAGTACTCCTTTATCTTTATTTCATTCTGATGTATGAGGTCCTTATAAACTCCCTAGTATCTTTGGATTTCGCTATTTTGTCACCTTTATTGATGATTACTCGCATACTACGTGGTTATATTTACTGCATGATCGTACTAAACTTACATCCGTGTTTCGTGCTTTTTTAACTAAAATGCGTACGCAATTTGTCACCCCCCTCAAAAGTCCTCCGCACTGATAATGCTCACGACTATACGGGTCGCACCTTCTCCAATCTCTGCACCGAATTTGGCGTCATCCACCAAACTTCGTGTGCATATACTCCTCAGCAAAATGGGGTGGCCGAACGAAAGAATAGCCATCTTCTTGATGTTGCTCGGTCCCTCATGTTTCAAATGTAGGTTCCCATTGAATATGGGAATTTTGCCGTCTCCACAGCCTGTCATCTCATCAACCGCCTACCCTCGTCTGTTCTTGACTTTGCCTCACCTATCCAACTCCTCTATCCTTCCACTAACCCATCTCACCCTCGCTGGTTTTCGTGTTTGTTTGTTATGTTCATCTTCTTGACCCCTCTTCTGAAAAACTTGCTCCTCTGGCGGCAAAATATATGTTTGTTGGCTACTCCCGTACTCAAAAGGGGTATGTTTGCTACTCTCCTTCTGATGATAAGCTGGTCGTCTCGGAGGAATTCACCTTCTGCGAAGACCAACCCTTCCACTCACCATCCCCCACCCCGTCTTCCTCTCCTCCTCTTCCCCGGCCTGCCGTACCTATCACGCCCTCTTCTCTGACATCTCCTTCCTTCTCTCTCCCTGCCCCCTCAGGTTCCTCCGCCCCTTATTTGTGTCTACACTCGTCGTTGCTCTAAGGATGATTGCCTGCACCAGCTCCATGCTCCCAGTGATACCCCTGCAACAGCAGATCCAGCTCTCGCCACTACAGCTCATGCCTTGGTGAACTATGTTTCTCTCCATCGGCTGACTCCACCTCTCTACACCTTTGCCACCTCTCTTTCCTCTATTTCTATTCCTAGCACTGTACAGGAGGCACTTCAACACCCTGGGTGGCGTGTGGTCATGGACGATGAAATGCGGGCTCTTTGGGCTAACCGGACTAGGGATCTGGTTCCTCTTCCTGCAGGCCAACACTGTGTTGTCTGCAAGTGGGTCTTTGCTGTTAAACATGTGGCGGATGGCACAGTTGAGTGTGTAAAGGCCCGTCTCGTGGCCCAGGGTTTTACTCAGCAACATGACCTTGATTATGAGGAAACCTTCTCTCCGGTGGCCAAATTGAACACGGTCAGCGTTCTTCTCTCCTTTGTTGTTCATCATCATTGGCCTCTTTATCAGCTGGATGTTAAGAACGCCTTCCTCAACGACGATCTGCATGAGACTGTTTATATGAACCAACCTCCCGGGTTTAAGACCACGAGGGAGTCTCGGGTCTGTCATCTTTGGAAATCTATTTATGGTCTCAAACAGTCCCCACGCGCTTGGTTTGAAAATTCAGCAAGGTTGTCTATGATATTGGCTTCATTCAGAGCTCGACTGACGTTTCTCTCTTCACCCAACATCGGTCAACCGGAACTGTTATCCTACTTGTCTATGTTGACGATATCCTCATTACTGGCGACTATACTACAAGGATACAACACATCAAGCAATAGTTGAACTCCGCCTTTCAAACCTAAAGATCTTGGCAAGCTTCGGTATTTTCTTGGGCTTGAGGTTGCACGATGCCCTGATGATCTTGTGTTATCCCAAAGGAAGTATTGTATGGAACTCCTTCATGACGCCGACTATTTTGGATGCAAACCTGCGGATACTCCTATGGATGCTAATCACAAGTTCTCGACCCACATTTCTGATTTCAATAAGCTTCTTACAAATCTGGAATACTATAGACGCTTGGTTGGGAAGCTGATCTATCTTACAGTTACTCGACCAGACATCTCTTTTGCCGTGGAAGTTGTGAGTCATTTTATGCATGCTCCTCAGACATCTCATCTTCAAGCTGTCGAGCGCATTCTTCGATATCTCAAGAACGCTCCATGACAAGGGTGAAAGAGTTCAGTTGTCTACTTAAATCACCTAGAGGGGGGTGAATAGGTGAGTTGTGCGTCTTTTTGCGGAATAAAAATTTAGAGATCCATGCACACAATTATCAACCAAACAATCACAGACGACAAAAGATTTATAGTAGTTCCCCAACCTTGGGTATATCCACTTTCCCTCACCGATCTAGCAAAGCACTAGACTCGGCTACTCTACTATCTCGGATTGAAAACCAATCCTACGCCTCGGAACAACGTTCTCCTTTGATCATTCTCAGTTGATTTATAAAGAACAGATGAGTTTTCTCATCCAAGAGTTTGGTGAAAATGTCTGCTCTCTATAGATTAGTAGGAATATGGGTTAGGTTAATTCTCTTTTTGTCTACATTATCTCTAATGAAATGATGTCTTATATCAATATGTTTAGTCCTAGAATGGTGAACTGGATTCTGTGCTATAGCAATAGCACTAGTATTATCACAAAATAATATTGAATTATTTAAGTTGACACCATAGTCTAGGAGTTTGTTTTGTATCCATAACATTTGTGAACAGCAGCTGCCAGCAGCCATGTATTCTGCTTCTGCAGTTGATGTAGACACAGATGTTTGCTTTTTACAAAACTAGGAGACAAGTCTCATACCCAGGAACTGGAAAGTTCCAGAGGTACTCTTCCTGTCCACTCTACATCCAGTATAGTCAGCATATGAGTATCCAGTTAACTCAAACTCTGACTCTACAGGATACCAGAGTCCTAGATTTGGGCAACTCTTTATATATCTCAAAATTCTTTTTAAGAAAATAAGGTGATATTCTTTAGGGTTCACTTGGAACCTAACACAAAGGCATGTGACAAACATGATATCAGGTCTGCTAGCTGTTAGGTATAATAGGGATCCAACAATTGTCCTATAATGTTTCTGATCTACAGGTCTCACTGTTGTATCAGAATCCACAACAGCATTTGTAGTTATAGGTGTTTTCATTCCTGAAGCATCACCTATCCCAAACTTCTTAATAAGCTCTTTAGCATACTTAGCTTGGGAGAGGAAGATACCATCAGGGAGCTGCTTCACTTGGATACCAAGGAAGTAGGAAAGCTCACTCATGCTACTCATCTCAAATTTGGAATGCATGAGGTCAGCAAACCTATTGCATAATTTGGGATCAGTAGACCCAAAGATGATGTCATCCACATATATTTATACTAACAAAATTTGGTTCTTATGATGTCTAGTGAAAAGAGTTTTATTTATGGTTCCTCTTGTAAATTTATGCTCTAAAAGAAAGCTTGCTAAGGTCTCATACCAGGCTCTTAGAGCTTGCTTTAAACCATAGAGAGCTTTATGCAATTTAAATACAAAAGAGGGTTGAGTTAGAGAGATAAAACCTGAAGGTTGTTCCACATAAACCTCTTCTTGAAGCACTCCATTCAAGAATGCACTCTTGACATCCATTTGAAAAACTTTGAATTTCCTGTGAGCTGCATAGACAAGGAATATTCTTATGGCCTCTAACCTTGCAATAGGGGCAAAGGTTTGGTCATAGTCAATTCCTTCCTCTTGCCTGTAGCCCTGAGCAACTAGCCTAGCATTGTTTCTCACTATATTTCCTTGAGCATCCAACTTGTTTCTGTAGACCCATTTGGTTCCAATAACTGGGTAGTTATGAGGTCTTGGAACCAAATCCCAAACTCTACATCTCTCAAACTGATTTAGTTCCTCTTGCATTGCAATGATACAGTGGGGATCTTGCTCAGCTTCATGTATAGAGAGAGGTTCAATCTGAGAGAGAAAACAGGTATGCATCAAGTCTTGGTTAAGTCAATTCCTTGTCTGTACACCTGCTGAAATGTCTCCAATCACTTAAGATCTGGGGTGATCTCTAAGTGTGACAAGATCAGTGGGTGGAGTTTGTTCAGCAACAGCTTCTATAATTGATTTCTCTTGAGGAATGTTATTAGCTGTTGAGGGAAGTTCAGCCAATTCCACTTGAATCTCTTCTTCACTGTCTTCAGCAACCTGTGGAGAAAGATGGGTTGATACCTCTTGGGTAAGGTTTAGTCCATCCATAGACTCACACAGTTGTGGAACCTGCAAAGAGCTATTGGTAGAAATCTCTTTCTCCTTATAAGACATGTTAGCTTCATCAAAAGATACATGGACTGACTCTTCAATTTTAAGAGTGGATTTATTGAATACCGTATAGGCCTTGCTTACTTGGGAGTATCCTAGAAAAATCCCTTCTTCATCCTTAGCCTCAAACTTTCTAATGTATCTTTTATTGTTTGTGTGAATATAACATATACAACCAAAAACTTTAAAATATGTGATTTTAGGTTTCTTCCCTTTAAGTAATTCATAGGGGGGCTTATTTTTTAGCTTATGCATAAGGCTTCTATTCAGGACATAGTTAGCAGTGTTTACAACTTCTGCCCAAAAGGATAGAGGCATGTAAGCATCTGTCAATAATGTGCCTATAGATTCAATGAGTGTCCTATTTTTCCTTTCAGCTACCCCATTTTGTTGGGGAGTTCTAGGAGCTGAGAAGCACTGTCTGATACCTTCTTTCTCACAGAACTCATGCATAAGAAGAGACTCAAACTCTGTTCCATGATCACTTCTGATCAATGCAACATGAGTAGAAAACTCAATTTGTATGGTCCTGAGAAAATCTGTAAGAACCTTGAATGTATCTGACTTAGTTCTCGGAAAGGCTACCCAACTGAATCTGGAGAAGTCATCTACAATCTTATTAATGGATTTGAAGTTAGTTTTAGTTTGCTTGCCCAAAGTGTAGGGACCAGAAGACTTCCCTCCTAGCCACAACTCATTTTGCTTTGTAAACAAACACTGCAATGTTGCCTTGTCTAATTCCAATTAAAACAGTCATTATTAATAATAGAACAAGAGGTAGAGTTAAAATAGATAACCTTCATCCACTTATGGATATTAGGTTATGTCCTCTTACAAGCAAATACTGTTCCAACTGCTTCATATCCTAGGTGAGTCACCAAAATCACCTTTGGTCCTCTTATTAATATTGGCCTTGCTGCCTGTCATATTTGGAGCAACCATTGTCCTAGTCTGACTTTTAGTTCACCTGTACTTGAAAAACAAAACTAATTGTTCTTGACAGGTTATCTTGGGTCCTTTATTTTGTTGAAAAGAAAAGCTAGATATACTGCATGTTGAGATTTATAACCTAGGATATCTCCTTTAACCCAATCAGCCTGGATTAAATGGTTTATTAGTTGGCTTAGAATTTTGTAGGAAATGAGTTTGGTCCTTCTGGGTTCCGAAGAAGGTAAACCGAATCTAATCGTCAAGGTCATTTTTGCGCCCCAAGTTCATCGACCTCTGCTGATGAACCATACAAAGTTCGTCGACCAGTTAGAATTATTATAACTGAAGTTTGCGTTAGCGTTCGTCGATTTGGGTTCGACGAACTAATTTCGGATCTGGGTTCGACGAATGCTGTGAACTTTGTTTTTATTTGATGTTCTCTTTTATGCCTTGTGTATGGGTTTTTGATTGTTTTCAGATATTGGTTTGTTTATTATCTTTTCTTTACTGGCAGAAACAAATTTAATGGGTTGGTTGAATATTTTTCTTAATTGGGGGGCAAACTTGATGAAGCACCCAAGCCCAGCTTGCCATTTAATCTGATATTAAGTAGCTTGAACTTCTCCCAAATTGCTAGTTGTTTGGCCTCAGTTTTGGCAGCTAAAATGGATCTTTTAGTTTCAAAATCAGATTAGGTTTCCTAGGTTTTTCTCTAGGTTTTTTATTTCTTTTTCTGTAATCAAGTCTAAGAACATAGTTTTGTCAATTTTAATAAATCCAAGCTTGAAAAACCCGATCTGCCTCAGTTGAGGCTGCCTCATCTTCAGATTCTCCTTCTGATCTTGAATTGCTCCTGGAGGCATCAATTGCTAGAAGGCAAACCTCCTTGGATCTTGCTTCTTCCTCTTCTTCACTTGAGTTGGAAGAGGATGATTCTTCTTCAGTATCACTCCATGTCTCAGCAACAAGGACAATTTCCACCACGGAGCTAGAAGTCGAAGTCTCCCTTTCTTTCTTCTTCTCTTCTTCAGATCTTCAATCTAGTCCAAGTATCTAGGTCGAACAATTTCTATTCCAAGATTTCAACAATAATGACAATTTCCACCACGGTCAATTCCTTTATTCCTTAGTGCTAAATACTTAGACTAGATTGAAGATCTCAAGAAGAAGAAGAAGAAGAAGAAGAAAGAGAGACTTCGACTTCTAACCTACAAGTTGCAAATGATGTAAGGATTGATGTCATTATTATAGGAACTTACTATTTATCTTCCTCTAATATGTTTGTAATACAATTAGTGAACTGCTATTAGGTACTTATTATTATTAAAGATATTATTTTTATTTCATATTTGGAATTTGAAAGGATTTTATTGGTATTAATACAATAAAATTCTAAATATATATGGATGTTGTCTGTTTATGTACTAAGCAAATATTTAATGGTCTTTATGTTTGATATTAGACTAGCTTATCTCTAACATTACTAACACTACAAGTTGAAAATAAATGCCTTGAATCCTACATATTTGTGGCATTATATGATATAAATGAGAAGATTGTTTTCCAAACTCCAAAAGGATTGATTATTGGACTCATTTGATTATGAATTATATGAGACATGTGTGAATCTTATTTGTTTGGTAAGATGCCTAAAGCCATTTTACTAGTCATACTAAGAGGGAAAATGATCATTTATTATAATGCTTTCTGATGTATAAGGGCCCTTAAGTTCCATGGATAGAGATGAATTTTATTATTTCATTACATTTACTAAAGTTTTAGTATATCTGGCTTTGTGCATCTTATGAGACACAAGCCTGAATGCTTTGAAAAGTTCAAACAGTTTAAGAATAAAATACAAAAAAAAAAAAAATTTAAGACACGTTGATTTGATTGAGATGACAAATATTTTAGTTAAGAGTTTCAAGACTATTTAAGTGTGGTATTGTATCATAACTCACTCCACCAAGAACACAACAACATAATGGTGTCTCTAAGAGGAGAAATTGTTTCCTATTGGGCATGTTGTGATCTATGATGAGTCTCGCATATCTTCAGAATTCTTTTTGGGATATGCTTCATAAACAGTATTTTTCACACTAAACTATGGTCATACTAAAATGATTTAGGTGTCACATTAGATATGGATAAACATCATAATATGTCTTTTATAAATATTTGAAGTTATGAGAATTATGCGAGATGTCAAATATCTGACAAAATTAATCATAAATCGGATGCATGTTATTTTATAAGGTATCCTACGGAAACTAAAACTTATTATTTCTATAAACATTATGAAAGAAAAGTGTATGTAGCAAAGAATGGAATCTTTCTATAAAGAGAGTTTATTTCTAGAAGAATTAACAAAATAAAATTTGAAGAGGTTCATGAACCAAAAGATTACAATAAACATAATGTAGAACATAAGCAAGGACTACAAATTATTGTAGTATAAGAACATGCTTAAGAAAAACTAGTCCAACATAGATCTAATAAAACACTTTTTGAGCATGAAAAATATGGATTTCTCATGACAAGTGTTGAAGTCTGTGATCTAAAATCTATCAAGAGATTATTCTTACTACCAATATAATATAAACATATATGGCTTGGCTTTAAGAATATATAGAAATTGGTTATTGATTATGTTAGTTTCATTTATATTAGATTTAAGTAAAACCAAATCTAGAATATGCATTTAAATGTTAATTAAATAATTAGGAATTATTACATTCATTTTTGAACTGAAATGTCAACTTTACAAGCAGTGCCAAAAATTCCCCTCTTACAAATTTTCAAAAATCCTCTCTGATATAAAAAGGGTCACATTTTGGAAACTGATGAAAAATGATCTTTTTGGTTTTGATTGAAAGTTATAAAGCCACCTATTTTGGTCTTCTATGAAAAAACGATAGAGCAGGAAGAATGAGGTGGGAAGAATCAGTATAGAAATGAAACTCATATTTCGCTACAGAGATGAGAAATCATCTTCCATCAGTGAGACTGTTGGACATACTGTGTTGTGTTTTTTGTATTCGTGTAGATGTTTGTAGAGACATGGACTTCATTGCGCGTGTTGGTTCTCAGAACATTTTGTTATTCAAGAAATTTGATGTTGTCGCAAGCATACACTTGCTTTTCTTGATTTATTGTATTTTGCATTGATCCTTTCAAGGATTTTTAGTATTTGATTATGCTTTTGATGTGATGGAAACCCTAAATTAATAAGGTGATGTATTGTTCATGGATCAAGGTGAGGTTACTACCTATTAAGATTAATTAAATGGATCAAACTCCGAGAAGTGGCTTGATGCCATGTGATATAAAATGGCCTTCGTGTATACAAACTAGGTACATACCATAATTGAACCACATAAAGGGGTAACACCTATAGTGACTTTTCAAGAAGAAAACTTATATGAATGGGAATGTATAGATATTCAAAGGATGATTAGTGGCTAAAAGTTTCAAAAAATGCATGGTATTGACTATAATGAGACTTTTCCCCCAATTACTACAGTTAAATTCATAGATATTAAAACCTCTTTACTCAATAAAAAAATCTACTTGAGGATGTGTGCATGACAACATAAGGCCAACTTTGTATCTTCACATGAACCTAGAATGGTATATAAGTTGCAAAGATCCATTTATGTATTGAAAAAACTTTTCAAAGTTAAAATCTTTATTTTAATGAGAAAATCAAAGAATTTGGTTTCATTAAAAATGGAGTTGAGACATGTATTTACAAGAAGGTTAGTTGGAAGCATAGTTGTATCCCTACGGTTATATGTAGAAGATATATTACTCATTGGAAATGATATTTGTTATTAATATTTGGCTAGGGAATTGGTTTTCTATGAATAACTTGAGTAAAGTAGACTACATACTATGTATAAATATTGATCAAATAAATTGCTTCAGCTAAGTCAGAGCACATGCATTAATAAGATGTTAAAGCAGTTTAACCTGCTTAAGTCTAAGAGAGGATTTTAGCCCATGGTGTAAATCTATTTAAGAATCAATTTGATAAATATCAAAAATATATGGACCATATGGGTGTGATTTCATGTGCTATGGTAATTAGACCAATCATGTATGTAATATTATGTACTCATCCTGATATCTTATATGCATTGAACATGAATAGTAGATGCATTCTAATCCATGTGAAGGTCACTATCAAGAATAACATGAAGTACTTAAGAACTAATGAAAAAAGATAATGACATTTCTTACTTGATGAATTCCAAAGATCCTTCTTAAGAACACCATTATTTCTTTGATTGGCTCGATAATGATCTCCTATATCACACCCAAGGAGAACATCAGGTGTTAGATGACCATCTAGCTTAACCGAACATCTTATCGTGCCAACAAAACCTAAACTTCGACAAATTTTTCAAGCCCACTCAATTAAGTATTCTCTTGCGTCAAATAGTTAATCATTTTCAAAATGATATCCCGCATCCAACAATGTTAACCAAAACTTTGACCAACTTTTCGAGCATCAATTTTGTCACGAGCCAGAGAAAAGATACGAAGGCGTTGAGAAGTTGTCAATTTTGCCACTCACCAGAGAACCTGCTCCCGGCATTGAGACTTGAGAGGTAACGTCATACCTACAAGTTGGAAGAGAGGTCAAACTCGGGAGATGCAATGTCGAGGAAGGCAGCGATCAAAATTGGAACTAGCTGCGCCACAAGGAGCTAGGGTTTCAAAATCAGGAGAGGCGAAGTGGATACAAGTGATGTGCACTTTTAAGAATGCGCCTAGTATTTTATATAAGAATTTTAGACTTAAATTTCTATGGATTTGGTGTGCAAAGAGCAAAAATTATCGTGTGTTTCACAACTCCCTTTTTAAACATTGTGTGCAACAATGTTAACGTACATCCACATAAATCTTCTAAGGAGATTGGTAAGATCCCTTTCATCAGGCTGAATCCTTCCCCAAATTTGCTCAAAAGTAGCAACACAATGTGAAAATTAAAAACAACAAAAAACAGTAAGATACCACAACAAGAATCTCGCACAACATATTAATGAATATTTAAAGTCATGGTAGTCACAATTATCACAATTCACCTTAGCATCTGAAGGAAAGCTGAAAGAAACATTAGAGAGGGAAAGAGAGTTACAGAGAATGAATATTCATGAAATTTGATGTTGTCGCAAGTATATGCTTATTTTTTTGCTTTGTTGTATTTTGCATGGATCCTGATGCAGGACGGTGCGTAGGGTTTACGCACCTGTCGGCAATTTCTAGGAAACCCTAATTGTATGCAACGAAATGTGATTTTTGCAAGTAATTGAAGCGGAGGTTGCGCGAATTTTATGAATCCTAAACAACTTTTTATCAAACACGAGAAAGGCTATTTTGCTTAAAAGAAAAGATTTTCTTAAATTGAGGGTTCAATTTAAATCCACGGAAGGAAACTCGCAACTTCGTTCTGTTCCCTTTGTTGCAGCCAAAACGGAAATCGTGAACTCCAAATACGTTCCCGCTTGGAGTTCTCGACGTAGCGTTTGCTGACAAAATTTGGCAAAAAACTCAGCAATGAGTCTAATAAATCCTAAGAGAAAATGAACACACGCAAAGAAAGGGATAGAAACAATTACCCACGGAAGAGGCGTCTTCCGTATTCCGAAGTCGATGGCGATCACGCGAGAAACTTCTCGTCACCTTCGAACTCCGCTCCGAGGTCGGCCGCTATCGCACACGGGCACCAAGGAAATAAGTCACTCCCTCACACGAGATGGTTCCACGGAATCACTCAATAAAGTAAGGAGGCCACAAACTAAACAACCGAAAATTCACTCGCTCTCACACACAAGAGTAGCTCCACGAAATCTCTAAAACAAGAAATCACTGTTCACGGAGTTATAAAACTCACAGCGATATCAAAACATCAATCACACCTAACTCAACACACTATCCACCGAAACATTGTTTCAATTTACTGTTCACTATTCACGGAAGCCAGTAACAGTACTTCACAAAGTTACTGTCCTTCTTCAAGCAGCCCATCAAATTCCCAATAAGCTACAGCAAAATTTCCTCTCAATCGAAAATCAAGTTCACAGCACCATTAAACAGAAATCAATAACTCATTCATCAACAACTAACAGGGCTGGGTTGTTCGGACACCCAAACCTCACAACAGCAACAAATTTCAATTAACTATTCTCTCGAACAGCAACAATCAACCCTCCAAAGGGCTCATCTACAAATTTCAACCACTACTAAACTACTGTTAATCTTCTTCTGCCTTTACTCTAGCACTACTGTTCATCTCCCTAACACTCCCACACAGGAAACACTTACAGCAAACGCACAACATCAATATTTTTTTCTTCAACATTCATCACATTTTTCAACAATCAACAACCATGCAAAATACAAAATGCATCCCCTTTTATAGGGTTCAGCCCAAACAGCAAAAAAATACTAAAACAGAAACTGAAAATAATCGGAGAACCTCCATGATCGGCGGAAACAGGAACATGGCGCTGAAAACCGCCTGGAAGAGGCGTCGTGGCCTGCGCTTGCGGAAGACGTGGTTGTCGTGCATCATCGTGGTCGAGAGATGTGGCTTTGCGAAGAGGAGGTGCGGTTGCCGAGCCCTAGCGGAAGCGTGACATCCGCCATTCTTGCGGCCCTGGATCGGGAGGGGAGAAGGAGAACAGTGACCGAACCCTTGAACCGGGAAGAGAATGGACCGGCTTCTTTGATTCCTATATATATATATATATATATATATATATATATATATATATATATATATATATATATATATATATATATATATATATATATATTCATACTTATACTTATGAATAATAGTTATATATATATATTTTAAAATTTAAAAACAGATAACGTTTATATATATATATATAACTTAACTTATATATATATTTATATTCTTATATATATATATATGCTCAAATTCTCTCAACAGAACATATACATATATATATATATATATATATATATATATATATATATATATATATATATATATATATATATATATATATATATATATATATATATATATATATATACATTTTTACACAAACATTTAAGTTCAAGGCCGATCAGGTCCAGTCGGGTGCGGCGTCGGGTATTTTTCACGATGATCCGATGGATTTGGTCTCCACCAGATCCTTTCAAGGATTTTTAGTATTTGGTTATGCTTTTGATGAAATGGAAACCCTAAAACAATAAGGTGATGTATTGTTCATAGATTAAGGTGAGGTTACTACCTATTAAGATGAAATAAATGGATCAAACTCTCAGAAGTGGCTTAACGCCATGTGATATAAAATGGTCTTCGTGTATACAAACTAGGTATATACCTTAATTTGAACCACATAAAGGGGTAACACCTATAGGGAGCAAG
The DNA here is from genome assembly GCA_039583875.1 of Platanthera guangdongensis. Classification (NCBI taxonomy): domain Eukaryota; kingdom Viridiplantae; phylum Streptophyta; class Magnoliopsida; order Asparagales; family Orchidaceae; genus Platanthera; species Platanthera guangdongensis. The sequence goes on along the minus strand of CM077153.1, from coordinate 26,072,795 downwards.
TGACTTTTCAAGAAGAAAACATATATGAATGAGAATGTATAAATATTCAAAGAATGATTAGTGACTAAAAGTTTCACACAAATACATGGTGTTAATTATAATGAGACTTTTTCCCAATTACTACGATTTATTTCATAGATATTAAACCTTTTTCCTTAATAAAAAAAATCTACTTAAGGATGTGTGCATGACAACATAAGACCAGCTTTGTATCTTCACACGAAGCTAGAATGATATGTACGCTGTAACGATCCATTTATGTATTGAAATAAACTTCTTGAAGTTAAAACCTTGGGTTTGATGAGAAAATCAAAGAATTTGGTTTCATTAAAAATGAAGTTAAGTCATGTGTTTACAAGAAGGTTAGTTGGAGCATAGTTGTATTCCTACTGTTATATGTTGAAACTATATTACTCATTGAAAATGATATTTGTTGTTAATACTTGGCTAGGGAACTGGTTTTATATGAATAACTTGAGCAAAGTAGATTGCATACTATGTACAATGATTTATAAAAATTGATCAAATAAATTGCTTCGGCTAAATCAGAGCACATACATTGATAAGATGTTAAAGCAGTTTAACCTGCTTAAGTCTAAAAGAGAATTTTATCCCATGGTGTGACTGTATTTAAGAATCAGTTTGATAAATATCAAAAATATATGGACCATATGAGTATGATTTCATATACTTTGGCATGTATGTAATATTATGTACTCATTCTGACATCTTATAAGCATTGAACATGAATAGTAGATGCATTCTAATCGATGTGAAGGTCACTATCAAGAATATCATGAAGTACTAACGAACTAAGAAAAAAAATCACATCCCTTGATGATTTTCAAAGACCCTCCTTAAAAACATCATTATTGCTTTGATTGATTCAATAATGACCTCCTCTATCACACCTAAGGAGCACATGTGTTAGATGACCATCTAGCTTAACCGAACATCTTATTATGACAACAAAACCTAAACTTCAACAAAACTTTCAATCTCGCTCGATTAAGTATTCTCGTGTCCAATAGTTTATCCGTCTCAAAATGATATCCCACATCCAACAATGTTAACCTAAACTTTGACCAACTTTTCGAGCATCAATTTTGCCACTCGTCGAAGAAAAGAGATGAAGGCGTTGAGAATACGTCAATTTTGCCACTCGCCAGAGAACCTGCTTCAGACATCGAGACTTGAGAGGTAGTGTCAGACCTACAAGTTGGAAGAGAAGTCGAACTCCAGAGATGCAACATCGTGAGAGGCAGCGATCAAAATTGGAACTAGCACCATCACAAGGAGCCAGGGTTTCAAAATCAGGAGGAGGAAGCGGAAACAAATGATGTGCGCTTTTAAGAATGCACCTAGTATTTTATTTAAGAATTTGACTTAAATTTCTATGGACTTGGTGTACAAATAGCAAAACATTCTGTGTTTCACAACTCACTTTTTAAAACATTGTGTCCAACAATGTTAACGTAAATCCACATAAATCCTAGATCAGTAAGATCCCTACCGTAAGGCCAAATCCTTCCCCTAATTTGCTCAAAAGCAACAACACAATGCGAAAATTTAAAACTACGAAAACAGTAAGATGACACAAGAATTTCACACAATATAGCGATTAATATATAAAGTCATGGAGGCCACAATTGTCACAATTCACCTTAGGATCTGAAGGAATGCTGAAAGAAACATAGAGAGGGGAAGTGTCACAGTGAATGAATTTTTTTTTCTATTTTCATTCATTAAAATGAAAAAAAGATAGGGCACAATGGCGACAAAGGATCCATATAGCTGGCCCCACTATAGTGGTATAAAGGCTTGAGTGTTGTTGTTTTCACCCATTAAAATGCAGGTAAGGTTTGTCTACATTTCACCCTTCTACTGAGAACCTTTCGAGGACACTCGCAGCATGAACCGTGGGGATGCTTTGTGCACCGGGCTTCCCTTTCCCTTATACCCCTTAAAAATAGTCACCCATGTGCTTTCGCTTTTCATTTATGTCAGAAAAACACTATACACGCTTACAAAAATCCCCAAAAGAATGGTCGAAGCAACAGAAATTATAATAATTTTAACCTGAATAGCATCACTCATTTACACATAAACGGTCTAAAACGTGAGCAGGCCCTCAAATCTTCCACACACTAGCCGTTAAAAGCTGCCGTTGAATATAAACCCAAAGAATCAAAATCCCATAATTTGAAGCATATCAAGCTGCCATGATTATGACCACAATGAGCAGGATAATCCCAAATATGACTAACAGCAAGCAAGCCTGTAGGAAGAGGAAGAAATGAAATAAAATAGAGAAAATGCAGAATCACAATCAATTCAACTACTGGTAATTGGTAAAAAAGCATATCATATATGTTCATACCAGAGATGAGTTTGATTTCTGCGTCTTAGACGCTTTGCCTAACTGGGTCTTAGCTTGTGCTGTAGCCGCCAGAGAGCTCTCGACATTGGAGTCAATATCATCTATGAAAAATTCATGAAAGATTAATCTATATTCAAGTTCATTCAAATAAGCTCGTCATGAGTGCGTAAGGCGAAATTCATGACGAACTTTGTAAGTAGGAGTTTGATTATGTTTCTAAGAGGTCATAGGGTCAAGCTTCAATTATACCTTCAGTATTAGTTTCAATCGGAGATAGTGATGTATGGGGTTTACATGTGAGGGGCTAATATGGCAGTATTAAGCCCATTAAGGCTAGCTCAATCGAACTGTTAGTGTCGACACCTAGAAGATTAGCCACATGAGTGGGCCCAAAGATGCAGTTTTCTTGATTTAAACTCTGGGTCTCTTTGACACCATATTGATTGTGTAGAGTATTTGAATCGAAACAGTTTCAAAGGGGGTGCTTGTTTGGTCAGCCGATTTGGATGGTGCTTTGCATCACATTCTACATGTAGCGGTCAGAACGGCGTTTGGGGGGAAAGCGGTATTAAACTCTGTGCAAAACATACTCCTAGGGTCAGTTTGGTTGAACGAAATTAGGGCTTTGGAATTGGAATTGGAGATCTAATGCTATAGACAATGGACCTCCAATTTTGATTATAGGGTCCCAATTCCATCAAAAACGAACCTTTAGTATTCTCTGAATTATGCAAAAGGCAACCTAAACAATTGCCCTGATCTTAAAAAAGACCAACTCTTTGAAGAAATAAGCAACTTACCAATCATGGCTCCTTGGCCATGAACCAGCACTGCAAGATCTTTGAAAATCTCACTGACCTCACCAATTTGCTGCTGAATCTCCTGTATTCCCTGCTCCCGCTCCTCAATGACAGCCTCATTGAAAACTACCTCGTTATCCAATAGCAGCACCTCCTGCCTGAAGTCAAAATAGAAAACGAACAAACAGGTCATGAATGCATGGCATATCAATATTCAATTTATCAACTTCAAACAAGAAACAGTGTTCAAAGCCATAGTGTCCAAGGAATTTAAGAGCAGACACATTTAAACAGAAAAAGTTCAGTCATTAAAATAGAAAAGAGCTTTCCAAATGGAACCTAAATAGCCCTTTAATTATACATTAACAGATTGTAGTAACTAAGCATTTGTATGGCTAGTTCCCATGAGCTCATAATTCCCATCAGATCACTATCTCTCTCCCTCTCTCATATTGTGCCCCCCTGCTCTGTACTTCTCATCCAACCTCTTCACTCCCTCTATCCTAGGCATGAGAATGCTCTCTCTCTCTCGCTCTCTCTCGCTCTCGCTCTCGCTCGCTCTCTCTCTCTCTCTCGCTCTCACTCTCTCTCTCTCTCTCGCTCTCTCCCCTCTCCCTCTCTCTCGCTGCTCTCTCGTGCACACTGACTCTTCTCTCTCCTCTTCTCTTACACGTGGTCAAGGGCAGGACAAGGATTTTATCGTAACCCGGGTACAATAAATTTGAACAAACAAATCATTCTTGAAAACATTGCACATGCTCGCCTACTCTCATTGTTGAAAATATAGCTAAAATAAAATTTGACTACTTACCGATCTCGGCAATCTCTGATCGATGTTCACCAATCGGCAGACTAAGGATTTTGGCGACACGTCGATCGGTGATCGCAAATCTACGATCGTGGCTCGATCAGCGTGTACCGTTTGACATGCGCCGATCAGCGGTTGGCAAGGAATCGATTAGTGTTGGCGCCAGAGCTCATCATCAGGAGTCGCGGTAGAGCAGTCTGTGGAGTGCATGGGAGGAGTCGAGGAGGATCACATGAAAAAAATATAGAAATGCCGGGGAAATATATAGAAATGCTGTGGAAAATATATAGAAATGCAGGGAAAAATCTAAATCATTAATGATTTCACAATTTTTGGTATTGGGATGGAAATGCAGGATTGTAGACCAAAATACTTAGTTACAGCCTCACAAAAAGAATGGAACATTGTAACATATAGGATAAAATCATCTGGATTGGAATAGGGATGGAACTGAAAAACCTTTCCAAATACAAGAAGCTTCTAATCCTGGAATTTCTTACCGACGGGCCTTGCCGACTTGGAATCAAGATGGAACTTGGAAGATAAGAAGCGAAAGCTCGAAACTGCTCGGGAATCACCGAAGGAGCCCCGACTCGCCAGCTCACAGCCTACTCTGCTCGGGAATCGTTGAAGGAACATAGCTGAATATGTGAATAGGAGGAGAAATGCTAGGGAATTCAGGTGGAGTAGGCTCACCATGAGGTATTCGTGATTTTTTACAGTCGGGCGTGTTAGGTATGACTGTATGAGTCCGCCCGTTCATGTGACCCTCACCTGCTCTCTCTACTTAGAAAGAATGGATCCTTGCAACGACCTTATGTATCGTATCCGAAACATTTTGGAGTCAGGAAACTATCAAAAGCCCGTCCCCAAAAGTTTTGAAAACTTTTAATTCTAATTTTAAATAAAAAAAAATTAGATACTCACACATACCCTTGAACATTCCAAAGTATGCTCAAAAACATTCAAAAATTGTGTATGTTCTAATACTTGCATGGAGAAAAGCATGTGTTAGATGATAAGAGACGGGGTTTACATACTATTATTCAAGGCCCATATCTATGATATGATACAATTTTGAGATATGAATAAAGCATCTTCATATAGTATCTAATGTTATATAAATATAATCATTAAAAAAAAGAACGTGAATGTCAATCATGTCCTCATATTAATTTGCATTAATATAAATTAAAATTCAAAAGGCTATCTTGTATCCTAATTTTTAGAAAATTGTGATTTTGTATCACATTGTTGTTAGTTTTCCCTATTACAAGGTGGACCGAATCAATTGAGTCGCCCCGGTTAAGCATTTGTATCACTACGAGTTTGTTTGGATCTCCGGTATATGTCAGTCTGTTTTGATTTGCGTGAATAGTCACAATCCTTGATATGTGGGCTAGATTATTTCGAATTTTAATCACGCAAACTTGATCACACCTTCACACATACAGAATGTCCTAGTTCATTTTCATGCACCCAATTGAGTGTTTCAGATGAATTTGAAATTAATCGTGGATAAGGGGTGGATTTGGAACTCCACCTCATTAACACTTGTACTCCCTATCCTATAAAAGGAGGCTTAATAACCAGTCATTCAAGCAGTTCCATATGTGAACAAGCGTAAAGCCATCAAGTTCCTCTCCAGGAAACAAAAACCGCCACTTGATACCTTTGATGATTCTAGTCATCATCGCCTCACAGCCATAAATCCTCGGTGCCAAGTGCAAACTAGGTCGTTTCCTTCACATCCAATCGAAGAACCTCCATACTAGATTGTCTTCGTAGCCGCCGGTTTTCACTGTTTTTTAAATTGCCGATCTTCAATATCCCTAAGTGCAGGAACTCCATCGTCTTCACAATCACCAGTCTTCATTGATTTTGGTACTTTGCTCCGAAGACGCGTCTTCCTCCTCCGTCGGACCTCCTTGTTTCCAAGGAACAAGGGTTGCATTCCTCTACGCCGGGATGAAGAAGAGGCGCCATTTTCACCATCTCTAGAACAAGAGGCTGTGTGTTGATCTCCCTTACCGGCTGATTCATGCCAGATTATATATCAACCTACACAAGGGAAAAGCTTTATCTGGAAAATCTGTTTCACAGATCTGGAGCACCCAATGCTTTGAATTATAACCTTATTTTTTCATAGCGAAGAAAAGATCCAGGTAGTTCATTCTCTCTATCGTCAAATACAACAAAATTCATTCATAGAAGTGCAAGTGCGCTTTGAGGATGACGGCAGTCACGCAACATGAGAGTGAATCCGAGAACGGTACATGATTTAGTTTTCCGCATTTAATTCCATCACGTGCTTTATTTAATTCTTTTCACTTTTATCTTTTGTCCGCATAAATACTTGAGATCAATCATCATGTTCGATTACACTCATGCATATGAATTATTTAACTTGTTCATGGCGATCATGTTAGTGTAGGTCACCACATATATTGTTTTATTCTTGATCGATAGCCTGACATCAATGTAGATGACTCACACGTTGATTTTAAGTAACAGCTAGTATCAGTGCATACATGGAAAAATTAACTAATTCCACTAATTCAAGACTGTAATCAATAGGTTTGATCACAAACAAGCACATAAATTAAAACCTATTAATTAATTTGAGAATATCAATGCGATAGGGACTCGTGAAGTGCATTAATTTTAAAAGCCTCTAAGCGGTCGTCATCTTTATGCACTTTTGTGCCTTTTTGTCTTTAATTAAAAGATCATGACATTTAAGTTGAGGGTAATATTAAGAATATACCGGTGTAGGAAAATCTTGTGGGTCAATTGAACTGTAGCCAATAAAGTGACCTGTTCAATTTGATTTGTGATATTTCATTCCCAAACGGCTTAGGGATTGCTCTGATTCTAGCATGCAATCATTCACCCAAAGTGGTGTTTTGCGCGGAAAGATCAGAGGGTTGCACGCGGGCATTTGAATGGGAGTGTGAGGGATCTTGTAATCTATTCACTCAACGGTAGTAGGTTTTCGAAAGGCATAAAACCATACAATATATAGAGAATTGCTAATTGCGTGGCATGCATTCTACACAAAGGTGTTGGGTGTTGACACATCTGAACTATCACTAGTGCTCATTTAGGGTTTTAAAGCACTCCATTAGCATCATTGCTGATAAACTACATTTTATTTCTCTCTTTCAATCCCCTTTCAAGTTCACAACAATTTTGCGACTAATGAGAAACTTACATGGTCAAACTTCAAGAACTGGAAGTCTGATATAATGTTTGTCATGCAAATGACGGACATCAAGCTAACTTTGACTAGTAGGCCTGAGGGGTTGACTGCATACAGCATCCAAACACAAAATAACCATTATGCAACATGGCATAAATCCAAAAATATATGTACACTAACTATGAAAAGATCCAATCCTGAACATCTGCTTAGTGGACTGTTAGAGGTTGCTGATGCGAAGGATTTCCTCGCTACTGGGGGGCAAGGTATAAAGTGTCCTCCAATGTTGAAATGACACTCATGCAAGAATTTTTTACTACACGGCACAACGGCGGTGAAGTTCAGGATTACATATTGAAGATGTTTTAAAACCAGAGGAAGTTGCAAGAGTTGGATATCACCATTTCGGAGACTTGCATGGTGAATATGGCAATCAACACTCTCCCACCTGAGTCCAGCATTTTGAAAACAACATACAATCTTAAGATGAGTCTTAGAAGCTTAATGACCTAATCACTCGTATTGTTGAAGAGAAGTTGAAGAATGAAAAGGCTCACACCACACCGCTGTTTTGAAGCCTTCATTAAAGAAGAAGATGATGAAGTCCAAGTCTCCGAGTTTCAAGGAGGTCAGACTAGTGGAGTTAAGATGTCGGTGTTTCGACTAGGAAACTTTTAACATATTTCATCTGCAAGAAAAAAGAACATGTGAAGTCAAAATACCTGAGGTTTAAATCTTGGATGGAGAAACGTAAGTTTCCACTTAAAGGTAATCTTCTTATACTCATCATATGTGAATCAATTTAATTGAAGCTTCATTTGGTTTTAGATTCTTGATAGTGGAGCAAGTAATCATATTGCTTGAAGAGGTAAAGCAAGGGTGAGTGTAGACTCACAACTAGCAACAACGCTGAAGTGAAAGTCGAGTTCATTAGAGATGTTTGCATAACTTTAGATTATAATTTTAAGTTTTTATTAAAAAACGCTTTTATATTCCTGATTTTAGAAAAAATCTAATTTATGTTTCTGCTTCAGACAAACTTAATTATGATTTTAACATTTCTGGTAGTATATAATGTTGTAGGTCATTCCTCTTTGTCTAATGGTTATATATAATGTGTCTGGCTCCAATGCATTTATGCCGCTTCATTTAATATAGAAATATTGCCTCTAAGAGGCCTCTCATTAAGAAAAAATCTTTTATGTTATGACATAAAAGGCTTGGACACATCTCTAAGGATAAAGTAAAGAGAGTAATTAAGAAAAACATTCTCCCTGCTCTTGCATTTAGTGATCTAAAGAGTGTTGACTCTTGTAGAGAAAAATGACCAAGGTTAAGACACTACATGTAACCTAAACCTATTAGAGAATAATTCATACGAACATTAGTGAGCATTATTCATCTACGCTCTGTGAGAATACCTATTTCATTGTTTTCATAAATGACTTCTCTCGCCATGGTAATTTGTTCTAGATTAAGAAAACGTCTGAGTCTGTTGAATAATTTAACATTTTCAATACTGAAGTCGAGAAATAATCAGGGAAAATCATCAAGATTACTAAGACTGACAGAAGATCTGAGTATTTTAGACATGATATCTCTGGGCAACATAAAAGTCATTTTGCTAGATATTTGGAGTTACAGCATTGCTGTCAAATACTCCATGTTGGGTATTCTTAAACAAAATGGTGTAGCCAAAAGACGCAATCACACTCTAAGGATATGATGAGGAGTATGATGAGTATGACGAATCGTCTTGAATTTCTCTGGAGTGAAGATCTTAAAACAGTAGTATACACACTTAATAGAATTCCTACTAAATATGTGCCCATGACACCTTTTGAGTTATAGATTGTTAGGCAATCTACCTTGAATCACTTGTATAATTGAGGTTGCCCCACAATTCATTTATAAAACCCATTAAAAAGTATAACTGTTGATAGGTCTTCTTGTTGCTACTTCATAGACTACCCAGATTATTCAAAGAACTTAAATTTTGCTCCCATTTTGGAGGTCCCAGAATTGTTGAGCCACGTACAACAAAGTATTTAGAGTTTAATATTGTTAAACAACCTAGTTGCTCTCACACCAATGAGGAAGTAGGAGATGTTAGGCATATTAATTACACAGTAACTATTTGTGGATTACTAGTGATGCATGAACCTATTATAGAACTTGCAGAGGAAGTTGAGACAACTGATGCAAGGTGAGCGCGCGCAGTAAATCCTAAAGGAAGTGTTACGACAGTGTATCAGTCGAAAATTGAGTGAGTGAATTTTCGTATCTAAGGGAATATGGAGCAAAAATTCTCAAAACTACAGTGGTATTTGTTATTTAAGAGATCAAAAGGTTGTTTTGATTATTAACTAAGAGGACGGATAAAAAGCTAAACTAAAGAGAGCTTCAATCTATTCAAACCATTCAAGTAAGTTGCATACGGTAACATTAGTATGTATACTTACACAATACAAGAAAATAAACAAGCGTGCAACCATAAAATGAAAGAGAACCCTTGAAAGTCCAAGGTCAAAACACGAAGGGAGAAGAGAGATTGTTCTTCGTATGTGCGAGAAACATTCACGGGCCGTCGCTCCTATTTTCTATTGGTCATTGGCTTCATTCAAAGTAGAGGAGGGTTGCTACTATTGCTCACAATGCGCCCGTCCTCTCTCTATATGTTCTTTCCTCCACGTTAACTTTTTTGTCCCTCTAGCTTCCTTGGAGCTCTTGGAGAGCTATGTTGGTAGCCCAAGAACCTCAGAAATTGGCAGGAAAATTCCTCTAACTTCTACTTCGGCTACCCAAAAAGACCTGATGATGGGGGTTAGGCGCAAGATCGACATCAAACTTCAGGCTACCACTTGACGGGCCCCGCATTTGTGTATTATGGAATACACGTTGATCGGATCAGCGATTCAGGACCACGGGCACGTCCCGAGCGCCATTTTATATATAATTTGAACGTAATTTTATTACTCGCTTGATTGTCCATACACATACGGCAAGTCTCATCTTTCTTAGGAACTAGTAATGCAGAGACAGCACACAGACTCATACTCTCTCTAACGTGACCCATCAAAATCAGCTCGGTCATCTGCCTATTTTCTCCTCATGCTCTTTCAGACTCATGCGATTATGGGGTAAATGAGGTTGGCTAACTCCTGGGAAGAGGTCAATACATTGTTGGATATCTCTCATCACGGGTAGCTGATCGGGTAACTCCTCCGACATAATCTCATCGAACTCGCCAATGAGGGGCCGCACTGTGATAGCGATGTCTAATGTGATGGGAGTGGAATCGATACCAGATAACATATAGACGACATCAATATACTTCATCTCATCTTGGAATTGGGACCCAGTCAGTAACATGGTGGCGGAGGGAAAGGATATAGCAGAGACAGTGGTATGTGGTGTGAAGGTCTCTCTGGGGCTTTGGGGACAACATTATTCTTCTGGGGAAGAAGAACGATCATGCGCTCATTGTGCTAAAAAGAGTGAGAGTTCTTTACACCATTGTAAATAACATGTCTATCGTACTTCCAAGGTCGTCCTAACTCCTAATAGGATGTGACAAACCTTGATAGTAGCAGCATGACACTAGACTGCATACTGATATGTACTATCTATGGAAAACTCGACGAGGCACTGGTGCGTGATAGGAATGGACGTGCTGCTAGTGAGTCGTGACAAACTGTAGGGTTTTTGATACGAGTACGAAAATAAAATACCTCATTAGAGGAACACATCGGATACAATCACGAGGTATACTCGTGTCGTTCTTTTGGAGGTTGGTTCCTCCAAGAAGCCTTTCTCCAAGAGGAGACCCAAAACCCTAATAACATAAGATGAGATGAACTCTCCCATACCACCTCTTTATATAGGGAGGGGGGCTCACATAATTAAACATAAAAGACAAGATAAAATAAGTTACGCTCACGTGCGTAACAATACACCCCACCAGAAAAACGGCATTGCCCTCAAGATCGGAGCGACGTCCTCCACTAGTAGTGATATACCCGCGGGGACCCAGATGTAGAGGTGCCCGGAGCGCCGTTCGGAGGTACATTTGATGATCGTCAGTGCGTCCAAGGCAGCAGCGGTGAGCTCGTACACGTCCTCCCCGATGAGGCATCGAATCTCCTTCTTAGGAGTTAGGACACAATAATGAGTAGTCGAGTAGGGTTGTCTGCAACAAAAACACAGGCCCTTGCTCTGTAGGTCATGGTACTCTTGGGTGGATAAGCGGCTAGTGGGGACAGGACGGTTGTTGCGTGGGCCCATATTGGGTTTTAGAAATTGGCGGCTTGACCTCAAGTCGGGCGGTTTGCAGTTCGGGTTAGTCCTGGCGGTTTGTCCATGCGGTCTGATTGTCTGGCGGGTTGGTGCAGTGGTCTGGTAGTGATCCTTTGCTTGCGGTCTGGTGATTAAGCCGCAACTGCGACCTCATGGCAAGCCGCAGTTGCGGTCTGGAGGTTTGACCGCAACAGCGGTCTGATGATTATCAGCAGATGCGGTCTGGTGGCAACCCACAGCATCAGTCTGATGATTCGCCGCAACTGCGGCCTGGTGATAACCCGAAGTTGCGGTCTGGCGGCTTGCCCAGCAGTCTTCCTTGGCGGACAGGATCTTTCCCTTGGTGCTATTAGGAGTTTTGTTATTCTTTTGTATGGTGTGTGGTTTGACATTGTCAAACCGCATAGGCCGCGCAGATTGTATTTAGTCTCACATTGTTTGTTGTAATTCTCTCATCTCCCTCAGCTTTTATAAAAAATAGGGCATACCTATGTAATAATTATCTTTTTGGAGCAATAAAATTTGCGGTTTATTTAGCTCTTTGTCCATTTTTTACATGGTATCAGAGCGAACCGATCCTTTGCTTTAAGAAGATCGCGGCTTGTTGCTTTAACCGCGCGGCCTCTTCCTCCGGCTTCTTCCGGTTTGTCCGGTTTCTTTCCCTTCCCTTCCCTCCCTTGCTTCTCGATGTTCTTGTGTCTTGCTTCTTACCGGGATTTTCTGTTCGCCCGGCTTTCTGTGCTAACCGCACTTCTTTTGCGTGTTTCGTCTTTTGGTCGCGGCTTCTTCCTGCCCGCTGGTGTGTTGTCACCTTGACCGGGCGGGCTCTTGCTCTTCTCTTGTTTGCAAGTCGCTTGTCTCTGCAACTTGTGGTGTTCGCACGGTTTGCTGTGCGACTTCTTTTGCTCTTGTCGCATTTGTTCGTCACTCTTTGTTGCGGCTTGTTCTGTTCGTGCGCCTTCTTCGCGGTTTGCTCTTTCTTCTCTTCTTTCTTCCTGGGGATTGTCTTCCTGCGGCTTGTTTAGTCTTTGTTGCGAGTTCCGCATTTTGGTCGCGGCGTGTTCCTTGTCGCTGGTGTGTTGCACTGTGACCGTGCGGTCTCCTCTTCTCCTTTCCTTTCTCTCTCTTGTCGTTGCGGCCTCTCTCTCCGCTGCGGGTTACGCATTTTGGTCGCGGCCTCTTTTCTTGCCGCCGGTGTGTTGACACAGTGACCTGCGGTTTCTTCTTTTTTTTGCGACCTTTCCTGTGGTCGGTTTTTTTTTTGCGCCTTCTGTATCGGCTTGTTCTTGTGCGGATTGTTTCTAACCGTGCGGTTAGTCTTTCTGCTTTCCGTTTTTTCTTCTTGCGGATATGACTTCCCTTCTCTCTTTTACTACCCGTGCTCTTGTGACATCCTCTGATAGGTGGCTTATTGACTCTGGTGCCACTTGTCACATGACTGACAATTCTCGTTTGGTTTCCTCTTTGCTTGAACATAACAGGTTGACTCCTGTTGTTATTGTTGATGGGACTTCTGCTCCTATGCATGGTATTTCCACTGTGTGTCTCTCTTCGTCTTTACAGCTTGAGGACACTCTCTATGTCCATACATTCCCGTGCAATTTACTCTTTGTTCATGGTCTTTGCACTAAGTTAAATTGCACGGTTACTTTTACTGTAGTGATCTTGATCTTCCAATTGCCCTGCAGAAGGGCGTTCGACAATGCACTCAACATCCTATTAATGTTGTTGTCTCTTATGCTCAGTTTTCTCTGAGTGCCAGGCGTTTTGCTCTTGCTATTTCTTCTACTGTCATTCCAAAAACATATCAAGAAGTTCTTGTTATTCCTCAGTGGAAAGCTGGTATGGATGAGGAAATGAACACGTAAACTGAAAGAGGGACTTGGACTCTTGTCCCTCCACCTCTGGGCATTGATGTGGTTGGTTGTCGGTGGGTCTTTGTGGTCAAGTATCTTCCAGATGGCTCTGTTGATCGCTATAAGGCAAGGCTTGTTGCGAAAGAGTTTACTCAGACATATGGGGTAGATTTCTTTGATACTTTTTCTCCTGTTGCTCGCATCAGCACTATCTGTGTTCTCTTCTCTGTGCCTGTTAATCGACACTGGGAAATGTCTCAGATAGATGTGAAAAATGTCTTTCTTTATGGGGATTTGCAAGAGGTGGTCTACATGGAGCAACCTCTTGGGTATGTTACTCTGGGGGAGTCTCAGGTATGCAAGTTTCGGAAGGCGATTTATGGTTTGAAGCAGAGTCCACGAGCTTGTTTTGAAAAGTTTAGTGAAATTGTTTCTCTTATTGGGTTCAGTCGAAGCTCTGTTGATCATTCTCTGTTTATACGCAAGACTACTAAAGGCCTTGTGGTTCTTTCTGTCTACGTTGATGATATTCTTTTGACCGGTGATGATAATGAGGACCTTGATCTAGCCAAACGACATTTTCGACAACATTTTGTTATTAAGGATATGAAAACTCTGAAGTACTTTCTGGGAATTGAGATTTCACGAAAGAGGAACTCGGTGGTTCTTTCACAGCGAAAGTATGCGCTAGATCTCTTAAAGGAGACAGGTTTTCTTGGCACGAAACCTGCTCGTTGTCCGATGGCGGTTGGTGATGATAAAGGGTGGACTGATGATTCTCCTCTTCTTCCAGATTTCACTGTATACAGGCGACTTGTAGGCAAACTTATATATCTGACTGTTACTATACCAGATATCTGTTATGCAGTTGGGAAGGTCAGTCAGTTTATGGAGAATCCTAGAGAGTGTCATCTTCGGTCTGCCATGAAGATTCTGGAATACATGAAAAGGTCTCCAGAAAAGGGCTTGTTGTTTCAGAAGAATGGAACCTGAAGATTAAAGCTTATTCTGATGTCAGTTATGCTGATAACAAGGAGGATAGAAAGTCTACATCAGGGTTTTGCACATTTGTAGGAGGAAGCCTTGTTAGCTGAAAAAGCAAGAAGCAGGTAGTGGTTTCAAGGTCAAGTGTTGAAGCAGAGTATAGGAGCATGACCTCAACTACCTGCGAGTTGAAATGGCTACGGGCACTTATGCTTGACTTGGGAGAAGTCTACGACCATCCTCTTCCTATGTTCTGTGATAACAAAGCCGTCATTTACATAACAAAGAATCCTGTCTTTCATGAGAGGACAAAGCACATTGAGGTGTATTGTCATTTCATTAGAGAAGAGGTATTGAAGAATCAGATCTGTACTCTTTTTGTCACTTCTGATAAAGAACTGGGAGACTTCTTCACAAAACCAGTTTCCTCTTCAGATGTTTGTAGCAAGCTGGGCATGGTTGACATATACGCTCCAGCTTGAGGGGGAGTGTTAGAAATTGGCGTTTGACCTCAAGTCGGGAGGTTTGCAGTTCGGGTTAGTCCTGGCGGTTTGTCCAGGCGATCTGATTGTCTGGTGGGTGGGTGCAGCGGTTTGGTAGTGATCCTTTGCTGGTGGTCTGGTGATTAAGCCGCAACTGCGACCTGGTGGCAACCCGCAGTTGCGGTCTGGAGGTTTGACCGCAGCAGCGGTCTGATGATTATTCGCAGATGCGGTCAGGTGGCAACCCGCAGCATCGGTCTGATGATTAGCTGCAACTGCGGCCTGGTGATAACCCGTTGTTGCGGTCTGGCGGCTTGCCCAGCGGTCTTCCTTGGCGGAGAGGCGGTTTCCCTTGGTGTTATTAGGAATTTTGTTATTGTTTTGTATAGTGTGCGATTTGACCTTGTCAAACCGCATAAGCCGCGCGGATTGTATATAGTCTCACATTGTTTGTTGTAATTCTCTCATCTCCACCAGTTTCTATAAATAAGGAGGCATAACTATGTCATAATTATCTTTTTGGAACAATAAAGTTTGTAGTTTATTTACCTCTGTGTCCATTTTTTACAGGGTGGATAAGGTAAAGGAGGTGACAGTGACAGTTATTTCGTCGGGGGGAGGAAAGTATGATCGGTAGGGAGGTTTGGAGGGAGTCAGTGAGGAAAGAAGGTCCTCGGACAGCGCGGGGAATTCGGCCTCCACCAGTAGGGAGAGGTTCATGGCTTGGTCCACAGTGACTGGCTGAAGGGTGCGAGGCGGGCTCAGAAATGGGGTTGCAGGCCATGCATATAGTATGCCAAGTAATGATCGTGGGGAAGTCTTAGGAGATGGGTGACCATCTCGATAAACATATCAACGTACGAGTCAATGGAGCTGGTTTGGCAGACTCTGCAGAGGCGCTCGATCATGGAGTCGGAGTAGCGACGGTAGTACCGCTGAATGAGGGCCTCCGTGAGGGCCGTCCGGGCAAAGTCGGGGGAGGATTGGCGAAGCCAGCGGACCGTTCCATGCTGACGATTGCTGTGAAGACCTGCTGCGTCGGAGGAATCTGGTGACGATCAAAAAACTGTTCGGTGCGGGCAATCCACCTAAGTGGGTCAGTCCCATTGAATGTGGGGATGTCGAGATGTGGGAGCTGTGGAGGGAGGCCTGTCAATGTGGGGGTCTGCGGGGGCCACTGTGCTGGGTGATCCCAAAGCGGAAACAGCAGAAGGGGGACCGGATTGTTGGCTAGACTGCAAGTTGTGGAGCATGGCCATATTCGTCGTGAGGTGCTCGGCATGAGCCTCAAAACGAGATTTGAGGTCGGAGAGTGTGTTTGAGGACTTCCACGCGGGATTCTATCCGACTCTTTGGCATAAGTAGACGAGTGCACCAAGCTGGATGTTGGTAGGAGGGTGTCGGAGCTGGGAAGGGAGCGTTGCAGAATAGCTGGCAGCGGCGAGCTAGAACTGTACTGGCAGAGGAAGGGCGGAGATAGGCTGGCAGGAACTGTGCTGGGGCACCGAGATCTGGACACCGGGATGTGCGAGCGAACGAAGTGGAGGCGGGTGGGGGAAGAATAGGTGATGGCGGCGCGCGGGGAAGAAGACGTGAAGACGCGATGTAGAAGAGGCAATGCAGGCGGGGCCGAGGACACGGTGCAGGAGCGTGGTGAAATCCGGAGTCTGCGATGAGAGGGCGCAACGCAGACGCACGATCGACGAACAACGTGATGCGTCGAGAGATTGGGAAATGACGGTGCGGAACCCAGCGGCACGCGCTTTACAGGCGGGAAGGGCAGGTCGAACCAATGATATGCGTACGAAAATAAAATAGTTCATTAGAGGAACACCGGATACTATCACGAGATATACTCGTGCCCTTCTTTTGCAGGCTGGTTCCTCCAAGAAGCCTTTCTCCAAGAGAAGACCTAAAACTCTAATAACATAAGATGATATGAACTTCCCACACCACCTCCTAATATAGGGAGGGGGGCTCACATCAATAAACATAAAAGACAAGATAAAAGAATTTACGCGCACGTGCATAACAGTTTTCCTAAGGGTTGTCTTCAACTTTATTTTATCTACCATGCATTGAGAAACGAAGTTCACCATACTACTGATACCTATGATGATGAAGCAGAACTGCACCTATATGCATGCGGTGGTATGAAAAATATTGTACCTCAACCAGTGGTCGTCAGTGCAAGTCTTAGGAGTTAGGAGATTATTCTGGAGAACGCACACTAACTGAACGGGTTTCTCTCCCTCAACTTCGCACTCGTTCTCTAACTCAGTCTCAGGGGTCAGATCAGTATGGAAGTCACTAAGGAAGACCCTGTACTCGGGTTCTGATCCGTTCTTAGAATTGATGACAGCTACGAAATGGCGTCGCGGGCACTAAGAAGATTTATGGGTCTTATGGCCAGACTCCATACACAAAACATCAAAACGTCCCAGGTTGTGGACTAGTGTCTATAACTTCCTTGCCTCTAGAGGGTGGGGCAGGAAGTGCTGGGGTACTCGTGGGTACTGCTGGTCGAGAGGGGCTGACAGTCCTATCAGCAGGGGTGAAAGTGAGAGTCGGTGGGGGCCTATTAATAGACCTGACTTCGGAGGTACGCTTTTGTGAGGACTCTATTCTACGGGCACGACTCGAGATCTCTCCTAGATCTTTATAGTCAAACAACTATAATTGACCATTTTCATTAAATCGTTGGGCCAAATCCTGACACTCGTCTCTAAGTGATCTACTCGTTTATCCATTGAAAACAATTTGATTTTTAAAAATTTCAAAATATTGTAGTTCATAAAAAAAAATTGTTTAAAAAGAAAGAGTTTCCTCCCAACAAATTTATTTTTAAAGTTTAAAACTCAAATAAAAATGATATTAGTTTTTTTTATTATTATTTTAAATAAAAATTAAAATAAAATCAATAAACCCCTTTTTTGTTTTTTTTTAAACGAGGGGTTACCCGAGTGGATAGAAAAATAGTTTTAATTTTAATTTTAAAAAGACTCGAGTAAAAGAAAAAATTGGCTAAATGAGAATAAATTTTTTTATTAAAAACAACGGATCGACCGATTCACAGTAAAAGTGAATCACAGTAAAAGTGAATCGAAAGCTCTGATACCAAACTGATATATGTTATTATTAGGGTTTTAAAATCATGTTAAATTTTTAATGCGGCCAAAAGTACTTTTGAAGAAAAAAGGAGGAGTGGGCCAAAGTGAATTTACGCGTGCAAATCAAATTCGTCGTTTTGAGCTTTAAAAAATTCGTTGATATCGCTCGAGTAGAACTCTCACGTATCTTTATGAGTCGAACTAACGCATGACGAATCTATAGACGACGAATGTAACAGTGCTCTAACCTTACATGCAATGCAAAGTCTGACAGATAATCCAAATTAAGCATTAAATAATTTAGTCGCACACGCATGTTTGTGACAAAAGCAAAAATAATTTGTTATAGCAAGCGGTTTTAAATATCTTGGATCAAGATATTTCCCATAGTGAGTGTTTTAAATATCTTGGATCGATAGTTCAAAAAGACGGAGGTATTGATAAAGATGTGACACATAGAATCCAAGCGGGATGGTTGAAGTGGAGAGGCGCGTCAGGGATCTTATGTGATCGTTGTACAACCTCGTGTTCATCGAGTGGACGAACCAAAGCAACTCCACAGCTCCAGGCGAGCCGGGGAGGCACGGTTGCGCTCGCCTAAAGCGGTGAGTACCTAGTCAGCGGAGCGAGTCGGGAAGGACCACACTCTCCCCAGGCAGGCGAGTGTTTAGGAGCTCGCCATAGAAGCGGGTTTGTGCATGTTTCATTAAGCACTCGTCACTCCGAAGAGGCGGGCGAGTGTGGGTTTCATTAGGCACTCATCATTCTAAAGATGCGAGCGAGTGTTGGTTTCATCAGACACTCACCAATCCAGGCGATTGCTCGTTTGCGAAGGCACTTGCGTTAGAGAGCGAGGCGAGCCGGAGGGTAGGTGTCGGTTACATCAGGGCACTCGCCATCCAAGAACAGTCGGCGTGCAAAATTATATTTATTTTATTTATCTGTTGAAAGACATTCAAAACAACGGAATTTGGTTGTTGGCAGACCAATTTGGGGTGCGCTTAGCAAAACCGAAAAGGCGGAATTACGATATTGGCAGACCTCGGTAGAAAAACAAAAATAGACCCTGAAGGGCACGTTTGAAGGGATCCAGTTTCTTTTGGCTTGCTCTTCCTCAGGTTGTTTTTGGTTAGCTTCGAAAGCTCTCCAAGGTGCCCAGCTTCAGCTTTGATATGAGAGGGGAAGAGCTCAAAGATCTTTCGGGTGTATGGTGGGACCTTCGTATTGCAGCCAGGGTCTGTGTCAAATTTTGAGTCTTTAGCTTAGCGTTCTTTCTCGGGAGAAGTAGGTGCGGGTTGCCCCCTTTTTGGGTCCGAACTCCTCGTAGGGCCGAATTCTGGTTCCAACAATCGTAAAATTCCACTAAAACTTAAGGGCAAGTTTATCGTACTGCAATTAGACTCACGATGCTCTATGGTTCTGAATGTAGGGAAGTGAATTGTGTACATGAGCAAAAAATGGGAGTTGCGGAGATGAGAATGCTTAAGTGGATGTGTGGACACACGAAATTAGATAAAATTACGAATGAATGTATCAGGGATAAGACAGGAGTAGCACCAATTGCAGAGAAGATGCGAGAAGCTCGTCTAAGAGAGTTTGGACACGTACAAAGGAGACCATTAGAGGCACCTGCTAGGCGTTGTGAGAGTCTAGTCACTAGGCATGTTAAACGAAGGAGGGGTGGACCAATAAAGACTTGGAATGAAACTATAAGGAAAGACAATATGTACTTAGGCATTAGTGAGATTATGACAAAATATATGACACAATGGCGACAAAGGATCTATATAGCCGACCCCACAATAGTGAGATAAAGTCTTGTGTTGTTGTTTACGGCAAGCGGTTTTAGGTTTTCCTCCACGTGGACGGCCAAAGCGAGAGTGCGCGGCGAATAAACCCTGCAAATCACAATAATAATCTAAAACCAAACCACTACAATATAATATATCCAAGCAAATATGATTTTCAATCCATTAAACAAATGCTCAAAAATAATCATTCAAAACAACAAAAACTCACCAAGTAATGTGTTGACCAAGGCAATGAAGATTTCAGAGTCGGATGCGTTTTGACGGCGGTCCAATGTGGAATCAGAGGCGGGAAAACGATGTAGGTGGTTGTCCATGGCGGTGGAAGGCGGGATTGAGCCGGAAATGAATAGATCGGGCTACGTGGGGAAGGATCTGGGCGAGGGAATGATGGATTTGGTGTTCAGGAGCGGATCCGATCTAGGGAATGATGGGAGGGTGAGGGCAAATGGAAGATCGGGGCTAAAATAGTCCAGATCTGGATTGATATGGAAGGAAGGGTTGTGAGAGGTGGTACCATTGGAGCGGAGGGGTTGGCAGCAAGGGGAATTAGGGCTTGAAGGGGGTGGTTGTTGTAGATGTACGAGGGAGGGTTGGCGGTGGCTTTGGAAAGTGGCCAACGATGGGCTGTAGAGGGGCAACGAGGGCCGGATGGCAGCGGAGTTGTGGGGGGGGGGCATGAGGTAGGAGACGCTACTAGGCCGGCGGCTTCAGGGGAAAGGAGAGTTGTAAGCAGCGGGCTGGTGGAGGATTTTGGAGCGGCGGTAGGAAGGTTTGAGTATGGGAAATGAGGCTTAAGATTTAGGGTTACCTTGGGGAGGAAGATACAAGCCTCTGAATAGTCACCTAGGGTTTCATGGAGTCGGCACCGTGTGATGATAGCGGGAATCCGGGAATCAACTCTCCAAATTTTGCAATGCCTCAAATCAACCCCCTACACATCCATTTATGATAATAAGAGAATTAGGGCATCCCACCATCGATGACTATGATTGGTCGGAGATGGGGTTACCCAAATACATCAAAATAAAATACAAAATAATGAACTAATATATCAAATGATCTGTAACGCGAATCCGGGCGCATCTACGAAGTCAGATCATCGATTCGGACACGCCAAATATGGCACGTCGCCAATCAGCCCCGAACGGACCCAAAACTCGTCCTTCGCTCCGGGTTCACGTCTCTGTGTTGCATCATTCTCCCCGGCTTGAAAGAATTCATCTCCTGATGAATAGAGATCAGAATTCTTTCGATGTAAGCCATGCAAGACTTGATGAGGCTCACTAGAGGCCATCCAAGTGTCGTCGATGGGAAAGTGTTCTTGCCAATCAACTCCCCCGGACTGAAAAGCTATCATCTCTGATGAATGGAGACGATCGTACTGAAGTTGAAGTCCAAGGGTGAATCGATCAAGATCTGCTGCAAGTATTCAAGTGTCACTAGTGTCTATAGTAGGAACATACTGGTGGAATCTAGTCTCCGTAATGCTCTCAACGCTCAAATCACGAGTGGTGGATCCCAGTGCGATCAACGGTGTCATAGATGGAACCAAAGAAAACGAGTCCCCAAGTGGGTGGGTGTCAGAAATAGGTGAATTGTGGTGGCCATCAGACGTGGGTGGACTATGAGGGTGGTAAGGCAACGAAAGTGGAGGTGTGGGCGGCTAGGGGTCCCCATTGCTTGGGTCCATATACCTGCAAGCCTCGCAGTATGACATTAGATCTTTAACAATAAATATCGGATGAATGCCCATACTTGTTAGGATATCAAGATCATAGATATTTGCTTCGATCCATCTCATGATTATATAGGAATTCATTCGCTTAACGCTCAAACATTTAGCAAGGCTCGCACGGAGTCTCACAACGTGAATTCTCACCATCACCGAATAACATTCATGAATTACATGCCCTTGCCAATGAACATCCACATGCGATTTATAGAATTTATTACAAATATTAATTTTTTGTCGGGCCGACTCATGACACACATGCAAATGACAACAAATAGCTCAACAGACACATGCAAATGATGAAGGAACGACTCAACAGGCTCATGTACATGATGCAAATGAAATACAACAGACACATCATGCTCTCTATTAGGCAATCTGACAATGAACTAGAAATCTACAAAAGGAGGTGGTCTATCATAAGGATCTCTCGGTGGAGTGTAGAAAAACTCATTCAATGTGTGATGAGTGTTCAGGTGAAAGTGTGAGACATCTACACTCAAATATGAGCTTGTAAAGAGTCGAATGTCTCTCAAGGAATGTGGCACATCAGGGGGTTCGCTAGGAGGTACGTATGAAAAGTCATCGTGAATGCGACGACCACATGAGTGAAAATCATGTGCACCGACTAGAATACATGGCTCTATAGTGTGGTGAGTTCGCCAAAAAGAAAACTCGATTGGTGGGTTAGCAGGAGGTGCGTCTGAAAACTCATCGAAAGTGCAACGTGTCACAAGATAGGATACCAAAATATCATGGGTATGCTCACGTTTACTTGAGGAAAGCCTTAAATACTTGATGCTCCACATAATATTCATCCTTTGGGGCAAGGCCAGAGACGATAATGGAAGAGGAGTCAATAAATTGACTCATACATGCGGGGCCCACCTGAATCTCATCCTCACCAAAATGTGGCGGATCATCAGGAGGCTCAACAGGGGACTCGTCATAGAACTCGTCACTCGGGTCATGTTCCTCCAAATGAGTGCCATCGTAAAAGATAGTGTCCCCATGAATGGGTGAGATGGCCACAACGAAATCAACATCAGGCTCTGGGATCTCGGTAGTGACGTGACTCAGAACGATGAGAAGGGGAGAGGGACATAGACCTACTCTTAGGAATAGATCTGTGGGTGTAGTGTCAAGAAATGAGTCTATGGTAGGGGTGCTAACTAACCCAGTGAATGACAGACTAGGAGGTGTAGGTGACGCAACACTACATAATTAATGGGTCGCTCTGACTCGCTCTCAGTCGGGGGTCGCCAGAGAAGAATCAGATACAAAAGACAGATCATTCATTGAGCTAAGCACCTCACTAGGGTGAGAGCAATCCGTATCAGGTATCATTTCTGTCGTGGCTGACAGGACGGTGGTAGGCATCGTGGTAACCTCAGTATGGGAAGGACTCGTACTGTGGAGGTTAAGGTGTGAGTCCAATCGACCAGCTCTTACGGACCCCAAGCACCGCTCATGGTAAAGGGCGAGTTGATATGTCTGCTTAAGGGACTTCGAGCTGTGATAAGCCAACTAAGTACATGTGTCAGATTGTAGTCCTGACCGAAAGCTAGAAATGGTCATGGCTGGCTCCTCTCTGATATCACTCGTCACAATTAATTCATCAAAATGATCCATGTACTCAGCGACAGACAAAAGTCCTTGCTGAAGGGAAAATAATTGCTCGAGCAAACGACTCTTATATGACGAAGGCAGATACCTCTGACACAATACAATACTGAGGTTACCACGATGCCTACCACTGTCCTGTCAGCCAACTCGTGATGCGATGAATGCGATCTCGCTCGTGGGTCCTCTCAACGCTAGACCAATATGTTCTCGTCTGATCTAAAAGCCTAAGTTTTGCAAACTTGATGTGACGCTCACCAAATAACTCAAAATGATCGAGATAATATTTCATATTTACGGGCCAATAACTGAAAGACTCGACACTCGCTGAGTCATCAAAAGAAGGGGCAATAGTACGAAACCGACTTTCGAGATTTCTCTCAAAACGACGATCATAATAATCATCCATAAGGTAATCGAGTCATGTCGAAGGATCAAGATCCGCTCGCGTGCACTGATATGAATGACGACAATCATTATACTGATTGTCTCTACCATAGTGGGGTCGTGTAGGTGGGTCAATACGACCTCTGAAAGTAGAGTGCTGCGATCGAGAATAATCGTCGTAGTAACGTGAGGATCTCCTTGACGGGGCTCTATGAGAGCGGGTGTAAGTGGACTCGAAACCTCCAAATTGAGCAGGGGAATATTGTTGAAACATAACATGATGAAAACTTATAAACTCTAAAACTGCGTATCAACAGAGTGCTCGCAACCTGATTCTGATACCAATTAACGCAGGACGAATCTATAGGCGGCGGATGTAACGGTGCCCTAACCCTATATGCAGTGCAAAGTCCAACAAATAATCAAAATTAAGCAGTAAATAATTGTCGCACGCGCATGATTGTGACAAAAGCAAAAATAATTCATTATGACAAGCGGGTTTAGGTTTTCCTCCGCGTTGAGGGCCAAAGCGAGAGCGCGCAACAAATAGGCCCTACAAGCATGATAATAATCTAAAATCAAACCACTACAATACAATATATCCAAGCAAATATGATTTCCAATCCAATAAACAAATGCTGAAAAATAATCGTCCAATACAACAAAACTCACAAAGTAGTGGGCTGACCACGACAATGAAAATTTTGGAGTCGGATGTGTTTTGACGGCGATCCAATGTGGAACTGGAGGCGAGAAAACGACGTAGGTGGCTGTCCTCGGGGTGGAAGGCGGGATCGGGTAGGAAATGAATAGATTCGGCTATGTGGGGGTGGATCCAGGCGAGAGAAGGATGGATCCAGTGCTCAGGAGCGGATCTGGGCTAGGTAATGAGGGGAGGGTGAGCGGAAATGTTGGGTAGGGGCGAAAATAGTCTAGATCTGGACTGATATGGAAGGAAGGGCTGTGAGAGGGACTCACACGGGAGGGGAGGGGTTGGCGGCAATGGGAATTAGGGCTTGAAGGGGGCGGTTGTTGTAGATGTAAGAGGGAGAGTTGGCGGTGGCTTTGGAGGGTGGAGGAGTGGTTGTCTATAGAGGGGCGGACGACAATGGAGTTGCTGTGTGTGGTGTGGGGGGCTTAAGGTAGGGGCTGTTGCTAGGCCGTTAGATTTAGGGGAAGGAAAATTGTAGGCAGAGGGCTGGTAGAGGATTTTGAGACGGCGGTAGGAAGGTTTGAGGATGATAAACGAGGCTTAGGGTTTAGGGTTACCTTGGGGAGAAAGATACAACCTAGGAGTCGTCACCTAGGGTTCCACGGAGTCGGGAACGTGGAATGATCGCAGGAATCCGGTAATCAACTCTCCAAATTCTGCAATGCCTCAAATCAACCCCCTACACATCTATTTATAATAATAAGAGAATTAGGGCATCCCACCATCGACGGCTATGATTGGTTGAGGTGGGGTTACCCAAATACATCAAAATAAAATGCAAAATAATGAAGTAATATATCAAATTGATTCACAACGCAAATCAAGACGCATCTACGGAGTCAGATCATCGATCTGGCATATCATATATGGTACGTCGCCAATCAGCCCCGAACATGCCCAAAACTCGTCCTCCGCTGCGGGTCCACGTCTCCACTCTGCATCACGAACCCTCTACAAAATTAACACAACCACAAGCAAAAATTGCAAACAACTTATGAATAAACAATAATAAAAGTAGAGTGAACGATGAAGGCAAGGTCATGATTATTTAAAGGAGCACATAAATTAACTAATATCTCGAAGCAACGATACCTCACAGAGTAGCAACAGCAACAGGTAGCAGCCTTTCCTGATCCCTTGGCGTGGTCGATGAACCTTGCAGTTGGTGGTAACAGAATAAGGGAGCTGCATCGACGTTACCAGCAACGGAGGAGCACGTCTTGGTCGTTGTAAGAGGCGGTGATGGCGGAACGCCAAAGAGAGGGCGTCAGTGGTTCGCTTGTGTGGCAGAAGCGGCCCACACGGTGAAATTGTTGTGGGTGAACGACACTGGTTTCAGCGAAGGTTGTCATCGGGCTGAGTAGGGGTGGCGTCTGGCGGGAGTCTTCCGACATTGGCGTCTGGAACCAAGGTGCGGAAGGCTCTATTACAGTAGGGGGCAGGCGTGGCCGACAACTCAAAGAAACGGTCGTCATTTCCCGCTCCCTTTGCTCATTTCTGAGACTTTTTTTTTGTAGAGCCGCAATATTACTATTTCTCGTTTAACTTTTCCAAAATAAACCTTTTTCCAAATCAAAACCTTTTCCCAAATCAAAACTTTTCCCAATTTTCTCACGACAGTCAACTTGATTTCTTCCTGTATTATATTCCTTTCAATTAATTTATATATTTGTCTTGATATGATTAAGGTATCCTTACTAAATTATATTTATGCGTTATTAATCATTTGAGCTTGTCTTCTTCGTCCTAACTACCTAAATTACCGGAGCTTTTATTAAGAGTCTCATCGGGCGGTCAAACCGATGAGCCGAGCAACTTCAAATTTAAAAATGTGCGACCAAAATACATCTCAATAAATAAATAAAAACTGGACAATAAAATGCTTGACTTTAGGATGCGACGGAGGATGCATCCGCTACCATCAAAGACAAGTTCTCTATTCCCAAGATCGAGGAATTCCTGGACGAACTACACTGAGCATGCTTGCTCACTAAGTTGGATCTGCGTTCGGGGTACCACCAAATCAGGATGAAGGACGAGGAGTCGAGGATATCTTCAAAACCGCCTTCCGGGCGCATGATGATCACGAGTTTGTTGTGATGTCGTTCGGACTCTTCGACACACCATCTACATTTCAGGCAGTGATGAACGAGATTTTTTGGCCCTTCCTCCGCAGGTCTATATTTATAATTTTTGATGGCATTCTTATCTGCAGTGCCAACTGGGAAGAGCATCTCCAACATGTGGAACAATTGTTCGTGATACTCCGACAACACTAGCTCTATGTCAAGCGCTCCAAATGCTCTTTTGGTCAGGAAGAGGTGGAGTACCTGAGCCTTATTGTATCCACACAAGGAGTCAAGGCTGATCCCAAGAAGGTTGAGAGCATGCAAACGTAGCTTATGTCGCGCATTGTCCGTGCTCTCCGGGGTTTCCTCTGGTTGGCAGGCTACTACAGACGGTTCGTGAAGGATTATGGGAAGATAGCTCGGTCGTTGACCCAGCTGTTACATAAGGATTCCATCTGCTGGCAGGAGGAAGCGGAAGCTGCATTCCAAGCTCTCAAGAAGGACATGACGACAGCACCAGTGCTGGCTCTCCTCAATTTCACCAGGGAATTCATGCTAGAGACCGATGCTTCTTGCGTAAGGATTGGGGGACGTTCTCATGCAAGAGGGTCGACCGATAGCTTTCTTCAGCGGGGCGTTAGCACCACAAACGTTGGGTTTGTCTACCTATGAGAAGGAAATGCTGTCCATCGTACATATCGTGACTTTTTGGCGATCGTATCTATTGGGCAAACATTTTAAGGTTCGGACTGGTCATCGGAGTTTGAAACATTTTTTGGAGCAACGGGTGGCATCCCCTTTACAATAGAAATGGGTGACAAGGTTGTTGGGCTACGACTATGAGATAGTCTATAAGCAACTAAGGAGAACATTGTGAAGGACGCACGATCCCGCTTACCAGAGGGGGCACTCCAGCACATCTCAGGTCCATTGATTGGAGCACTAGATGACAAACAGAAGGAGATTCTACAGGACCCGGAGCTTCATCCTATGTAGAGTCACTTCGACAAGGATAGGACACCTCCCGGATTTCGGTTGTAGAACGGGCACTTGTACTTTCGCGACCGGGTGGTCATATCCTCAACATCACCATGGAAGGACACTATGTTATATGAATTCCAATTTTCACCAATAGAGGACAGAAATATGAAACCACATCCTCAGCGGGTCTACACACTCTCCTGGAGATACCACGGCAGATTTGGAACGCAGTTTCTTTGTACTTCATCGACGGCCTACCGAAGTCCCAAGGGAAGACAGTCATTTTGATTGTGGTGAATAAATTATCCAAGAATGGGCACTTCCTGGCTCTGAGCCATCCCTACACAGATGAATCAGTAGCAGACTTGTTTGTGCGGGGGATAGTCAGACTTCATGGGGTCCCGTGGGCCATCATATCTGATTGGGATTCAGTCTTTGTGAGCAACTTCTGGAAGGAACTCTTCAAGCAGCAGGGCACTCGCCTATGTATGAGTACTGCCAACCATCCACAAATAGAAGGACAAACAGAGGTACTCAATCGAGGAGTTGAGACATACTTACGGTGCTTCGTGATGGACGAGCCTCACACATGGACACAGTGGCTGCATTGGGCAGAGTACTGCTCTAATACCTCCTACCACATGGCCGACAAATTTACTACTTTTGAAATTGAACTAGGGGGAATGGGTTGTTGATCGTGAGTTGCGCGACCGGGACCCTACACTTGCCGTGTTACGAGAAAACCTCCTGACCGCCCAAAACAGGATGAAGGTGCAGGCGGATAAACACCAGTCCGAACGTCAATTTGCAGTTGGTGATGAAGTCTTCTTGAAGCTCCAGCCCTACAGACAAGCTTCGGTGTCCCGAAGAACTAATCAAAAGCTGCCCCCCCGCTATAATGGTCCCTTCAGGATCCTTCACAGGTGGGACCGGTTGCGTACACCTTGGACCTTCCTGCGAGCCCACGTATTCATCCTACATTCCACGTCTCCTTGTTAAAGAAGGAAACTGGGGAAACAACACGGGCATCCCTACCCTTCCGGAAGCAACCAATGGCGGAGAATTGCAATCACTTCCGAGGAGGTGTTGCTCACTAAGTGTAAGAAACACGGAATAGAATACCGTTAGGAAATCCTTGTCAAATGGAAGAACTTATCTCCAACCCACAAGATTTGGATCGATCAGCTCTAATTCTTGGAACTTTATTCAGATTTCCACCTTGAGGACAAGTTGGTTGTTGAAGGGGGGGATGTTATGAATTCTCATAACGGCCGGTTCACATGACAAAAATAACAAGGGTGGTGGAAAGAAAGAGTATCAAGCGCAGCTGAACAAACCGGTTCAGCCCCCCTTTATAAATTCAGATGGCGGCAGGTGGAGCTGAACCAATGGGTTCAGCCCCTATGGGGAGGGTTGGCCGGCCCTCCTGGGCCCGATGGGTATTAATACTCCTCGGGTGGCTTTGTAGAGATTTATCGAAGACTCTCAGGATATTTCTCTCCTCTTCCTCTCAAATCCTAGAATCCTCCCCTTCTCTCCCAAATCTCCCATCTCGTTCATAACAGATATCAACATCATCAATCAATATTATTAGAAGATAAAAATGTGCCTAGGTATGATAGGTTCAAATATCTGAATCTATACTAGAGAAAATGAGGATATAACAATCATGTCATTGATTTTGTGTTGATTTGAATGTTTGGACTAAAAAATCGTTGGAATCTAATACAGTTAATGTTTATTAAATGAACAAGAGTAATGTTTATTAAAGGTAACTGAATGTAGACTTGGGTAGTTTAAAAATATACAAAAAAGTAAAGTAGATAAAATTAATGTTGAAGGATTATGAAGATGTGGTAGACATAAGTTAACATAGAATTCAACATAATTTGCAAAAAAATAGGATTAACATCTTAATCAACGCTCACCAAAATGAATGAAAATAAATAATTCATAATGCCAACCTCAAAGCTAAGATACTAAAGAGGATGATGAACCCAAAACCTAACCTCCATTATATGTGACGATTACATCATTTCAAGACAATTAGATACACTAAGTGAAAACAGGAAAAGACAATGTTAATATGTACAAAATACCAATAAGAAACATTAGCACGTGTGGCTTTTCTAACTCGACAGAATTGTGTACTCGAGCATCACTTATAGTAGAAAATTCATAGAAATAATAATACTACATAAATATATGTCCAGGTGGGACAAGAAATACTCACGCACCTTCTAGATTCAACCAAAACAGCGCGGTCCTCGGGTGTTCTCTCAGAGCTAATATCAATCTCACTTGATGTGTAGCTGCATGAACAAGACACCTCAAGATTAGATCAACAAGGAAGAAAATAGTTAGATTGCAGAAATTGTAAAGTATGCACTAAGCTTTGGATAAAAATTGGATGAAAAACCACAAAATAGTAATTACAATCTATGCAGGCGACTAACTTAATGCAGGTCTATAATAATTAATATTTGGCAGAGTTGAAAAGCAAAGGAGGTTTGTTACGGTCTACTTAACGTTCCTAGCAGATTGGGCTAAACTTGGTCGTCTTAGCCCGTGGAGCGATTAAGTGCGCACAGTCACGGAACAAAAAAGATGATACACGTGATGTTTTAACGTGGAAAAACCCCTCAACCAGGTAAAAAACCACTCGAACGGGACTGTGCCGGTCAAATTCTACTATAAGCTTCGGGTTACAGCTTGTTTGCAGAATTGATGGCGACAAGCCGCTCCTCATTACACTTTGATGGTGAGAGAGAATCTTTGGCACTCTCACGCGAGACTTAGCTTTCACAATCTTATAGCGAGGAAGAGCGCTCTTAAGTGCAATGCAAAAGTACGACACAGCCGCGGAACGCGCAGAATGAGGTTGGAACGGGATTGTTGGAGGTTGCACGTGAATGAGGCTTTCTTCCTGCCACGGGCGGAACGTCTTCTTCACGGCTCTGCTGTGAACTTAACCGAATTTCTAGTGGAGCAGCGGTGGCTCGACGGAGAACTCCGGTGGAGAGGTGGTGGCTCGTAGGAGATTTTCGGCAAAGCTTTGGCCAAAGAAAGAAGAAAACACGGAAGGAAAAATGTGAGAAATGAGAAGGTCTGCGGACCTTTTTATAACCTGCAGGAGGTGGTTACAAAAGTTACGATGCTATCCGCACACCGTAGCCACCCAAATTATTGGGCGCAGTCCATGATTTGCATAGTTTTGGAGCGCATATTATATTTTACTAAATGCAGGCCCCCAATAAAACCATGGCTCCCCTACTACTAGTGGTGGTTACGCGTGTGGTCACTCGCACAACGGACAGTCACAGTCGCGGGAGATCGATCGGACGCCGGAGAAAGCGTGGCGACGAGGATGGCGAGGCCGCCGTCCCAGGAGGCCGAGGGAGGTGGTCGATCACTATCTCAAGGGTGGTCGACCCCGGAGACGGGCTACTGGCGTGGCACAGGCCGGGGGTGTGGTCGGCCGGAGTCGGAGAGCGCCGGTCGGCCGCACTAGGGAGGCATGCAGGCGCGGCCCCGGTGCCGGCCGACGGGCGTGGCGTCGGCCATGAGACCGGCAACGGCCGGCCGGGACCGGTGCGAGGGGGGCATGGCCGGTCCGAATGCGCCCGACCGAAAGACCGGGATTGGTCGGCCGCGACCTGCATTTCCCGCGGAGGCCGCCGGAGGGAGGGCTTTCGCCGGCCGTTGTGGCCGGCGAGACCGCCACGCAGCATCGCAACGGGTGCGCGGCCGAGAGGCCAGCTCGAATCCGCCGAAGGGAGAGAGGGGTTGGCCCCCTTGGCCGACCCTGAGCTGCTAGGGGGAGTGGGATACTGGTGCGCGCAGATCGCACGTGATCGCACACGCCGATTGCGTGCGCGGAGGTTCCCTCATGAACCCCACTAAAGTGGTGGGATCATGGGGGAGTGGGCTCTTTGCACCCCAATTATGCTATAAATGGACTTGTCCTCATCAGTTCCCCCTGAAATCCGTAGTATTAGAAACCATTCTTGTGAGAAAAGCAAGGATTTCTCTCTCCTACAAAGGATTCTTGCGGCGACAACGGTAATGGCGAACGGAGAGGTGCCAAAGAAGACGGACGGCGGCGTTTCACAGGCAAAGGTAAGCCGAAAAAGAGGCGGAAAAAGGAAAGGCCTACCCGGACGCGGGAGGTCTGACATGCCATGCCGGTGAACGGAGGAGCGAAGTCACATGTGCACGCTCGCCGGCGCGGGATCAGGCTTGCTGGCCTGGGCGCCCACCGACGCGCGTGCCCCCCGGGTGCGGGCATGTATCCTTGAGGCACGCGTGGGCGCACCTGGGTGCGGGCCCTGGGTGCGCACCTGGGTGCGGGCCCTGGGTGCGCACCTAGGGTGCGCGTGGGCACGCCCTTAGGACCCGCGCGGGCGCGCGCACCTGTTGTGCGCAGGAACACACTCCTGCGCGTGCACGCCGCTGTGTGGGCGCTAATGTGAGAGTGCGCGTTCCGCACAACACTAGGTGCGTGCTGCACACAACGCTGGGTGCACCCCGCGTTCCATTTTTTCACGAGGGAGCTTGTGCTCCCGTGCATGTGTACGTGCGCACTCACGTGCTTCGATGTACGGCTTTTGATTTTCCATGCGGGGATTACGAGCTCTGGTCGCTTGATTAAATACCTTCTTCTTGTCTGACTGTGTCTAACATTTGCTTTTTTTATTTTCAGGTTTCAAAGCGGCCTACGAGATCTTTGCGGCTACACTCGTCACTTTCCGCTGAACAGGTCACGATTTGGTGTAAGAGATTCAGGTTACCAGCCGATCTTGATATGATAATACCCCATGTTGAGGAGAGAGTCCAGAATTCCCCGGGGGGCTAGTTGACAGTTTGCGAGACCACTTTGAGATCTGGTTTCCATTTTTCACCATGTGAGGAAGTGATGATATTTTGAAGTTCTGCGGTGTTTCGATGTCCCAGTTTACGTCTCTTGGGATGATGTGCCTCATGGGATTGGTCGTATTCTTTAGAGCATGGTTCAAATTTTCCTTGAACTGGTACAAAGATTGGTATGATGTCCGCGTTGATGGTGGCGGCCTTGTTGAGATCTTTAGGAACAAAAATTGGCTTGATTTTGAAACCCGGACGGATCACCGCCATGGGAACACCTTGTTCGGATATGTCTGAAACTCCTGGGGCCTGCCAGAGCAGTGGAATGCGCTACCTGACCGTTGTCGTCGTCAGAAGGAGAAAGAGCTGGAGTTCTCCCCAAGGCCTGGATTTACTGAGCCTCGAGAGCTGCCTAATCATTTATTTAGCATCTCTTTGTTTGTGGAGGAGAAACGTTTGCTATAGTGCAAAATATTTGCCGATCCTGAGTGTGCAATCAGGGCGTCTTCAACCCGTTACCGGAAAATAAAGCTTACTGTGGCCAGTTGTAGTGATGTGGGTACGGATCCTCCATCTTCCTTGAAGCAGAAAGCTTCTCAGGTTGAGGTAGTTCCTCCTGGTTGCCGAGATGAGATCGTTCCTGTTGATCCTGGTGTCGAGGTGTTGGGGTCCTCTGCCCCTCAGGTCCCTCATTCAGAGGCCTCTGCTCCCCGAGTATCTTCTTTGAAGGCGATGAGCGATGTGGTAAACGAGCTTGCTTGTTTTGGGCTTCTAGTTTTGCTGTTTTGCTGTTTTGCGACATACTGACTTCTTTCTTTTTGCTTGTAGATTGAAGCTCGGGCTCATATTGCACTCACATAGAATGATCATTACGTGTGCTTGAATGATGGATACTTGGCCCTCCAGGAGAAGCTCCGGGTGGTGGAGGGCTCACTTGCTGCTTTGAAAAATGACCATGATCGAGATGCATCTCGATTTCAACGAATCGGTTCGGAGCTGAAGATAGAGCTGGAGGCGGCTCGAGCGGCGTTGGAGGTGGAAAAGTCTCTTGTGGAGAAGACCACCCAGTTGTTGAAGACCACTCAGGAGGAGACTTCCCGTTTGGAGATAGAGCTTGAGGCTTCGAAGGCTCAACTGGAGCTACTTTCCTCTGATGATCGGGTGTTAGAGCTGAAGGTCGTTGAGCTTGCTGAGTATATGGGCTCATTGGACTACATGTGCGATCGCAACTTGATTGGCGAGGAGGTTTGTGAGGAGATCTGGACCAGAGAAGTGGAGTCTCAGATGGAAGAAGCTCGTGAGCTCGCACTTAGACATGGAGTGTCGAAGGCTTTTTGTCTGATCGCCAGGAGCTTGAAGTGTGATGTGTCCGACCTCAGCTTTGATGATATCTCAGATGATGATGAGAACTTGACCCCTGATTCTAATGTAGATGCAATCGATGAGTAGTAGCTTGAGCTTTTTACTCTTGTATTGTTGACACTTTCTTTAGTTGAGTCTGTTATGATGGTGTATGTTTTATTTTTGTCTTTCAGACCTGTGGGCATTCTTTACTGCCCATTTGAGGTCGTTGGCAGCATGTTTTATGTTTGTATCTGTATGTCATTGTCGTTTCCATTCTTTTTTTCTTATTTGTATAAATGCTAGTAGTAGGTGAAATTCAGGTTCGCAATGACGACGGAGAGCTTATTTGCTCAATCCGGTTGTGTGTCCCTCTTAATTAAGGCTCCGTTTGGGAGGACTTATTTTCACCGGTCAAGCGGTCACGACCGCATGAACCGGACCTTAAATTAAGGTCCGGTTCATGCGGTCGTGACCGCTTGACCGGAGAAAATAAGTCCTCCCAAACGGAGCCTAAGTTTTGTTTGGTGTCGATCGCGAGGGGGGCAGGCCCGGACGATGACGAAACGTAGAAAGGCAGGATCGATGAGGAGCTTGCCCGTTCAAACTGCATGCACAGTCTTACCTGATTGAGTGTTGATAGGCGTCGATTGCGAGGAGGAGAGGCCCTGACGATGACGGGCGCAGATAGGCAGGGTCAGTGAAGAGCTCTGTCATTCAAACCACATGCGCAATCTTACCCAGTTGAGTTTGGTAGGCGTCGATCGCGAGGGGGGCAGGCCCGGGCGATGACGGGCGTAGATAGGCAGGGTCGGTGAAGAGTTGTCTCATTCAAACTGTATACGCAATCTTACCCAGTGGAGTTTGGTAGGCGTCGATCGTGAGGGGGGTAGGCCCGGGTGATGAAGGGCGTAGATAGGCAGGGTCGGTGAAGAGTTGTCTCATTCAAACGGCATGCGCGATCTTACCTAGTTGAGTTTGGTAGGCATCGATCGCGAGGGGGCGGGCCCGAGCGATGACGGTCATAAATAGGAAAGGTCGGTGAACAGCTGACTCATTCAAATCGCATGCGAAATCTTACCCAATTGAATTCCCTTGGGACAATATTGAAAGAAAACACAATGCAACCTTCATTACTTAGAAATAGTTTGCGCGAGTCATGGCTCGCGGCTTTTATAATATCAAAACAAAGAATAAAAACAGGAAACAAAAGAACAAGAAATCACTGCTAGAATCGGCGCAGGTTCTGCGCATTCCACGTGCAAGGAAGGATCTTCCCCTCTGCAGTTCTGGTCTTGAAAGTTCACGGCTTGACGGTTGCAGGGACGACGAACGATCCCTCCCATGAAGGCGAGAGCTTGTATCCATGTGGTCCTTTGCCAGCTGCTTTTATGCTTCGCAAAACCAGGCCTACAATGTTGATTGGTCTGAGCTTTACTCTTCGACTGTAGAGTCGCGCCACACGCCCCTGATAGGCGGCGACACGAAGGGTTGTCGTATCCCTGACTTCTGTGATCATGTCGAGGTTTTCCCGAAGTAACTCGTCGTTCTTCTCTGGATTGAAGTTCAAAATGAGGGCACTCGGAACACCGATGTCGACGGGGATGACAACTTCGGTTCCATAACAGAGAGAGTATGGGGTTTCTCCGATAGGAGCCCTCTCTGTGGTTCGGTAAGCCCATAATACAATTTGGAGCGCATCAACCCACTGCCCCTTGTTTCCTGTAGTCGAGTCTTCAAGCCCTTGAGGATGGTACGAATCGTCACTTCGACCTGCCCGTTGGTCTGCGAGTGTGCTACAGCGGTTTGACGCAGGTTGATCATCAAGTCTTCACACATCTTAGTGAAGGACTATCCAGTGAACTGAGTACCATTATCAACGATGATGGTTGCAAGAATTCTGAGTGTTATACGATGTTTTTTCCAGACAAACTGTGTTGGGGGGTAGCTCCGTAACAAACTGCTTGGCATTTTTTCCGTGATTTTGGCCAAGGGTTCAGCTTCAACCCACTTGGTAAAGTAATCAATTGCTAGTATGATGAATTTCCTTTGACCTGATGCCTGAGGGAGGGGATCGAGAAGGTCGATGCCCCATTGTGCAAAAGGCCAAGCTCCTTGTAATGTTCTGAGAGCTACTGTTAGTTGTCGAGGGAACACTTGACTGTAGTTGACAACTCTTGCACTTCTGGACAAACTCAGTTGCATCATTCTTCATAGTAGGCCAGTAGAATCCTTGGCGCAAGATCTTTTGGGTCAGTGCCTTGCCGCACAAATGCTCTCCACAAAATTCCTCCATGGACTTCTCGTAGCGTGCATTCTGCATCTGATACAAACGCTTCAGGTAAGGCCCGGAGAAAGACCGCTTGTATAGTTCTCCATTAATGACGATGAAGGTTTCTGCTCGCATTCGCAAACATCGCGCCTCCACATGGTCTTCTAGTAGGTGTTTGAGGTATGCTCGCAACGGGTTGACCGATGACGATCCCTGCTCATCGATTTTTGTAATTACCCACGGTCCCTGAATACTGGGGATAGCGATTTCTTCTACCGGGCGCCTTCTGGATTGATGACGAAAGGGAGATGTGGGGAGCTTGGAGAATGCATCTACTCTGGAATTTTCTTCTCTCAGAATGTGAATAACTTGATACTGCGGAACCTTGGCAAGGAGAGATCTTGTAGGTGTGAGGTATTGCGCTAGTTGGTCGCTCTTTGCTTCGTAATCTCCTTCAATTTGCGAGACCACAAGTTGGGAATGTGTAAATTGTCAAGTTCTTCACTTCGCAGTCAATGGCAAGTCTGAGTCCTGCAATCAGAGCCTCATACTCAGCGACATTGTTAGTGGTTGGAAATTTCAATCTGAGTCTGTACTCTAAGGTAATTTCCTCTGGGCTCACCAAAAGTAGCCCTGCTCCTGCTCCTTCGATTCCCGATGCGTCATCAACGTAAAGAGCTCATCGAGGGGCGAGAGTGCCCTGCACGAAAACAGCTTATTGGGGAATGGTGTTCACCACAATGAAATCAGCCAATACCTGGGATTTAATGTTCGGTTGAGGAAGGAAATGAATCTCGAATTCGCCGAGTTCGACTGCCCACTTCACTAATCAGTGGGATGCCTCTTGTTTCTGGAGGATTGCGCGAAGTGGGAGTTCGGCCAATACCTTTACTATGTGAGCCTGGAAATAGGGTCGAAGATTTCTTGCTAAAAAGACGAGGACTAAAGTTATCTATTGTGGGGGTAGATCGGGCGTTGAATCCCTCCTTCATCTTTGACTAATACTGAACTTAATACAGCTGGGGATATTACTAGATATAAGTACAATACTTCTCCGGGGATCGGCTTTGATAGAAGCGTAGGCGAGACTAGATATTGTTATAGGGATTCGAAGGCCGCTTGGCATTCATCTATCCACTGAAACCCTACATTACGAGCTCCTCGAAAAATCTTGAAAAAGGGGAGATACTTGTCGTCGGTCCGTGCTAAAAACCGTGAGAGTGCAATAATTCTCCCATTTAGACGTACTTCCTTTATACAGCACGAGGGTGACATGACTTCTATCACTTTGATTTTTCAGGGTTTGCCTCAATCCCACGATGGGTCACCATGAACCCCAAAAACTTGTCTGATGTAACATCAAATGCACACTTGTTCGGATTGAGCCTCATTCCAAATCGGCGAAGGAGCTCAAAACACTTCTCCAGGTCTTTCACATGATCACTTTGGTGGATACTCTTGACTAATATGTCATCTACATATACTTCCAATGTCTTCCAATGAGATCCTTGAACACCTTGTTCATTAGTCGCTGGTAGGTATCTCCGACATTTTTAAGGCTGAAGGGTATCATCTTGTAGCAATAAATCCCCTTGTCGGTCCTGAACGCATTGTGCTCTTCATCTGGAGGGTTCATTCTGATTTGGTTGTAGCCGGAATATGCATCCATGAAACTGAGGAGTTGGAGACTAGCTATCGAGTCAACAAGTTGGTCGATCCTGGGGAGAGGGAAGCTATCCTTTGGGCAAGCTTGATTGAGGTTGGTGTAATCAACGTAAATCATCCACTTCCCGGAGGCTTTCTTGACCATGACCACATTGTCTAGCCAGGTGGGGTATTCTACCTCCTGAATAAAATGTGCATCCAGAAGCTTTCCTACTTCTTCAATCGCCTAGAGTCGCATGGGAGCGAAGTTTCTCTTCTTTTGGATGACTAACTTACATGCAGGATTGATATTCAAAGAATGTTGAATGACATGCGGATCAACTCCAGACATGTCTTCAGGGCTCCAAGCAAAGATATCTTTGTTTGCTCGGAGATAGGCGGCAAGCTCCTCCTTTTCTTGCTGGGGAAGAAGGGATCCGAGCTGAACTGTGCGGGCTGGATTTTGCTCGGAAAGAGGCACTTCGACCAGTCCTTTTATGGGCGTTTCACGCTGCATAGTTTCTTCATCTCGCAAATCAAAGTCGTCGATGTTGAGTGCAGTCGTCACTGCTGATTGAGCTTGCCTAGAGTAGCAAGTGCATGATGCTTCTTGATTTCCACGAACGACCCCCACTCCTCCTGCGGTCAGAAACTTCATTGCGAGGTGCAGAATTGACGGTATGGCTCTGAAGATGGATTGGATTGGTCTACTGAAGATGGCATTATACGCTGAACTTGAATCCACAACAACAAATTGAATATTGTGCGTAGCCTGCCTTGGAAACTCACCTATAGTAATTGCTTCTTTGGAATGGAACTGGGGCGTTGTCGAAACCATAAACAGGTCCTACTGCGGGACTGAGGCGTTGATTGGAGAGCTTCATAGTCTGGAGGGTGGACAGAAATAAGACGTCGACCTAACTCTCGTTGTCCATGAGGATTCTCTTGACGTTATAGTAGGGATCATCAATCCCTGCATTAATCACGAGCGGATCTGGGTGAGGTGATCGTAGCCCTTCAAGGTCTTCATCTCCAAATGTGATAGTAGAATTTTGCTTGAATCTTTTATCTTCATGCCTTCTTTCTAGCACATCCACAGAAAATATATGGGTAGAAAGAATTGGGGACCCCACGATAGTCTCAATGTTGCCTACCATTTGTCTTCCTCTGGCTTCCCCCCCGTGGAGCGGCCTGCTGCTTTCTTGCTTGCCTGGTGGGTGTCTGCTGATCTGGCATACACCCCTGTAAAAATATGTCAAGCAGCCCTTGTCGGATAAAGCGCTCAATCTCGTCCTTCAGCCTAATACGTTCCTCGGTGGTGTGCCCAGTCCCGCGGTGGAACTCGCAATACTTTGACTGCTCTTTCCTAGGATTTGGAATCAGAACTTCTGATCAATAAAGTGCTGGATTATCCTGAATTGCGTAAAGCACATTAGTGCGCGTTGTGTTTGATTGTGTGTACTCTCGAGGCGGCCACTGACCCAGATCCCTCTGGAAGTCGCGTCGACGCTGGCCGTTACGACGCTCTTCACCGCGTCTTTCTTCTTGCACCTTAGGGGTCTGCTCTTGCCCTCTTATCCTTTTCTAATCGCCTTCAAACTATTCGCGGTGTGCTTTGATAGCTTCGTCAGCAACAATTTGTGCCTCAACCCAATGCGCGAGATCCGGATAGCTGGACACAATTTCCCTCATAAATGCTGAATATAACCACCGGGACGGAGACCTCCAAGAAAAACTCCCCTCAAAAGTTCAGGGTCAACTCCCGAAATTTGTCGTGCTTTAGTAGTTAACCGGTGGAAGAAGTCCTTCAAGGACTCCCCTTCATTTTGGCGGATTCCTGACAGGGAACCCGAACAATTCTACAGTTATCGACGAACTGATCGGCGAATTGTCGTGCCAACTCAACGAAACTGTCAATGGCCCCTTCTCTCGAGAAGTGGAACCAAGTACTAGCTTGTCCTTTTAATGTTGTCGGAAACACTTGGCAGAGCAGCTGATCTGGAGCATTGTAAATTTTCATGATGGTAGTAAAATGGTTGATATGTTCCAGCGGATCATCCATTTTATCAAATGTCTCAATATTCGGTAGTTTGAATCCATGCGGGACCGGATAAGCATGCACTTGGGGTGCTAGCGGGGAATCTCGGCAAAGAGAATGGCGAGCAAAGAGCATCTCATTGCCCGACATGTCTGCACTCTTAAGCAATCACTTCATGTATCTCTTCGCGGGTGATCATTCCGCCTGGTGGCGCTCGGGCTTCCTCTTCTGCGTAATGACGACGGTGATCGACTCTGGTTCCTTTATGAATAAGATGAGTGGAACTAGCCGCGTCAGAGAATTCATCAGACATATCCTCTCTATGGGGAGCTTCTTGTGCTGGTGCATGATTTGGCACTGGAGGCGGAGGGTTGACTAGCGCAGGAGGTTGAAGAGGAGCCGGAGGCGTTCCTAAGTTCCTGAGGAGAGCTAGCATCTCAGTCTGCTGCTCTTCCACGTACACTGCCGTCCAAAGCTGCAACGGATGCAAGTATAGCTTTTGCCTCAAGTGGTGCATTAATTAGTGAATGAGAGGGAGTCGGCTCAATGCATCCCCCTGGGATGGATACTTCGGTAGTTTGAACGCTTCTTCTTGCCATTGAAGTTAGTCTTGAGTACCGCTAAGCTGAGGGTACCGTCTTACGAGGATGCTGGGAACTCGTGTTCCCACAGACGACGTCAAACTATTGCGGTCTACTTAACGCTCCTGGCAGATTGGGCTAAACTTGGTCTTCTTAACCCGCGGAGCGATCACGTGAGCACACAGTCACAGAACATGAAATATGGTACACATGATGTTTTAACATGAAAAAATCCCTCAACTGAAGAAAAAATCACGTGAACGTGTCTGTGTCGGTCAAATTCTACTATCAGCTTCAGGTTATAGCTCGTTTGCAGAATCGAGGGCGTCAGGCCGCTTCTCGTTACACTTTGGAGGTGAGAGAGAGAATCTTTGGCACTCGGCGGGCAACAGGCTGCTCCACGCGAGGCTTAGCTTTCACAATCTTATAGCGAGGACGGAAGCTCTTAAGTGCAATGCAGAAGTAGGACACAGCCGCGGAATGCGCAGTATAAGGATGGACCGAGATTGCTGGAGGCTGCACGCGACCGAAGCTTTCTTCCTGCCACTGGCGGAACGTCTTCTTAGCGGCTCTGCTATGGACTTAGCCGAATTTCTGGTGGAGTGGTGGCTCGACAGAGAACTCCGGTGGAGAGGTGGTGGCACGTAGGAGAATTTTGGCAGAGCTCTAGCCTGAGGAAAAAGAAAAACACGTAAGGGAAAATGTGATAAATGAGGAGCTCTGTGGGCCTTTTTATAGCCTCCAGGAGGTGGTTACGGTAGTTACGCGACTATCCGCACACCGTAACCACCCAAATTATTGGGCGCAGACCATGATTCACATAGTTTGGAGTGCGTATTATTGGCATATTATATTTTACTAAATGCACGCCCCCACTAAAATCATGGCTCCCCCAATACCGGCGTTGGTTACCCGCACAACAGTCGGTCCCGATCGCAGCAGATCGATCGGACGCAAGAGAGAGGGCACGACGACGAGGATGGCAGGGACGCCGTCCAAGGAGGGCGAGGGAGGCAGTCGACCACCATTTCAAGGGTGGTCGGCCTCGGAACGGCGGCAGGCCACTGGTGTTGCCTCGGCAACGGCCGGGGGTGTGGCCGGCCGGCCGGAGTCGGAGAGGGTCGGCCGACCGCACTCGGGAAGCATGTCGGGCGCGGCCCCGGCGCTGGCTGGCGAGATCAGCGCCGGCATGCGGGGCGCGGCCCCGTCGTCGGGCGGCGGGCGCGGCGCCGGCACCGGGCGCCGGCCATGAGACCGACGACGGCCGGCGGCACAGTGCGGCCAGCCGGGTCCGGTGCGAGGAGGAATTGCCGGTCCGAACGCGCCCGGCCGGAGGACCGCGCTCGGTCGGCCGCAACCTGCACCTCCCGCGGAGGACGCGGGAGGGAGGGCTCCCACCGGCCGGGGTGGCCGAAGAGACCGCCGCACGTCGCGGCCGCGGGTGCGCGGCTGAGAGGCGCGGCCTCTTGGCCGGCCGGCGAAGGGAGAGAGGGGCCGACCCTGAGCGGTTAGGGGGAGTGGGATCCCGGTGCACGCGGATCGTACGTGATCGCGCACGCCGATCGCGTGCGCGGTGGTTCACTCATGACCCCCACTAAAGTGGTGGTATCATTGGGGAGTGGGCTATTCGCACCTCAGTTATGTTATAAATGGACTTGTCCCCGTCAAGATTAAATAAATTGTGTCAAATTAGTCAAATCCTGTGAGTCCATATACTTTAAGAAGATCTGCTCAGTAGAATAGCTCATGAATATAGTAGATTTCCGTGGCAGGCGTGTAAAATTTCACATTGACTTACGTGGCATGTTTGGGCATTCAAAGACGGCGAAGATAGAGAAAAAATCATGTACAATCTTGGTGTTTATGAGCCACTCTTAAGAAGGTTATTTTTATTTTGATTAAAACCTAATAAATGCAGAATAGGCATAGCTATGAAGCATGTAATGTTACTGTTAGAAAAGCCCAATTAAGGGCCCATGTTTTTCTCCTTTCTCTCTCCTTGTATTAGTCTCACATCATGTATTAGGATTTCTCTCTTCATTCTTCTCCTACATAAGTGTGTGTATACTTGTAACTATTATTCAAGAAAGTATATACAAGCTTTGAGATCTCTCCTTACATGGTATCAGAGGCAACCGGTCTCCTCCATGGGTATCTGGCCTAGCCCATTTCTAGCCGCCTATCTTTCTTGCCTGTCCGCGCGGCTTCCCTTAGTTGCGGACTCTTGCGGCCTCTTTTCTACCAGCCTCCAACTCTGCTTCTCTCGTGGCTTCCACCTCCTCCTTCCTACACCTCTCCTTTTATAATCCTCTCTCACGTGGGTCCACCTTCTCCTTTCCTTCTCTACCCGCGCGGGCTCTTTCTATCTGTTGCGACCTCTCCTATCTGCTGTCCGATGCGGGCTCTCTCTCATCCTACTCCCGGCTTCCTCTCTCTGCCTAATCCGCTCGAGTTCTCTAACTCACAGACTCTTCTTCTAACCGCTCGAGTTCTCTACTCGCGGCCTCTTCCGCTTGCCTCCTGCTCGCCGCGACCTGCTCGCCGCGACCTGCTCGCCGCGACCTGCTCGCCGCGACCTGCTCGCCGCGACCTGCCTCCTGCTCGCCGCGACCTGCCTCCTGCTCGCCGCGACCTGCCTCCTGCTCGCCGCGACCTGCCTCCTGCTCGCCGCGACCTGCCTCCTGCTCGCCGCGACATGCTCTCCTGCTCGCCGCGACCTGCCTCCTGCTCGCCGCGACCTGCTCTCCTGCTCGCTGCGACCCGCCTCCTGCTCGCCGCGACCTGCCTCCTGCTCGTCGCGAACTCCTTTTCTGCTCGCCACGACCTGCCTCTCCTGCTCGTCGCGACTTGCCTTTTCTGCTCGCTGCGATCTCGCCTTCCCGCAGCTAGCGTTCTCCTCTCTGTCCTTAG
Organism: Platanthera guangdongensis; assembly: GCA_039583875.1. NCBI lineage: Eukaryota > Viridiplantae > Streptophyta > Magnoliopsida > Asparagales > Orchidaceae > Platanthera > Platanthera guangdongensis. The sequence goes on along the minus strand of CM077153.1, from coordinate 26,029,913 downwards.
CCGCATCCTGGTCGCGACCTCACTTGTCGCTGGTGTACTCGCCGAGACCGTGCGGCTATCTTCTCTGTCGGCTTCTCCCTAGTCGCATTCTGGTCGCGATCTCCTGATCGCTAGTGTGTCCACCGAGACCGTGCGACTGCCTATTCTAACCGCCCGGTCTCTTCTGCTGGTCGTGCATGGCTTCCGATAATTCCTTTACTAATTCTGCTCCACCCGCCCGTGCGGCTGCCACGGCTTCCGAACTCCGTGATTAGTTACGGATTACTGCCATGGCTTCCGATAATTCCTTTACTAATTCTGCTCCACCCGCCCGTGTTCTGCCGACGAAGGGTCTTCTTCACCACTTGACCCGCGCTACTCCAACTGCTCCCTCCGATGACTGGCTTCACGATGATGGTCGGGTTCAGTCCTGGCTTCTAAACTCTATGGATCCCGAGCCCTACCGGGTGGCCATGTATCATGACACGGCTAAGTCCATGTGGGAGGAGCTTCACGCTTTTTACTCTGGCCATGACAGCCTACAACACCTATATGATATCTTTTCCGATCTTCAGAATCTTACCCCGGGTGCTCCTGGTGATATGCTCTCCTTCGTGGCTAAAGCCAAGAGTTTGGCAGAGGCTTGGATTCAACATCAGCCTCTTACTACCGATCTAACCACTCAACGCAACCAGAAAGAAGCTGTCGTCATCGCCATGATGATGTCCCGGGTTCCTCCCCACCTGCATAGTATTCGGGCCCAGATTCTATCCTCCGCCACAACTACTTCACTGTCTGATGTCTGCTCCATGCTGCTAAAAGTCACGCCTCCCGCTGAGGCTCCTCCTGTTTTTGCCTCGGCTCTTCTTCAGCAGCCTCTCCTTTTGACCCCTCCTCGTGGATCTTCCACTCGCCCCCGTCTCGGGGACGAGGACGTGGTGGTCGCTCTTCTATGAAATGCACCTATTGTGGTCGGGATAATCATCTTGAAGCTACCTGCTACCGCAAGCATGTCTTACCTCCTCACCTTACTGCTACTATATCTGCTGCTCCGGCTTCTACTGGGTCTTCTGCCACTGATCCGGCTACTACCCGCCAAGACATTGATGAGCTCCGCACCCAACTTCAACAGCTTCAGGGTGCCCTCAGCCGCTCCTCCGGCTCTGTTGTGTCCTCTTCTGCGGAAGGTATAACCTATCTCTCTCATAATCCTTGCTGGATCGTTGATTCCGGCGTTACTCACCATATTATCTCCCAGAAGCCCACAGAGTACCTACAGACGCCTCATCCTGCTTGCATCACTGTGGCCAACGGTGACACCCTATCAGTCTCTGGCTCCGCTGCTCTTCAGCTTACGCCGAACCTTTCTCTTTCCTTGGTTCTTCACGTCCCGGGGACTCCTTTCAATTTATTATCTGTTAGTCGTCTCACACACGACCTTGATTGTTGCATTACCTTTTCACCTTCTTCTTTTCTTATGCAGGATCGCCGCACCCGGAGTACCATTGGTAAGGGACAGCTGTTGAATGGGTTGTACATCTTGGATATCCCACCTACTCTTCTCTCTGTCTTCTCCACTGTTGATTGGCATCGCCGCCTTTGGGCATGCTCCCCTTCCGGTTCTCAAGCGGGCTCTTCCTGATGTTCCTCTCCGGGAGTTCTCCTGTGAATCTTGTATCTACGGCAAACAACATCTTTCCTCTTTCCCCACTGCTTGTACCAGGAGTAGTACTCATTTATCTTTAGTTCATTCTGATGTATGGGGTCCTTATAGAGTCCCCAGTATTTTTAGCTTTCGCTATTCTGTAACGTTCATTGACGATTACTCGTGTACCACGTGTCTCTATTTACTACATGATCGAACTGAACTTACATCTGTGTTCCGCGCCTTTTTACTTGAGATGCGTACGCAGTTCGCCACCCCCCTCAAAGTCATTCGCACTAATAATGCTCGCGAGTATACGGGTCGCACCTTCTCCAATCTCTGCACCGAATTTGGTGTCATCCATCAAACTTCATGTGCGTACACCCCTCAGCAAAACGGGGTGGCGGAACGCAAAAATCGTCATCTTCTTGATGTTGCGCGTTCCCTTATGTTCCAAAAGCACGTTCCAATTGAATATTGGAACTTTGTTGTATCCACCGTCTGTCATCCCATCAACCGTCTTCTCTCGTCTGTGCTTAATTTTGCCTCACTCATCCAACTCCTCTATCCCTCCACCAACCTCATCTCTCTCACAACGCGGATCTTCGGGTGTGTTTGCTATGTCCACCTTCTTGGCCCTCCTTCCGACAAACTTGCTCCTTGGGCCGCCAAGTATATGTTTGTTGGCTACTCCCGCACTCAAAAGGGGTACGTCTGCTACTCTCCTTCTGACGGCAAGCTGGTTGTTTCTGCGGATGTCACCTTCTGCGAAGACCAGCCCTTCCACTTACCTAGCACCACCTCGTCTTCTGCTCCCTCTCTTCTTCGGCCTGTCGTACCGGTCACGCCATCTTTGACGTCCTCTTCCACCTCTCCCCATGTTCCTCATCGGGTTCCTCCACCACTTATCTGTGTTTACTCTCGTCGCCCATCCAAGGATGCTCCCGTGACCGAGCTCCCCGCTACCAGCGATACCTCGGCAACGGCAAATCCCGCTCCCGTCTCTACAGCTCATCCCTTGGCCAACCATGTCTCTCTCCATCGACTGACGCCGCCTCTCTATGCATTTGCCACCTTTCTTTCCTCTATTTCTATAAATAACACTGTGCAGGAGGCGCTTCAACACCCAGGGTGGCGGGCCGCTATGAACGATGAAATGCGGGCTCTCTAAGCTAACCAGACCTGGGATCTGGTTCCTCTTCCTGTAGGTCACACCTCTGTTAGCTGCAAATGGGTCTTTGTCATTAAACATGCGGCGGATGGGACTGTCGACCGTCTGAAGGCCCGCCTCGTGGCACGGGGCTTTACTCAACAACATGGCCTTGATTACGAGGAAACCTTCTCTCCCGTGGCAAAATTGAACACGGTCCGCGTTCTTCTCTCCTTGGTTGTTCATCGTCACTGGCCACTTTATCAGCTGGATATTAAGAATGTCTTCCTCAACGGCGATCTGCAGGAGACAGTTTATATGCAGCAACCTCCCGGGTTTGAGACCACGGGGGAGTTTTTGGTATGTCACCTTCGGAAATCCATTTATGGTCTCAAACAGTCCCCGCGTGCGTGATTTGAAAAATTCAGTAAGGTGGCATGTGCGAGTGGCTTCACTCAGAGCTCGGCTGATTTTTCTCTCTTCACCCGACATCGGTCAACCGGGACTGTGATTCTCCTGGTCTACGTTGACGATATCTTGATTACTGGCGACGACACAGCAGGAATACAACAGATCAAGGAACAGTTAAATTCTGCCTTTCAGACCAAAGATCTGGGCAACCTTCGGTACTTTCTTGGCCTCGAGGTCGCACGACGCTCTGATGGTCTTGTGTTATCTCAAAGGAAGTACTGTATGGACCTCCTTCATGATGCAGGTTATTCTGGGTGCAAACCTGCGGAGACTCCTATGCACGTCAATCACAAGCTCTCGGCCCATAGCTCTGACTCTGACAAGCTGCTTACAAATCCGGAATATTACAGACGCTTGGTTGGGAAGCTGATCTACCTTACGGTGACTCGACCGGACATCTCGTTTGCTGTGGTAGTTGTGAGTCGGTCCATGCACGCTCCTCGGACATCTCATCTTCAAGTTGTCGAGCGCATCCTTCGATATCTCAAGATCGCCTAAGGACAAGGACTCGTATACAAGTCATCGACATCTCTATCTCTTGTCGCGTATTCTGACGCTGACTATGCGGGATCTATTGATGATAGGCGCTCCACAACTGGGTTATGTACTTACTTTGGTGGACACCTCATAACTTGGCGTAGCAAGAAACAGACTGTGGTTGCGCGTTCTTCTGCTGAAGCCGAGTACCGGGCTATGGATGTCGTTGTTTCTGAGCTAACCTGGCTTGAAGGCCTTCTGGGAGACTTGGGTGTTCGTCTCTCATCTCCGGCAACCTTATTTTGTGACAGTCAGGCAGCAATTCATATTGTCAAGAATCTGGCTTTTCACGAACGCGCAAAGCATATCTAAGTTGACTGTCATTTTATCCGGGAAAAGGTACAGTCCAAGAAGATAGATTTGGAGCATGTTCCTGCTACCGACCAAGTTGCGGACATCCTGACGAAAGCTCTCTCCAGGCCGCTATACTATCAGTTTTTATCCAAGCTTGGTGCCTACGACTTGTACGCTCCAGCTTGCGGGGGAGTGTTAGAAAAGCCCAATTAAGGGCCCATGTTTTTCTCCTTTTTCTCTCCTTGTATTAGTCTCACACCATGTATTAGGATTTCTTTCTTCATTCTTCTCATATATAAGTGTATGTATACTTGTAACTATTATTCAAGAAAGTATATACAAGGTTTGAGATCTCTCCTTACAGTTACTATGCTCATCTGCACTAAAAGAAGCATGTAATGCTATTTTGATAAGAACCAGAAAGGATGGACTAAAATATGGATAATTACACCTATAACACACTAGAATGGAAAAATTGAGGACATCAATTGGATAAGAAACCAAATCATAGAACAGAATAACTTTTTTGTTTCCTTTCATCATATAATGCATGTTTGTTACTTCGGAAAATACGAAAGAGGAAATAAAAATATATTTTTTCTATTTATTTCGTAGTTACATTCATACATACAAGAATTTGTGAACTTATATAGGAAGAGAGGGACTAGCAACATTTCCATTATGTGATGTGAGACTAATAGTTAAAGAGGGAATGGGCTATAGCTAGGTCTTTTTACACATTATTCAACACTTCCCTGCAAGCTGGGCATACAAATCATAAGCATCATGCTTGGACAAGAAATGATAATACAGCGGACGTGGTAAGGCTTGTGAGAATGCCAGCAATTTGTCCAGCAATAGGAACATGCTTTCGGTCTAGTTTCTTCAGTTGAACCTTCTCCCTAACAAAATGACAATCAACTTTGATGTGTTCGATGCGTTCATGAAATATAGGATTCTTGGCAATATGTATATCAGCTTGACTGTCGCAAGAGAGAGTGACCGGTGAAGGAAGTTTGACTTCTAGGTCACATAGGAGGCTTTCAACCAGGTAAGCTCAGATACAACGGCTGATATTGAACGAGTAACTAAAGACTGTTTCTTGCAGCACCAGGTGATAAGGTGTCAACCAAAATATGCACAATACACACTTGTGGAACGGCGATCACCCAGAGAGCCAGCATAGTCAGCATCATAGTAGGCAATAAGAGATAGAAAGAAGAGGGCTTGTGATGCAGGGCCAGGAGTCCATCTGCCTGCCACCCTAGAGTCCACCAGGGGCCCACCTTGGAGTCCACCAAGAGGGTTTATCAGACCCGTGGGCCGTACACCGCAACTCATCCCCGGCCCCACAACAGAGTCGATAGGTTGTTGAGGTCGGGGCTAGATCCCACGACCTCCTTGATAAAGAGCTCTTCTGCGAGCTCCCATCACCAACTGATCTGCACTTTTATGATGCAGGGCCAGGAGTCCACCTGCCTGTCAGAGTCGACCAAGGGGGTTTATCAGACCCACGTGTCGTACAGCCCAACTCATCCCCGGCCCCACAACAGAGGTGATAGGTTGTTGAGGCCGGGGCTAGATCTACTGACCTCCTTGATAAAGAGCTCTTCTGCAAGCTCTCATCACCAACTGATCCGGATCAGTTGGTGATGGGAGCTCGTAGAAAAGCCCTTTAACAAAGGAGGTCGGGGGATCTAGCCCCGACCTCAACAACCTATCGCCTCCGTTGTGGGGTCGGGGATGGGTTGGGGTGTACGGCCCACGGGCCTGATAAACCCCCTTGATGGACACCAAGGTGGCAGACAAGTGGACTCCTGACCCAGCATCAGCTTATATACAAGCCCTTGTCCATGAGCAATCTTCAAATATCTGAGGATGCGCTCGACGGCCTAGAGGTGAGAGGTCCATGAAACTAACAACACCAACAACAAATGATATATTAGATCTTGTAACTATATAAAAAAATCAATTTCCCAACAAGATGACGGTAATACTCTAATTTTGGAAGGAGTGCATCTAAGTCGGAGACATGAGCGCAGAGCTTGTGATTGACATTCATATGCGTGTATCAGCAGGCTTGCACCCGAAGTAGCCAACATCATGAAGAAGATCAAGACAGTACTTTTTTTGAGATAGAATAAGGTCATCAGGGTGCCTTGCTATCTTGAAACCAATGAAGTGCTGATGATTTTCTAGATCTTTGGTTTGAAAAACAGAGGTTAAGTACTGTTTGATCATGTGTATTCCTTTGAAATAATCACTCATAATCAAGATACTATCAACATAAACCAAGAGAATCATTGTGCATGTTGGACGATGATGAGTAAATAGAGAGAGGTCGGTCGAGCTTCGAGTGAACCCAACATTGTGAACAACCTAACTGAACTTGTCAAACCATGCTCGAGGAGACTGTTTGAGACCATAAAGAGATCTTTTGAGATGACATACAAGGGATTCCCCTGTGATCTCAAAACTGGGAGGTTGTTGCATATAGACAGCTTCACCGACATCACCATTAAGGAAAGCATTTTTGATGTTTAGTTGATGTAACGGCCACTGTTTATGAACAGCTATGAAGATCAAGACACGAACAGTATTCAGTTTTGCGACAAGTGATAAGGTATCGTCATAATCTAGGTTGTGTCGCTGAGTAAACCATCGAGCCACAATTCTAGCTTTTAATATTTCAACCATCCTGTCTGAGCCATGTTTGATCTTGCATCCCACATAGGACTGCAAGGACACATGATCTTGCATCCCACATAGGACTGCCAAGGAGGAAGAGGGACAAGATAACAAATCTAATTTGCCCAAAAAGCACTCATTTCCTTATCCATGACCGCTCGTCAACCCGGATGTTGACGAACCTCCTGCAGAGAGTTAGGGGTGGAAATGATGGATAAAGAGGTGGAAATTTTGTGGAGTAACAGAGATGGGTGATGCAAGGACACATGATTTTCCATAGGGTGAGCAGTAGAGACAGGCGTCGGATCGTCAGGCCATAAGGCATCATTAGGAGAAGGCAACTACAGTAGAATATTAGAGTGAGAAGGGCGGCAAGTATAATATGAAGAAGAGGTGGTTTTGTGGTTATGGTGGTTGGTATTGGAAGGAGTGGTGGTAGGGAATAAGCAACAAGAACAGTAGGACGCGGAGTCGTAGGAGGCGGTGGAGGTGTAACATCTACATAATGATAAGGCTGATCTTCGATAAATATCACATCAGTCGATGTAGAAACCTTCTTATTGATGGGAGAATAACATGCATAACATTTTTGTGTGCGAGAGTGACCAACAAACATACATTTGGTAGCACAAAGAGGAAACTTATCGGTGTTGGGACAAAGATAGTGAACTTAGTAGGTGCAGCCAAAGATGCGAGTGTTACTGGAAAGAGAGGTGTGAAGGGGAATAAGAGACTAAAGGGAGTTTTATAGTTTGGAAGAGAGGAGAGCAAGTGATCGATAAGGTAGCAGGCTGTAGAAACGGTGAAGTACCAATATAGCTTGGGAACCTGCATTTGAAATATAAGTGAGCGGGCGATCTCAAGAAGGTGACAATTTTTCCACTTCACTACACCATTTTGTTGAAGGTATACACACATGAGGTTTGATGGATGATTCCAAATTCAGTACACAGATTACCAATTGCATGACTCATATCTCACGCACACTATCGGTTCGAAGAGTTTAAATTGAGCTAGAAAACTGTGTACAAGTATCGGTAATTGTAGGAAAACGTGAATCTTATATGTAATTTCTCAAGTATCAAATACAAAGTATGAGTACATATTTGTAGGAGGGAGAAAGAGAGAGGAAAGTCTTATACAAGATGTGAGACTAAAGAGAGGAGAGAAAATAATAATAAAATACAAAGGAATGGGTCATTGGGCCTTTGTTATATGTGATTTTCCAACACTCCCCCGCAAATTGGAGCGTACAAGTCATATGCACCCAGCTTGGACAGACACTGATAAAATAAGGAACTCGATAAAGCCTTTGTGAGAATATCAGCAACTTGATCAATGCCTGAAACATGCTTTAAGTCAAGTTTCTTCATTTGAACTTTCTCCCGAATAAAATGACACGCTACTTCGATATGTTTCGTGCATCTGTGGAAGACCGGATTCTTTGCTATGCGTATAGCCGCTTGACTGTCACTAAACAGAACAGCAGAAGAGGGAAGTTTCAACCCCAGATCAGCAAGAAGGCTTTTAAGCCAAGTGAGTTCTGAGACAACTGATGTCATCGATCGGTATTCTGCTTCCGCTGAAGATCAAGCAATCACTGCTTGTTTCTTACTTTTCCATGTAATGAGATGACCTCCAAAATATGTACAAAAACCACTGGTTGACTGTCGATCGTCCAACGAGCCAGCATAATCGGCATCTAAATATGCAACCAATGTTGGAGTAGAGGTGGAGGTTTTGTAAACCAGTCCTCGACTCAGAGCTGCTTTAACGTATCGAAGAATACGTTCAACAGCTTGAAGATGAGAGACTCAGGGAGCACGCATGAACCGACTGACAACCCCAACAGCGAACGATATATCCAGCCTTGTGACCGTTAGGTAGATCAATTTTCCCACAAGGCGTCGATAGTATTCCGTGTTTTGGAGAAGCAAATCAGCATCAGAGGCATGAGCACATAGCTTGTGATTTGCATCCATCGGAGTAATTGTCGGCTTGCATCCGGACTGGCCAGCATCTTTGAGGAGGTCAAGACAATACTTCCGTTGGGAGAGCACAAGTCCATCCGGGCATCTTGCGACCTCAAGACCGAGGAAGTAGCGGAGATGCCCCAGGTCTTTTGTCTGAAACATGGTGCTAAGGTGTTGTTTGACCGCTTGAACCCCCTTCGAGTCATTCCCAGTAAGTAGGATGTGATCAAAATAAACTAACAGAAGAGCAGTTCTTGTTGTCCGGTGTCGAGTAAATAGGGAGAAGTCTGCTGAGCTCCGAGTGAAACACATGTCCCGAATAACCTTATTGAACATGTCAAACCACGCCCGAGGGGATTGTTTGAGACCATAGATGGATTTCTTCAGAAAACACACGAGACTCCCCCATGGTCTCAAACCCGGGAGGTTGGTGCATGTAGACGGTTTCCTGAAGATCGTCATTCAGGAATACATTCTTGATATCCTGCTGATGAAGGGGCCAGTGGCGATGCATGGCCACTGAGAGAAGGACGCAAACAGTGTTGAACTTGGCCACCGGAGAGAAGATTTTCTCATAATCAAAGCTCTGTTGTTGAGTGAAGCCACGGGCCACCAGGCGGGCCTTCAGACGATCAATGGTGCCATTAGGAGCGTGTTTGATGACGAAAACCAACTTACACCCAACGAGTGTCTGACCGGAAGGTAAAGGGACGAGGACTCAGGTTTGGTTAGCACAAAGGGCCGTCATTTCTTCTTCCATAGCGGACCGCCAGTCGGGATGTTGAAGAGCCTGCCGCACAGAATTAGGCACAGAAATAGAGGATAATGATGTGGCAAAGTGACTAAGTGGCGTGGAGAGGCGATGAAGAGAGACATAATGCGCCATGGGATGAGCGGTGGAGACTGGAGACGGAGCAGCAGGCCGCGGAGCGTTAGAGGTTGAAGCCGACTGTAGTGGGAAAACGGGACGAGAAGAGCGGCGAGAATAGACCTGGATGACAGGCCGCTTGGGAAGAGCTGGAGGCTGGGCGGGAGGGAGAGATGGTGGAGAAAGATGCACGACGGGCTCAGTAACAGGTATGACAGGGCGCACAATGGGCTCAGGAAAAGGTGTTGGATCCGGAGCAGAGAAGAAAGGAAGATCCTCCCGGAAGGTGACATCAGCAAAAATAGTCACCTTGCGGGTAACGGGCGAATAGCATACGTAGCCTTTTTGAGTGCGTGAATAGCCCACAAAGACATATTTGGCCGCACGAGGATCCAACTTGTCCGTAGACGGGCCTAGGGTGTGAACGTAGCACGTACACCCAAAGATGCAGGGAGTAAGAGAGAAGGCCGGAGTGGAGGGAAATAGGAGGCTGAACGGAGTAGCATTGTGGAGGACGGAGGACGGGAGACGCTTGATGAGAAAACAGGTTGTGGAAAGCGCAAAGTTTCAATAGGGTTTAGGAACCCGCATTTGAAGCATAAGAGAGCGAGTCACATCAAGGAGATGGCGATTTTTACGCTCCGCGACACTGTTTTGTTGAGGGGTATAAGCACAAAACGTTTGGTGAATGACCCCAAACTCAGAGCAGAGGGTCGCAAAATCATGGTCGGTGTACTCGCGCGGATTATTAGTGCGAAGAGTTTTGATGGGCACGGAGAATTGAGTGCGAGTCTCAAGCAAGAAGGCCCGGAATACGCGGGGAAGCTCAGAACGATCACGAAGGAGATACAACCATGTCATGCGGGAATAGTCATCTATAAAAGTAAGAAAATAACGGTAGCCAGAAATACTAGGAATCTTGTACGGATCCCATATATCGAAGTGTACCAAAACAAAAGGAGCAGAGCTCCGAGTACAATGAGATGGAAAAGATGAACGAGCCTGTTTGCCAAAAATACACGTTTCACATTGAAAAGCAGGAAGAGATATATCGAGGAGAGCCTTCTGGAGGACAGGGAGAGGAGCATGACCAAAACGCTAATGTGAATCCTCGGAGGAGACAGATGCGAGGAGAGTAGGAGAGTCGTCAAGAAGGTTGAGCCCGTTCTGTAATCGCCCCCTACCAATGATTGTCCGTGTCTGCTGATCCTGTATCAGAAAAGAAGAAGAAGTAAATGTCACAGAACAATGTAAGTCAACAGTGAGGCGAGCAACAAAAAGTAAATTGAATGGAGAGCCCGGAACATGAAGAACCAAGCGCAGGGAAAGCGAGGAGGTGAGAGGAATATCAGCACAGCTAGAGACGGGGACAGATGCCCCATTGGCCACAGTAATGTACTTCGGATGAGGAGAGGACAAGTATTGAGGCGGTCGAACAGAGGTGATGTGATGAGTGGCATCAGAATCCACAATCTATCGTGTGCCAGTGGAGAGGCAGGCGATACCTTCATTGGAGATGGAGGCGGCGGAGGCAACCGAGGCAGACGGGCGGCTGAGCAGGCCCTGGAGATGCTGGAGCCGAAGGCGAACCTCATCAAGGTCAGTACGAGGGGTAGATGATTTAGTGGTAGCAACAGAGGCCAGCGGACGAGGAGGACGACCATGCTTGTGATAGCACGTAGCTGCAAGGTGCCCGTCCTTGCCGCAGAAGGAACAATTAGGTAGCAGCCGCCCACCCCAGCCTCGTCCCTGAGAGTCAGACGAAGAATCCATGGAGACAAACAACGGCTACGCGAGAAGACCAGCGAATAGAAGAAGAAGAAGAAGGTCGCGCGAACAGCCCAGAAGAGCAAGAACCCCGGACAGAGAGGAGGTCGCGCATGTATGGGAGACCGCGCGAACAGAGGCGAGGCCGCACGGTCACGGTGTGAACAAACCAGCGGCAAGGAGGAAGCCGCGACCAAAATACGGAGCCCGGAGGAGGCCGCGCGAGTAGGGGAGAGCGCGAACAGAGGCGAGACCGCACGATCACGGTGTGAACACACCATCGGCAAGGACGAGGCCGCGACCAAAATGTGGATCCCAGAGGAACAGAACGAAGTCACGGCGACCAGAGAGAGGTCGCGGTGAGAAGGAGAAGGTCGGGGCAGAAGTTCGCAGGTCACATGATCACGGTGTGGTCGCACCAGCGGCAAGAAAGAGGCCGCGACCGAAGTGCAGAGCCCGAAAGGAAAGGAGGCCACAGCGAGGAGAGCGCAGCGGACAGAGACCAGTCGCGCTTTGAGACCGCAGCGGACAGAGACAAGCAGCGCAAGAAGAGGCCGTAGTGGACAGAGACAATCCGCGCAAAGAGACCGCAGCGGATAAAGGCAGGCCGCGCGAAGAGACCGCAGCGGACAGAGACAATCCGCGCGAAGAGACCGCAGTGGACAGAGACAACCCGTGCGAAGAGATCGCAGCGGATAGAGGCAGGCCGCGCGAAGAGACCTGCAGCAGATAGAGGACATGCCAAGAGGACAGAGGAGGTCTGTAATGGTAAGAGGAGACTGCAAAGCAGACAGGAGAACTTTGCAGCGATCACGGAGACAAAGTACCAGTGGCAAGAGACGCCACGACCAAGAAGAAGAGACCGCAGCGGATAGAAAAGGGAGACCGCCAGGAACTTCGCAGAGCAAGATAAATCTGCGGGAAGCAGAAGGCCACGCGGACAGAAAACCGGAAGAGGTCGTCGGTCAAAGAGGAGTGGGCCCACGTAAGAGAATGGAGAAGTCTATAAGAGGGAGGAGAAGGGAAGAGAAGGTGGAGCCACGGCGGAGAAAGAAACGAGACCGCAAGCAGGTGTGCGGGTAGAAAAAGAAGACCAGGTGTGCGGGTAGAAAAAGAAGAGGAGGTCGCGGGATGAGGGAAAGGCAGACCGCAAGGAGGCCGCGGAGGCCGCGGAGACCGCGAGAAGACCGCGGATAGAGACGGCTAAAAAAAATTTAGCCGGACAGGGAGACCGCTTCCTCTGATACCATGTAGGAAAACGTGAACCTTATATGTAATTTCTCAAGTATCAAATACAAAGTATGAGTACATATTTGTAGAAGGGAGAAAGAGAGGAAAATCCTATACAAGATGTGGGACTAAAGAGAGGAGAGAAAATAATAATAAAATACAAAGGAATGAGTCATTGGACCTTTGTTATATGTGCTTTTCCAACAGTAATAAAAACACGAAACACATGAGTTAGTTTGGAACGATCGTGAAGTAAATAAAATTATATCATGCGGGAGTAATCATCAATGAATGTAAGAAAATAACGGTAACCAGAAACACAAGCAATTTTTTAAGGTTCCCAAATATTAGAATGCACTAAATCAAAAGGAGCACTGCTTCGGGTACAATAAGAAGGACATGAAGAGCGATGTTATTTTCCAAAGATAAAAGACTCGCAAGTAAAGTCAGTGAAGAAGAGGTTAGGAAGAACTTTCTTGAGAATTAGGAGAGGAGCATGCCAAGAAGCCGATGCCAATCAACAGAAGTGACGGTGGAGAGAATTGTTGGAGAAACGTCCAAAGTATAGAACTCGTTGGACAGTCGTCCTTTACCAATGATACTTCGCTTTCGTCAATCTAATACAACAAAAGAAGAGGAAGAAAATATTACAGAGCAATCAAGGTCATAGAGCACACATCCGAAAGAGAGGGAATGGTGGAGGAAGAAATAATTTGAGCTCGAACACAGTGGAGATGAGATGGAACACGGGCCATCATCATGACAATGTCAACTGCTTCTTTTTGGGCACGTTGGGTAAGGAGGTCCGTAGTTGGAGGCTGATGTTGAATCCAAGCCTCGACAAGGGTTTTGGTTCTTGCCACAAAGGATGTTAGGTAACCCGCGGCCCCTGGTTTGAGAGATTGAAGATCTGTGAGAAATGTCAAAGAAGTATTGCAGACTATCCATGCCAGAGTAGAGGGAGTGAAGTACCTTCAACAGCCTTGGTCGTCTCATGATACATAGTCATAGGATATAGTTGTCCATAGAGATGAGAATCCAGGATTGAACAAAACTGTCATCTCAGAGTCATTCCTCGGTGGGCTCAGTAGGAGTGGCCTTAATCAGATGATAAAGGAGACCTTTGGTCTGGAGAACATAAAGAACGAAGTGCACCCATTCAACAAAGTTCTTCTTTCCATTAAGGAAGATGGTGGTGACAAGAAGCTCATCACGAACCTACGGTAGAGGAGGCGTAACATGTGTCAGAAGAGATAGTGCATCATTTAGGGCCATTACATAAATAAGAAGAAAGAGCTCGGCGAACAGGAGCAGCGAGCAGGAGGACTAGCGAACAGAGGACAGAGATAGGCAAACAGGAGGACTGGCGAGCGGGAAACGGAGTAAGAAACAGGAATAGCGAACAAGCGGTCTGATTTGGTGAGGTGAGGAAAGAGCTCGGCGAACAGGAGCAGTGAGCATGAGAACTAGGAATGCTAGCGGGAGCACTGTCGATCTCAAGGAGGGCAGGCGGGCAGGCGGTAGGCGGACTGATTTGGTGAGCTAGCGGGAAAAATAGGAAGAATGCGCTTGAGAGACCACGAGAGAGTTCTGCGAGCAAGTGGTCTGACAATCTCAAGGCTCGTTGAAAGAAACATGATCTCAAAGAGGGATCGCGGGAGAGGACCAAGGCGAGACTGCGAACAAAAGGAGCCTGGCGAGATTTTATCACGCGGGAAGGAATCCTGCGGGATAGGCCGAGGCGAGCAATTGCTGCGAATAGGGGAAGCAACACGAGCTTTGAGCTACAGCGAGTAGGAGAAGAACTGAAGAAGCTCGTGCAGAAGAGGAAAGAGGAGTTGCGTCCAGACATGAAGAGCTCTAAATAAAAGCAGCGGCCAGGATTGCTCGACAAGTAGGGGTGTAAGCCCGAACCAACCGAACCGCCTAACCGAACCGAACTAAACCAAACCGCACGGTTCGCTTCGGTTTTAGTAGTCCACGGTTCGGTCACGGTTCCAATTTTTGAAAAACCACGTGGTTCGTTCGGTTCACAGTTCAGAGTGTCAAACCGAACCGAAGCATATTAGGCTATTAGTTTTAATTATATTTTATTTGATTATGGACCACTTAATTTCATAAACTCTAAACTTAATTTATTAAAAATAAACAATATACTTATTAACTTTTATTGTTTTATGCTGAATATAATATATTAATTAAGTCTTGGCAACACAGTTATTTTTAACATTAAATTTTTTTTTCATTTATTTTTAACATTAACATTTTTCATTGTATGATAGCTTCATGATTCAGTGTCACTTTCTTTCTATAGTATAATTAAAAGAAGAAATTATTCATGATTAGCCAGACAAAGTCTATATATATGTCGGGATAGAAAAATCAGTTGGTGATTTTTTTCATTATGACGATAACTTTCGATAATGTCTTGATCTGACCTTAATACCCTCATTAATGCAGTATTGTTCTTGTCATATCTTAGAAAATTTCTTTTCTTTTAAGTATTGAACCACTCAAACCGAAGCAAACCTAACCAAACGGTTCGGTTTGGTTTTCCAATGGTGTCTGCGGTTTGGTTCGGTTTCAGATTTTTGAAACCACACGTGGGTGGTTCGGTTAGCGGTTTTGATCAAAAGCTGAACCAAACCAAACCGTTACAGCCCTATCGGCAAGATTAGTGTAGAAAACGCACGAGTGATCGCAGAAAAGCGCCAGATAGGTGGGTCCCAAAGCGGCGGGTAGGAAAGTCTATAAAAGGTAGCAGGAAGGGGGGAATGGAGGCAGGACCAATTGCTTAGAGGCGCAGAGAGGTGCAGGCAGAAGAGAGTTGCCCGCCAAGCCGCCCGAACAGACAGAGGTGCGGGCAAGATCGGGACCATTTATGCTCACCATGTGGAAAATACGAAAGAGGGAAATAAAAATAATTTTTTTTCTATTTATTTCTCAGTTACATTCATACATACAGAAACTTGTCCACGTATTAAGGAAAAGAGGGAGGAGTAACATTCTCATTCTACGATGTAGGACTAATAGCTAAAAGGAAATGGGCTCTAGCTGAGCCTTGTTATAGGTCTTTTTACACATTATTCAATAGTTACATTTGTTTATGCATTGAAGTGTTGAAACCAAAACTTGTCTTCAACGAGAGTTCGGACTCAATGGGGTAGCTTGCACCTACTTCTCTCGTAATGAAGAAGAAGTCCTTAACGTCGGGTGGGTGCATTCTGATCTGATGATAACCTGAAAAAACATCAAAAAAACTCATCATAGAAAAACCGAAGGCTGAGTCAACTAGCGCGTCGATTCGAGACAGAGGATAACAATCCTTGGGGTAAGATTTATTTAAAAGCGAGAAGTATACACACATCCTCCATCGCCTCATCTCCTTTCCTAACCATTACAACATTGGAGACTCAGCATGGATATTGGATCTATGATACAAAACTTGCTTCGAGGAGCTTTTCCACCTCCTCCCGGATGGGCAGCTCCAGCTTTGCGGCGACGGTCCTCCTCTTCTAGGCAGATGGGGCGTGTCTTGGGGTCGAGGTTACAGGCGGTGACATGTCACATCTGCGTCGATATCTGGCATGTCCTCCACGCTCCATGCGAAGACGTCAACGCTCCTCCGGATGCACTCCCGCATCATCTCTCGGTCCCCAGGGCTCAGGCCGCAGCTGACTCGCACCCTCTCCGTCATCCCAGCCTTGGTGAAGACCTCCATCTCCACCACCTCCTCTGCTAGCTCCAGCCTGGACTGCTCCCGCTCGCTTCCCAAATTCTCCCCATGCGCAAGTACCTCTTCCACCTGTCACTTCAACCTCCATCGTCTCGGCCCGGCTCTCCTGCAGCTCCACTCCTCTACCCTTCTGGACACAAACCACTCCTTCCTCCTCTCCCTGCACCTTCTCCATCACTACCTTTGTCGCCTCTGACTTCTTAGCTGCTACCCCCACCCCATCTCTCCTAAGTCCACTTGCGCCGCCAGCACTCTTCCCAACTCTTCCTCCTCTACTATCCAGGTTATGGTGTTGACGACCGTTACATAGCATTGTCTCGCCACCTTTGGGTCTCCTCTGATCCTGACTTGGACCCCCCCCCCCAGCGTCGAATGAAGTCCAACTCCTTCAACATACTTCCTCTCCCCTGAAAATCAGAACAACAGCCCATCTGAGGAAACACCCTCCTAGCATCCACCTTCATCGCCTCGAAGGCCCCTTTGAAGATCACATTCACTAAGCTCCCGTTGTCAACCAGGATCCGGGAGACCGTGTTGTTTTCAATCGCCGTCTGGATCACCAGGATGTCACAAAATGGATCCTCATAGTCAGGCATGTCTTTCGATGAGAAGGTAATCTTCTCCTCCGAGGGCGGGGTTTGGGAGGTCAAGGCGACACTCCTCCTGAACATGCTCTGGAAGCTCCCCTTGCGGGTGGCTTCGATTCTCACTCCCCCATGGATCACCTTGATCCATCC
Organism: Platanthera guangdongensis; assembly: GCA_039583875.1. Classification (NCBI taxonomy): domain Eukaryota; kingdom Viridiplantae; phylum Streptophyta; class Magnoliopsida; order Asparagales; family Orchidaceae; genus Platanthera; species Platanthera guangdongensis. The sequence continues at coordinate 26,012,838 of CM077153.1, read as the reverse complement.
TTGGGCGCCTAAGTCAGCCCTGTCTTCACACCAATCCTCCTCTCCTCACGGCAGGACTTCCTCTATCCTTACTGGCGACTGCTGCTGAACTTGACCTCTGGCTTCCCTCACCTCCAGGAACTCTGGACAGGTGGTTGTCGCGTGACACTCCTCCCGATGGAAGTCACAAAAGGGCAACGTCACCCTACCTCCTTCTCTCCTTCCTCTTATAGCTCCTCTTCTCATCCCCCTTCCCCGGGCGATCGCCATTGCTTGGTGCTGCGGCGGAAGGGGTGCCCTCTGACCCTGCCTCAATGTCGGTGGGTTGAACTGCCTCTGACCTCCGCAAAAATTCTCCACACTCTGAAATCCTCTTCATGTCCCTGGGCAGGTCCCTCCCGAGGCCTCCAGGCCAACCGGTTGTTCGGCTCCCAACGCCCCCAACCTTGTTGCTGCCCCTGGACACCCTGACTTCGGGGCTCTTCCCTCGTCTCTTCTTGTTGCCTTCCTATTCCCTGCTCCTTCACCTCACCTTCGGCCAACTTGGCCAGCTTTTTGGCGAACGCTGGGTTGGCCATCTCACTCTCTATCTCCTTTGTCGCTCTCTCCATCAACTCTTCGAAGGAAAGGGGCACCCTTTTCAGCTCCATACTGAAGAACCTCTGCCTTAATCCCAGGGTGCATGCGAGCATTAGAGTATGCCCCGGAACCTCCTGGACCAGAAGGATCTCTTCCTGAAACCGGTCGACGTAGTTCCCCAACGTCTTCTCTGGCTTCTGCTTGATTGCGAACAGACATTCTGCTCCCTTCTTCCTCTTCTTTGACGTCGAGAACCTCAAAAGGAACTCGCGTCGCACGTCGAAAATCTCAAAAGGAATCAGCGTCGCAAGTCCTCAAAGCAGTAAATGGAACTTGCAGGAAGCTAATGAAACCAGTCCATGGCCTTCTCCTTCAAAGTGATGGCAAAGAGTCGGCACTTGAAGGCGTCTGACATCTGTTTGATGGAAACGACATCTTCGAACCACTGGACATGTTGCACTGGGTCATCTCTGTCCATGCAGTAGGACGCCTCCGGCTCTCTAAATCCATCTGGAACCGGGTTCGAGACGATTAACTCGCTGAAAGGGCTTCCCCCACCCACCAGGCAAGCCGACCCATCTCGCGCCCTCGGCTCGCTGACCCTGTCAGCACTCGCCTGCCCTGGAAACAGCTCCCGCCCAGCGACATCCCTCTCGCCGCTCTCGACCGGGACCACCTTCCCGAGTCGCTGACCAAGGGCGCTCTCGCCCAGAGAAGGGGCCGCGGCAACTGGAACAGAGAGTGTAGCCCACTCGCCCCTCGCGGCGAATGCAAGGTGGATGGTTTGAAGGACCTTCCTTTTGAACTCTTCTAGCATCCTGATCGTGACACCACTCACCTGAGGGGCGAGTCGCCCGAGCCAGATCCTTCTCCCTCGCCTCCAGCCATGAAGCTTAGCTTAAGATTTTCCTGTGTAAGCTACGGTTCATGCTCACCGCACCAAAAATATTGAAACAAAAACTTGGTTTCAACGAGAGTTCAGACCCAAAGGGATAGCTTGCACCTACTTCTCTCGAGCTTGAACTCTTGATCAGTCGCTCGGAACTAGAAACTGGCCCTGGGCTGCAGCGTGGAGGTCCCACCACACACACGAAAGATCTCTAGAGCGCTTCCTCTCTCAAGCCAAAAAGCTGAGCTGGGCAACTTGGAGGACTTTTGCAGCCAGACCAAATAACCCAAGGAGGAAGAAGTCAAAAGAACTGGATCCTCGCCAAAGGTGTCCACAGGGTCTATTTATGGAATTTCAAGTCTGGTCTGCAAACAACGCAACTCTGCTGTTCTAAAGCAGCCCAAATTGGTCTGCCAACAGCGTAACTCCGCTGTTCTAAGGACTACTGACAGGTCAACAGGGGCAATGTAGTAAAAAACACTATTGGGCGAGTGGTTCATGAAAATACCACTCGCCTGGGGCGGCGAGTGCTCGATGGGGCTGGCACTCGCAGCCAGCCCGGGGCCTAGGGCGAGTGCGGACCCGATCTATCCCTTTCTCTGTCTTCTAGTCCATCCTCCACTCTACCAAATCCTAAATCCTGATGCCACATTAGACCCCCCCTGAATATTTTGAGATTTTCTCTCTCAATTCTCATATGAATGAATGATTTACTGTTCTATTTCTTCATCATTTGATTCTCTAATGTTGGTGCTCACAATTTTGGTCAATTCAAATAGCTGCGCTCTAAATCTCTTTATAAATTACAAGCTGATGGTTCGAGCCCCTCAGCATCCAACGATTGATATAAGTGTGCTTCATACTCCAACTGGTGTTATTAGACAATCTCTTCCTACCTGGATAACTTCATGAACTAATTAGTCTACTAAATCCATACTTATGTAAGCACCATTTTAGTTAACTGAAAAGCTAATATAGAATAGACCTTGAAGGAAGAACTGCTTGGGGTACAAAAGGAGCATATGCTGTTTCCCTCTCAGCTGCGAGGCGTTGAGCTTTCTGGAACTCTTTCAACACTGCTTGGAAATCTTTTGCAAGCTTTGCATCAGCAATCTTCTTGCTAGGCTACAAAAAGGTAAATAGCAGCATTCGATTTAAATCTGACCAATAAAAAGAAAGTAAAAAGGACTATGTTGCATCAAGTATGTGATTATAATATTTAGAGCACAAAGAAATAGAAAATAGCAAAATGTAAAAAAGAGTGTTTTTTATTGTAGTAGACATGCAGTAGTTCCGAGAAAAAATTATAGCAAGTGAGTTAGCTATTATGATAAATAGAAAGGATGTAGACGGTTATGCCCTTGATGGTGATTGATGGCGTGAACCTGTGATGGAGCCCGAGTTTTGCGCCCCTTCGGAGCTGATTGACCATCTTTCTATTTAGCATCTCCAGATCGACGATCCGACTCTGCGGATGCGTCCGAATTTTTATTTACATAATTTTTTTCATATATTACTTTATTATTTTCAATTATTATTTAGTTAAATTGGGCTCTTAACACTCACGGTCAATCACAGCCGTTGATGTTATGGTGCCCTAATATTGTATTATTACAAATAGGATTAAGGCATCAGAAACTTCTTCACTTCTGACTTTGGAGAAAACGAATTCCCAAAATCCAGCAATCTCTCGTGGTACGACTCCACAAAGCCCTAAGATGAACTGCTTAGGTTTGTATCTTGTTTTCCCTTGCATCTCCTCCCACCATCACCTGATCCCCTACCTAAAATATCTCCCGTAAAATCTACTTGTTCGTGATTCCCCCTCTACCACTCTCGTAAAACTCCCCACAGACAAAAGCCCGACCATTCCACCGTTTTCATTATAAACAGTCCCAGCACACAACGCATAGATCACATGCTTTATCTCCTGCAACTGACGCAACAGCCCCCCCCCCCCCCAATCCTAATTCCAATTCCAGGAACCAACCCCACTCCCAGATCCCATGCTTTATCTCCTACATCAGACGATACAGCCCCCCACCCCCTTCCTAATTCCAATTTTTGGAACCATCCCCATGCCCAGATCTCATACTTTATCTCCCACACAGGCCCAGACCTCATGCTGCCACCTGTAGTAGAACCTCGATAGCCTGAATATACCTAGTGCTCCATTTCCCGATTCTCAAACCCACACCTCGACCTCCAACTGTCATCCCACCGCTACCTCCAATCCCAGGATAGCAACCCTTCCGATCCTCCACCCTTGCCAGCAACCCCTACTTACTGAGTTTTTTTATTGTTGTATGGACTTTTTTTTCAGTGTTAAAATATGGTGATGTGATTCCATATTCATTTGAATTTCTTAATTGGTAGTCATTTGCTTCGAGAATATTCCTGTGATTTGGAGGAGCTATTCGTTGCGCGCTCTTGCTTTTTACCTCCACGCGGAGGAAAACCTTATCTTGCTTGGCCTGAAAGAAATAAATTGCATCACTTAAATTATTGCTTGAGATTTCATGTTTTATAACTTGGTATTGGTTTCTCTGTTGGATCTTGGGCACTGCATGTAGTAACATAGGTTGTCTGGGTTGTTTCTCTGACACTTCTCCTAAGGTTGCAAATCATCGCAACTTTCATGTAACGTACCCAACATCAGTTGGTATCAAAACCAAAAATTTGTGCCACATTTATATATGTAATGGTAAACATAGAGTTGATAGGTCTTTCATGGCTAGTCATAGTGATCGTTCGACAATTTTATGGTAACAGGGTTGAGTATCTTTCAGGTCATCATCATTACACCTCGCGGCTATTTGAGGGACCCATGTCCGTATATGCTCGACCCCATAGAGCACCTCCGAAGAGATCCTTGTCCTATTTTGTTGATCATCCTCACCCGTTTATGCACATTTGCAGGGATCTCGTCTATCCTATGGCAATTTGAGATTGTCAAGAACAACCACTTAATGAATATCAAGAGCCGAATAGAGGCCACCATCATCAGGACAACATCACGTCTAGAGACCATCCTAATGTTTCGAAAACGGAGATGTCTGAAGTCGAATTTCAGCATTTAGTTTTTGATTGATTTGATAGCATGGATGCTCAATTTTATCGCCTGAGGACTGCCTTAAGAGGAATAAATATGATAAAATTTAGGGGTTTAGATCAAGTCATTGATGTGTCTAGTAGCGCTTTCACTGACATGAGAGACACCACCTAATTTTGATATATCTCATCCTGATTAGTCTTAGTGCCCACTTAACTTTGAAGTCAAGTCCGATCATAACCATATGTTATAGGTGGAGAGTGACATTGGTATGAGTAATAAGTATGGTCACAAGAGTGAGGATGAGCGGCCCAGTGACGTTGCGATGGTATATTCATCCTCTACACCTCATTTAGACTTAATTTGCCCTTCAGCAAGAGATAGAATCCTCGACACTATCTATTAGACCACTCTTGAGTATGAACTTTTTCCACTCTTCCCATGTCATCATCCAGAGACACATCATGATTGAGAGCTGATAGCCTAGTGTTGATCTCGTAGTGACCGCCTAACCGACTTTTTGGAACACTACCCCTTACGATGGTGCTCATCTGGAGGACCATGACCCTATTGACGGGTTCTTTGAAAAGCGCCATGTTGACTCTCCTGATGAGTCGTCGTGTCCTTGTGAGGATGAAATTCAGGTGAGCGACTCATTTATGAGTATCGAGTTATTTACACCTCTTCAATTATCGTCCTTGATCATGCCCCAGAGAGTGGATCTTGAGTGCAGTATCAAGTATGTAAGGCTTTCTTTAAAAACACATGAGTATACATTTGATGTTTTAAGTCTACCATTTAAGCACTCACACTCTTGATGAGTTTTCGAACACACTGCCTACTGACCCGCTGGATTACCTTTATCTTGTTAGGGGCACTCGGCAGACTCAAGAGTCATATCCGATCGGCAGAGTTTTCTGTACTCACTTAGGTGATCGTCGTACTCTAGACAAATTTTCAAATATACCTCTGGGTGATCACCCTAATATGTCACGTTTCCTGAGACACATTTGACATTTTATAAGCTCGTATTTGAGTATTGATTCTCATGGAGTCATTTGGAAACTCGTCACACATTCGATGAATTTTTCTACACTCCACCGAAAGAGTCTCCTGATAGTCCACCCCATTTTAGATATATTCAGGTCATTAATCGGACTTTCCCTAGAGAGTGTGTCGTGTCTATCGTGTATCATTTGCATGAGTCCGTGAAGTCATTTATTCATCATTTGCATGTGTTAACAGAGGATCTATACCGGCAATGAATCTTATAAATCCCACACAGATAACCACGGGAGGGAGCAGGTATTTCATGAAGGAGCATGTGATGGTGTGCGATTCAGCGCTGAGAGGCTCCCTCGGGGGCATGCTAAAAATTTGAATGTCAGGCAAATGGGTTCCATATACAATCATAAGAAGATCAGAACAAATGTCTACGATTTTGATATGTCTAAAAGTATGGATATTCGTCCCATATCGAATATTGAGGACCTGGCGTCATGTTACGAGCCTTTCGAGTATGTGGCAACCGTATTGTGGAGACTTTCTGGAGCCTATACCACCACATCCCAGTCCAATACCATGCCCACTTTTGAGCCCCACCCGCCAATGGATAAGTCGCTTATGGCTTCGTCGTCTGCACCAGTGATCGCATCGAAGCTACCAACACATCATTGGGCTCTTGAGAGCATTACTGATATTGTGGCCTACGCACATGTAGTCGCGCCTCACAGATAAACATAATACCGTTGGAGAGGATGCCTCATGATCAATGATACTTGGACGACCCCCGATGGGCCTCATTGATTTTTCCCGACACAAGACGGGAGGATTTTGATCTTCATTCATCAGGAGATGAATGCTTTTAAGCTAGGGAAAATAATGGGGATCGATAGCATGAACCCACGGTGAAGCATGAGTTTTTGACTTGTTCGGGGTTGATTGTCCACCTACCATATTTAGCATCTCTGGATCAACGATCTGACTTCGCGGATGCGTCGGGATTTTTTTTACATGTTGTTTATATATTACTTTATTATTTTCAATCATTATTTAGTGAGATCGGGAACTTGACACTCTCGGCCATTCATAACCATAGATGTCAGGACAAAAAGGAGTAAGAGAGCAGCCATCTTCTTCATTGTAAATTTTGGAGAAAACGAATTTCTGAAATTCAAAGATCTCTTCGTGGTGACTCCACAAAGTCCTAAGGTGGACTCAGATTTGTATCTCGTTTCCTCTTGCATCCCCTCCCACCATCACCAAATACCGTACCTAAAACAATCTCCCGTAAAATCTCCTTGTCTGTGTCCCACCACTGCCACTCTCGTAGAACTCCACACAGACAAAAGGACCGACCATTCCATTGTTTTCATTCTACCATGAATCCCACTACTGCCTTCCACGTAAACAGTCTCGGCAGGCAGCGCCCAAATCACATGTTTTATCTTTCGCAACTAATGCTACAACCATCCTTCCTAGCTTCAATTCCTGGAACAATCCCCACAGCCAGATCCCATGCTTTATTTCCTACAACAGACGCTACAACCCAACCCCCTTCCTAATTCCAATTCCTGGAACCAAGCCCACGCCCAGACCCTATGCTTTATCTCCACAACCCCCTTACGTAATTCCAATTCCTAGAACCAGCCCCATGCCCAGATCTCATGCTACCATCTGTAGTAAAACCTTGATAGCCCGCATACACCTCGTGCTTCAATTCCCAAGTCGCAAACCCACACCTTGGTCTCCAACCGTCATCCCACCGCTACGTCCAATCCCGGGAGAGCAACCCTTTGGATCCTCCACCCTTGTCGGCAACCCCCACTTAGGCTCTATTTGTTTGGGCGTTTTCGGTGCTCTATTTTGGGCAAACGCCGCCGGAAGGCGGGTAAACAAATGAACCTCTGGCGGCGTTTGCTCCGTTTCCACCCGTCCGCCTTGAAAAACGCCCCAAAAAGCTCCGTTTGCAGCAGCCATCTCCCCCCTCCGTTTCGAACACTCTGTTTCCACCCGCCGGATCCACCCGCCCCCGCCGAAACAAATGAAGCCTTAGTGCGTATTTTATTGTTGTATGGACTTTTGTTTTCAATATTAAAATATGGTGATGTGATTTCATTTTCGTTTGGATCTCTTCGATTGGTAGTTGTTTGCTTTAGGATATTCATGTGATTTGCAAAAGCTATTCGCCGCAATTTTGCCCTCCATGTGGAGGAAATTTTAAGCATGTTTGGCGTAAAAGAAATAAATAGCATGCGTAAATTATTGCTTGAAATTTCATCTTTTATTACTTTGTGTTGGTTTCTCCGTTGGGTCTTGTGCGTTGCATATAGTAACATAGGGTGGTCACGTTGTTTCCCCGACATTTCACCCAGGGTTGCAAATCATCGCACCTTCATTTAGCCTACCCTACATCAACTCTGATGAAGATTAGAGCAAAAATCAAATACCTGACAATAGGAAGGAAAAATGAGATGGTAAAATAAAAAGAACGAGGAGAAAAAATGGATGATTCAATTCATCATTAATTGAATCAACAAATATTATATTACTCATTAATGCAAATTTGATTAAAAAATTCATGGAGATAAGGCGTTCATAAAGTTAACAACAAAATGTAAGGTACGATTGTTGGCATTGCTTCTATCGAAGATGAACAGAACGAAGATGACAGAGGACAATAAATATATTGATTAGCCATGTTCATTAGTTAAGCCAAATATAGAGTGAAATAAGATAGATGTTATGGTGCCAGAAGAGACGAACCCGCGATGGGGAGGCACGTACCAGCGCCGCCTTCATCCGACAGGCGCATGAGCTTTATCTTTATTTTGGGTTGTTCGGACATTTTATTTATGCACTTATCGCATAGTATTTCATCTTGTTGCATTTGAAGTATTTCATCCCACATGTAAGGTTGTAAGCCCACGTGGGATGCGGGAACCTTGGTTTGGACTGGCTGAGCTGGGTCTCAAGAAATCAATTCTCTAATTCTCTCTCTATCCCCCTTTTCCTGCTTCATTTCATGACCTAGCCGGCCACTTGACTGGAAGAAGCCCAGCCGATTAGCTCTTCCTCTCCAAGCGTTGATCTCTTTTCTCTTCCCCTTTCAACCAATGCTCTGTTGGGTTCAATGAAGGGACAAGCTGATTCCCTGTGGAATCTCTCTCTCACAAGGCCTCTCACAAAATCTCAGTCAAGAGCTCATAACATCTTGGTATCAGAGCCAAACACCGACCGTCGGTCCACCGACGTTGCCCGCTCCATGTTGCGTTCGCCGAACCGCAATCTGTGTGCCCTACCACCGACCGCGCTCACCGCCAAGATGCTTCCCTCACCGGTTGCGCACCGGCCTCCCCTTACCATGATGTAGGAAGGAGGCTAATCCCTACATCAGGCCGTGGAAAAGTTTCAGACCATGCTCACCAGCCAAAATTGCAAGTTACTCCCCGACGACAATTTGGGTGGACTCCTCCCCCACCCCACCCCCCGCACGGAAGGCAACGAGTTTCCGCGCTCGGTTCACATGGACCTTCTTATCCACGAAGGCCATGAAGACCCACTTGTATGGCTTATGCGATGCGACATTTTTTTCTCCAATCAGCATACTCCGGAGGAGGATCACCTCGGTGTAGCCTCATTCCACCTCATGGAACCGGCCCAACTGCGGTTTACGCAACTGTTGTGCGAACACCAGAACTTAACTTGGGAGGACTTCAAAGCCACTTGCACCCTTCGATTCGGACCCCCGCTGTGAGACAACCCCCTCGACGACCTCATCGCCCTCAAGCAATCGGGGTCCATTGACGCTTATTTGGAGCACTTTAAGATTTTGCTCGCTCGGGCTCACTCGGGGTCCCTCGGTCCTTCTGGTAACGACAAGTCCACATTTTTATACAGGCCTACATGAATGTTTACTTCTGGATTTGGAGTTCCAGGCGCCTAGTAACCTCAACATGGCTATGAGTCTCGCTAGGGCCTGTGAACGTCTTCTCTTGGATCGGCCACCAACGGGCCGTAGCGACGTGCCTCCCTCAGCTCAAAGGAGCAGCTTTACCAGGCACACTGAAAACAAACCAGCTCTCTGGGACACAGTGGGCCGCCCTCCATTCCATCGTTGTCTCTCCCAAGCCAAAATGGCGGACCGTCGCGCAAAAGGCTTGTGTTTCAATTGTGATGAATCCTTCACCCCGGCCACCAATGCAAGTGGTTATTCTTGCTTGAAGTTGATGACCCCTCTGACGATGATGATGATGATGGAGAGAGGCGACTTGGGGGTATCGCAACTTTCCCTTCATGACATTGTGGGTCCCCAAGAGGGTCGAAAGATTCACATGTATGTTGAAATTGGAGGTGAGCTCCTCCTTGCCCTCATGGATTCCGACAAGCACCCACAGTTTCATTTGACAGGACACGACATTCCAATTTCACCTTCCGATTTTTCCACATAGTCGTGTGCATGTGAACGTGGCTAATGGGAACCACATACAGTGCCCCAGTGTATGTCGCCGCATTCCTCTCGTGGTGGAAGGGTACCACTCCTCGACAGATTTGTTTGTTGTTGACTTGTGTGGCTTCGAAGTGGTTTTGGGCATCCGTTGGATCCACACCTTGGGGCCGCTCACGTGAGACTTTGATCGTCTCACCATGTGATAGTACTTGGGACCCCGACTGGTTCAGTGGAAGGGCCATGATCCATGCCCTCCTCCCTCGTCTTTTCTCATGCAGACTTCGTCACTAGGTGCCCCGTTAGAGGTTGAGGACCCCCCCCCTTCCAATCTTGTGGACCTCGTCCACACATTTGATGGCATATTTCTTCCTTTGGAGGTCCTTCACTCCTAGTCACGGCCAAGATCATCACATTTGTCTCCTCCCAGAAACGGCATCGATTGTTGTGTGGCCCTACCATTATCCATTTTATCAGAAGGATGAAATCGAGTAGCAGTGTGGGCTTATGCTTCAGCAAGGACTCATCCGGCGGAGCGTCAGACCTCTCTCGCGCTGAGAGCCGCCCATGGAGACATTGTTGTTCTCCATCTCGCTTTCAACCCTCGATCTCCTTTACACGCTCCGCTGCGAGATCCAGCTTTTACGATACTTGGCCAAGCTTCTGCGCCGAAAGGAAAAGGGCCTACTTGCCCCGACGTGGACAGCCCGACAAGGCCTCATTATCCACCAAAATCGGGTCTATGTGGACTCGACGTCACCACACATTCCTACAATTTTGGAGGACACACGGCCGCAGCGATGAAGGGGTTCACCGTACCTTGCAGTGTCTTCGGGATGAATTCTTTTGGAAGGACAAACGCAAACAAGAGCAGGCATTCATTGTGGATTGCCCGTTGTCTCAAAAGAATAAGATTGACCGCCTACTACCCGCCGGCCTCTTGCATCCATTGTTGGTTCCAACACAGATTTGGGTTGCTATGTCCATCGATTTTGTCGAAGGACTGCCCACGTCTCACGAAAAATCCGTCCTTATGGTGGTCGTCGATCATTTTTCTTAGGGAGCACATTTCATTGCATTAGTGTGGCCTCTTCTTGCAGAGCATGTTGCCCGGATTTTCTTCCAAGAAATCTTTCATTTACACCGTATGCTTAAGAACCTTGTGTCGGATCGCGACCAGGTCTTTTCTGGCAACTTATGGAAGGAGCTCTTCTCCCTGAGCGGCACCAAGCTGTCTTTTTCATCCGCATATCACCCACAGTCTGATGGACAAACAAAGGTTGTTAATCACACTGTGGAGATGTATTTGCGGTGTATTACCGAGAATAGACCACGGGACTGACCGTGGTGACTACCTTGGATTGAATATTGCTATAATACCTCATACCACACGGCGCTCCAAACTACTCGGTTTCGGGACCCTCCCCTCCTATTGTCCTATACGGGGGCACTGCCATATTGGAGTATGTTGATCGCGAGTTGATGGATCGTGACGAGTTCATGTTGGCTTCACGGGAATACCTTCTATAGGCCCAACACCGCATTGAGCTTGCCTACAACCGAGGTCATTGCGAGCTTGCCTTCATTATCGATGATTGAGTGTGGGTCCGTCGTCGGCTCTTCCGTTGGATTTCCGCCACAAAGCCGTCTTCAAACAACGTTGGGACCTAAATTTTTTGGGCCAATTCTGAATCACTTGCCGCATTGGGGGCATCTTCTATCAGTTGCACCTTCCTCCAAACGTGCGCATTCATGATGCCTTTCATGTGTCCCAAGCCGTTGGTGGGTGTGAGAACTTGAAAATAACTTAACTGCAATAAACAATAACACGCAAGAAATTGAAAATAACAAAATTTTATTTCCAAAAATCTGAATATTACAAAGGGTATGACCTCATTTATATAGAACGGAGGGGGTGAGAGAGATTACAGTTTGCCAATGTAGGAGTAATTACATGAATATGGACAGAGGCGACTAGCATGGGTTCTGCGGTCAGACCTGCGGTCAGATATACTGAGTGCATAGGATGTGCGGTTAGACCAAGCTAACCAGTGGCGGAACTAGAATTTTCGAGCAACTCGAGCACAAAAAATTTAGGCTAAAACTGAAAATGAATTAAGTACCAATTTAAATTTTTATTTAATGAATTATATCCAATTTGCTAATGACAATCAACTAAAAAGTTCTTCCATTGCATGAGCAGCTCCAATACAAAACTAAAATCTTGATTAAAAAATTTAATAGGAGGGAGCATGTTAAAAAAAAGTTAGCCAAAGTTACAATAAAACTAGCAGATGATGGCAAAGGGGTTCTTAAAAAATCTATACTGCTTCAAAATTTTGTTGACTCTGAAATGGAAAAAGTATACCAAGTATCAAGAAACGATAGCAGAAAAAGGAGGACAAGTTACCTATTTTTGGCATCTTAGGGGAAAATTTGTTCTGCTCCAGCTCGCCCGTTCCGCTTTCCATCTTCGGATCCATCTTCAGAACCCCGTCTAGAACTTGGAAGAGAGGGGGAGGGGGTAAGGGGAAGGAGGGCATTGCTTGACAAATAGATAAAGCTATTATGACTTTAGCAAATTGGTGTAGTGCTATTCTGTCTTCACGTCAGGCACAGAGCTAGACATTAGGAGGCGCAAAGATGTTAATAGCTGATATTTTCCACCTAAAATCTGCTTTTGAGCCTAGGGACATAGCTAGGCGTCAGGCATTTTTCCAAAATATGACCCGGGCAAGTGCTCGGGTGTGTCTCCACTTGGGTCCGTCTATGAAGCTAACCGCTCATAACAACCAGCATCCAAGAGAAGGTCTTCGTCATCAAACCTTACAGTTAGCACATCTTCATTTACAAGGCCCAATGGATGCGGTTAGATCAACCCCAACCGCCTGACCGCAACTGCGGTTAAACAAATTTAATCGTCAGTCTTCTTATGTTCTAACACTCTCAATCAAGCTGGAGCATATATGTTAATCATATCCAGCTTGTCACAAATGTTAGAAAACGAGGAAGATAAAAGCTTGGTAAAGACATATGTTCTTTATCAAAAGTGACGAACATAGTGCAGATCTATTTTTTCAATATTTCTTCTCTGATGAACTGTCAGTCAACTTCAATATATTTTGTCCTCTTATGAAAGACTGAATTCCTTGATATGTATATGACAGCTTTGATGTAACAAAACATTGGTAACAGATAGTCATAGACTTCTCCAAGGTCACATCATAAAGGGGTCTACCAAACACCTGCAAGTCTATAAGAACTTTTGTTCCTAAATCTAGTGCTGAGCGCGGCACAATAGAGGTGGGTACAATACTCACCCACACCCAAGGAGGGTCAAAAAGGGTCTACGGACAACCCTCCCCACCTTACGCAAAATGTTATTCCCAACAAATGGCCCGTCGAGTTGAATGATTGAGGTCGTCGAGCTAATCTCCCAAGGTGTCTTCCCTAGGCATTTCTAATCTCGGCAAATTACGGGTATACAGGAGTCGTGGCGTTAAGTGAACGAGCTTTGTGTAGGGCCGATTTTCGTAGGAGTGGGATTTAGGAATTAGGAACACGATTTATAATTATTGCACTTTTATATGATCCTCTAATTAATTTTTTTATATAGATATGTGCACTAAATATATTAATATTCTCTTAATGAATTTTTTAATTGGTACCCTCACGCACACAAATAAGTTGCTATGTGACTTCGCTTATTTTTGAAAATAAAATTCCAACATCATACTTGTCGACTAAGAGTTTCTCAAACTTCTTGAATTTTTTAATTGGTGCCCTCACGCACACAAATAAGTTGCTATGTGACTTCGCTTATTTTTGAAAATAAAATTCCAACATCGTATTTGTCGACTAAGAGTTTCTCAAACTTCTTGAAAGGTCCCCTTGTTGAAATTCCTAGATCTGCCCCTGATGAGAATAGAGTTGGTGTGCATTAAGAAAGGTATGTCAAGGATATCTTGCAGTAATTAAAGTATGTATATAGAGAACTAACAAGTTACTAGAAATAGAGTGAAAAAATTCTAAGTGCAATAGGTTTACATTGAGGATCAACATTGAGTCCAATTTTTTTGTATTAGGAATGTACATGCATACAAAAGATATCCAAAATAAAATGTCATAACGTTATGTACCTACTTCGGAGGGCTGGCCGAAGGGTGATTGGAGGCGAAAATGACCGGTGGTGGGAGAAACAGTGGAGCCTTAACCACAGTTGGCTAAGCAGGACTTGCTCGTTAGAGGAGAAAACTTCCAAAATCTCACAACAAGTGCACAAAGAAGATAGATTATTTCTTTCATTCAGTCCTCTTTCAAGTATACACACGCCTTTATATAGGCTTACAAGACACTAAACTCATAATTACTACTTAATCGCTAACTCCTAGCTACACCCATAATTAAACCACTAAATAATAACGGTCAATGATAACAATAAAAAAACATAAAATATTACTAGGACCAGTGCTCGAGGCCCATAACATCTCTCTCGGCCTTCAAATCAAGCTTATCCCCAAGCTCGAACGAGGCTTGCACGGCTAGATCGTCTAGCTTTTTGACTTCCCGTCAGAACAACTCCTGGTATCGTGTAGCTGGAGTGAAGGCTATAGCGAGTGGCATGATGTCGATGCGCTCCCCGATGGCAAAAGAGATGGCAAGAAACATGTGGGACGAGGTTGCCCGGCGGCTACGAACAGTCGAAGGTGACGAGAGCTCAGGCTGATAACGAGTGGCGACAATTGGAAATGGAGGCGCCGACTTAAGAAAGGTCGGGTGAAGAAATGGATCTGGAAGGGTTGACAAAGCAGGTGGTCGTGGAAGAGGCGACGATAGCGGTGGAGGGAGCCGCGATTCGAGGACCAAAGGCGTCGATGGTTGTGCGACATGAACAACAGAGAGCGGCGGAGCTTCTGCGATCGGCGGCGGGGGTTGCAACCAATTTAGTGGAATTGGCGGTGGGAAAGAAGGAAATTGCACCGGGAGGTCGCCGACAAGGTTTGGCAGAGGAAGGGGTTGACACGGACACACGGTATGATTAGAGGCCAATCAGAGGGACTTGTCGGAAGTGTCAATCCGAATCGCACGCGGAATCGAAATCAGGTCTTAACCCAATCGGATAGCGTGTGGGAACGTAGGATAGTTAGGATCGCGATCCTAACGATCCAAAAATCTCCCACTCACGGTTCAATAAACCACTTATGCCTATTAAAATAAAATAAACTCAATGCCCTATTTTCCTCTCGTCTCTGCTCATCTGCCTCTGCCGCTTTACGCGAAAAGGAAAACCATATTCCTCTTCCCCGCGCGCTCCCACGGCCCGATTTCCTCCTCTCTCCGGTGTCGTTCGGCCCATTCCATCTATTTCCGATGTCGTTTGGCTCGCTGCTGCTATTTTTGGTTGTTATCAATTTTTCTCCGTTGTCTCCTCATATTTCAAAAAGGTAACTGGACATTTCTCCCTACTTTGTAGCTCTCTTTTGTTATTTCCTGTTGTTTCCTGCAATCCAGCTAAAAAATGTAATTTCATGTTTTAACTTGTGATGCTAACTATATTCCCAATTTCCTGCTCTCTACTCGTATCTTCAAAGGCTTAGGTGCAGCCGTGTATTTCCTGCTTTCTTTTATTTAAACATTTACTGTTTTATTTAATGCTTTTAACTTACAGATCATATCTACTCTCTTTATTTCCGATTTCCTGTTCTCTTTTATTTCCTCCTCTCTCTCGTATCTGTTGTCCTTGAATGTGCAAACAGAAAAGAACATCAATCTTAAGAATTAAGAGGAACGATTGTGCAAACGGACTCATATGATCATTTTTTTAATTCATTAGATAGACCAGATCATTTGTTTTAATTTCATTTGTCCTTTATGTGCATGCTTACTTGTAGATGTCTGCTACGGGGTCGGGTTCAGATCCCGTTAGCAAAAAGTCCCGAAAGAATGCATCCGGTTCTAGAACTGATCAAGGGTGGGAGCATGGGATTGAAATTGACGATGAAAAAAGTGCATTGTAAATATTGTCTAGTCATTAGATCTGGTGGGGTATACAGGTTGAAACATAACTAATCGGGACCAAATTTAATATAGAACATTGCACTAAAGTACCCGAAAATGGGAGAAATCAATTTTTGAGTATCTTTCAAGCTCATGGAAGGAGACTCTAAAAAGGAGACGAAATGTTGAGGAATGTTAATTATGAGGTTTGAATTTGGTCTAGAAAAAAAAAACAGAAGGAAAGGAAGCAATAGATGTTTTTGTTAGAAAATCAAGCCAATCTACAATTAATCATATTTTTCAAGAAAGATGCACGTGAAAGGCATGTCAACAAATTGCACATTTTTTCTATGCAAGTGAAATTCATTCAATTGTGTGAAGAACCCGGAGTTCATAAGCATGGTTGAAGCAACCGTCCAACATAGCCCCGGAATGAAATCATCGTCTTATAATGATATTAGAGTAAAATACTTCAAACATGAGGTGGGTAGAACTCTAGAGTTACTAGAGGAGTACAAGGTGGAATGGAGGAAAGTTGGTTGAAATATTATGTCTGATGGATGGTCAAATAAGAAAAAAAGATTCATATGCAACTTCTTATCCCAACATGCAATTGTGTTCTTGTTATCGATAGACACTTCAGATATCTCCAAAACATAAGATAAAGTTTTTCAAATGCTAGATGAAGTTGTGGAAAAATATTGGAGAAAAAAATGTTGCGTAAGTGGTAACGGATAATATTTCAAACTACAAGACGGTTAGACAAATGTTAATGAAGAAGAGAAAAAAATCTATATTGGTCGTCAATCACGTCATGTGTTGCACATTGTATTGATTTGATTTGATAAGATTTTGAAAAAAAAAAATTTAAGCTACATCAATTAACAATAGCGAAGGGTATAAAGATACCAACATACATCTATTCTAGAAAATGGCTTTATACTTGATTGTTTGATTTTTCAAAGGGGAGAGAATTGATTCGATCAGCGGTCACCCAATTAGCATTTCTGAGAATAAAAGGTGGATTGATCACGATGCTTACTTCTGTCAGATGGAATTCTAGTAAATTTGTTGGTTCAAAGGAGGGGAAATCAATACAAAAAAAATATTTTGAATACAGGTAGCTTTGGTCTCATGTTATTGAATGTTATTATATGAGCGGATGGATGGAGCAAAGGAAAAGATTCAAATTAATTTTGATAATATCAAGAAAAAGTAAGTAATTTAATTGTTTTAAATTCAAATGTCATATTATGTTTTAATTCATATGCTAACATGCAATGGTTATTTTGTGTTATATTGTAGATATGAACCAATATGGTCCATCATTGAAGAGAGATGAGCAAGCCAACTTCATAAGCCATTGTATGTTGCAGCTTATTATTTGAATCCTCATTATTACTTTAGCCTCATCATTTAGGGCAGATGTAAAAGTAAAAAAAAGGTTCTACAGGTGTCTCCAACGAATGATTTCAAACAAAGATGAGAGCACAAAAATAGATAATTGGATGGATGATTTCAAACATGTAAGAAGGTTACTTGGGTTAGTGATGCGGCACAGGCGTCACACCTGCCCGCCGCCCTGGAGTCCCACTAGGGGGCCCACTTGGAGTCAGCACCAGGCGGCTTTCATCAGGGCCGCGGCCCGTACACCCCAACCAGCTCTCCGCCATGGAATCACCACCATGCGGCAGGTTGTTGAGGTCGGGCTCGATCCCCTGACCTCCTAGATAAGAGGCCTTCACCAGCGCTCTCATCACCAACTGATCTGCGGACTCAGTTCGTGATGAGAGCGCTGGATGAAGGCCTCTTAACTAGGAGGTCAGGGGATCGAGCCCCGGCCTCAACAACCTGCCGCATGGTGGTGATTCCATGGCGGAGAGCTGGTTGGGGTGTACGGGCCGCGGCCCTGATGAAAAGCCGCCTGGTGCTGACTCCAGGTGGGCCCCCTGGTGGGACTCCAGGATGGCGGACAGGTGTGACTCATGTGCCGCATCATAAAAGTACACAGGCATCACAGGCGTCACACCTGCCCGCCACCCTGGAGTCCCACCAGGGGGCCCACCTAGAGTCAGCACCAGGCGGCTTTCATCAGGGTCGCGGCCCGTACACACCAACCAGCTCTCCGCCATGGAATCACCACCATGCGGTAGGTTGTTGAGGCCGGCGCTAGATCCCCTGACCTCCTAGATAAGAGGCCTTCACCAGCGCTCTCATCACCAACTGAGCCGCGGATCAGTTAGTGTATCGATTCGCAGGAGAATCCTATATCAAGGGAGGTATGGGTTCGAGCCCTAGCGCCAACAGCTTGTTGGCTCTGTTGTGGGGCCGGAGATGAGTTGGGGTGTACGGACCGCGGGCCTGATAAAGCCGTCTGGTGGACTCCAGGTGGGCCCCTTGGTGGTGATGCCAAGGTGGCGGGTAGGTGGACTCCTAGTCCCGCGTCATAAAAGTGCACTTTTATGATGCAGCACAAGCGTCACACTTGTCTGCCACCCTGGAGTCCCACCAGGGGGCCCACCTGGAGTCAGCACCAGGCGGCTTTCATCAAGGTCGCGGCCAGTACACTCCAACAAGCTCTCCGCCATGGAATCACCACCATGCGGCAGGTTGTTGAGGCCGGGGCTCGATCCCCTGACCTCCTAGATAAGAGGCCTTCAACAGCGCGCTCAGTTGGTGAGAGCGTTGTTGAAGGCCTCTTATCTAGGAGGTCAGGAGATCGAGCCCCGGCCTCAACAACCTGCTGCATGGCGGTGATTCCATGACAGAGAGCTGGTTGGAGTGTACGGGTCGCGGCCCTGATGAAAGCCTTCTGGTGTTGACTCCAGGTGGGCCCCCTGGTGGGACTTCAGGGTGGCAGGCAGGTGTGATGCCCGTGCCGCATTATATAAACGGCGGTATGGGTTCGAGCCCTAGCGCCAACAGCTTGTCGGCTCTGTTGTGGGGCCGGAGATGAGTTGGGGTGTACGGCCCGCGGGCATGATAAAGCCACCTGGCGGACTCCAGGTGGGCCCCTTTGTGGTGATGCCAAGGTGGCGGGCAGGTGGACTCCCTAGTCCTGCATCATAAAAGTGCACTTTTATGATGCGGCACGGGCGTCACACCTGTCCGCCACCCTGGAGTCCCACCAGGGGGCCCACTTGGAGTCAGTACTAGACGGCTTTCATCATGGTCGCGGCCCGTACACCCCAACCAACTCTCCGTCATGGAATCATCACCATGCGGCAGGTTGTTGAGGTCGGGGCTCGATCCCCTGACCTCCTAGATAAGAGGCTTTCACCAACGCTCTCATCACCAACTGATCCGCGGCTAAGTTGGTGATGAGAGCGTTGGTAAAGGCCTCTTATCTTAAGAGGTCAGGGGATTGAGCCCCGGCCTCAACAACCTGCCGCATGGTGGTGATTCCATGGCGGAGAGCTGGTTGGGGTGTACGGGTCGCGGCCCTGATGAAAGTCGTCTGGTGCTGACTCCAGGTGGGCCCCCTAGTGGAACTCCAGGGTGGCGGGCAGGTGTGACGCCTGTGCCGCATCAGTTAGACTCTACAAAGGCAACTAGAAGCAAAAGAGATTCAGGTTAAACATTTTTGGTTTATGTTATTTTTAATTATTAAACAATAAGCATGTTATTTTCGTATTAAGCATCAAAAATATTGTCATTTGTCGTTTGGTGGGATTCCTTCGAATATAACTGCCCGAAATTTAAAAGATTTGTAATTCGAGTTCTAAGTTTGATATTTAAGTCTTCCAGATGTGAACGTAATTAGAGTATATTTGAGATAGTGAGATCAATTGCACAAAAATATATCCTCATATGTAAGATGTAACAATGAATTATGTATGAGTGTTCTTATAATTTCTTATTATCATTATAATTAATAGGTGCATTCAAAAAGAAGAAATTGCTTACATCAAAAAAAAGAATGATTTAGTTGTGATGCATAACAAGAAGTTGATGGAACGACAAGATATAATGGGTATGCAATTGAAGGAGAAGTTTTTTTAATTTTGAGAATATACCTTCTGATGATGAATGGATCACAGAGAGAGAAGACCTAGTTCTTCCGCACAAGGGCGATTGGTTGGGGATTCTTCAAAATAGAGACACAGGGAAACTTATATTGATGATTGTGTTGAAAGGAATGTTGAAAAATCCTTTATAGAAGTAAATGAAGAATGTAAGTTTCATATTAAATCATTTGATATGCAAAAAATTTCAACTATATTATGTATCGTACTCTCATTTAATTAAATTATTTTATTTTAATTAGAATTGAACATCTCACTATAAGGCGCAGTGACCTCGATGTTATCAAGTATATTAGTGAGAGTGAATGGGATGATGATGAGAATGTTAGTGGTGATGATGAGAAAAATATGATACTTGATGATGAGGATATGACCGTTGTACCCATTAATGATTTGTACTGATGATTTTACGATTGACCATTGGGCCGTCAAATAAAAACTATTATTTGATATTTTATAATCATGTGTACTTTTTATTTGCTAATGTAGAACTTATAATTATAAGCTATAACTATGTTATTTATTTAGTTCACATTATTTGTTTTTTTTTATTTTGACATAATTATTCAACAATTGATTAGTTTTATAGTTTTTTTGTATTGATTGTTTGTGAAATTGGATGATACAAAATTAAATATCATTTTTAAGTCTTACTTTAAGAATATAGTAGGATATTACGATCCTCAATCCGATCATATCCAAGCTGCAAACCTAGGAAGCGTCGATAAGGGTAAGGGTTCCAAATACGATACATACCAGGTACGGCGGCACGTCAAAATTTAAAAAACAAGGGTACGGATATGGCATGGTACGTTATATCAAATATATTTATAACAAATATATATATATATATATATAATAACAATCTAAAAAGAATTACCATGGCAACATAAATACATAAAAAAGTGAGACACACTTTAGATCCTATCCCTACATTTTAATCATCCTACCATCCAATTTCCAACCCCACGTTGCAACATAAATCATAACTACGAGCGCATCATAACTATGAGTGCAATAAATAGTTCTTCATTGTTGGAGATCAACATCTTCAATCTCCAGTTAGTCTAAAGACAAGTTAGTCATTTCGTTAATAACTTGTGTCGTATCAACACGTTCAATACACGTACTTGTAACAGAAACGTACCAATACCAAAAACATACTTGGCACAAATGCACAACTTAATTGGGCGTATCAACGTTCCCTAGCATAGAGCCAACTTATGTTTACTCTAGAAAAACAGACTTTTATCACAATATTCAAAATAATATGCTAAGTCCAAGTGTGTCCACATAGGTGTATCCGTCGAGTATCGGACACATACCAGTACCGGATACATATCCGGTACGGGTACGCTGCTCTCGAGGAAGTATTTGCGCTTCATAGCCGCAAACCGATCCCACCTACGATCTCGATCCAGACAACCTTGGTCGAGACATTGCAAAATGGACTCCATAAATTCCCGCATCAAACAGACGGCAGCCTCATCTGCGACACTTATCAACATGTCGAAATAATTAATTAATTTAGAATTAATCAATTAACTAGAAATTGGCTTTTGAGTTGCTGCCTTGATAAGGAAGAGATAAGTGCACAGGGATCGAGGAACGAAAAGGTCTGCATAAGGCTCGAGATGAGAAACAAAGTTATGCATAGTTCTACATGAAACATTCTGCACAGGGCT
Organism: Platanthera guangdongensis; assembly: GCA_039583875.1. Taxonomy (NCBI): domain Eukaryota; kingdom Viridiplantae; phylum Streptophyta; class Magnoliopsida; order Asparagales; family Orchidaceae; genus Platanthera; species Platanthera guangdongensis. The sequence continues at coordinate 25,991,186 of CM077153.1, read as the reverse complement.
TGATCTCGGTGGAAGTTGAGGCTAGGGAGATGCGTTGGCTTCGTCCATCAGAGCAGGGGGAAACATGACAACGGCGAGGAGCATGAATAAGATCATGTCGAGGAGTCGAGATATCGCTTATGTGGCATCGGCGATGGAAAGTCTCACAAGTTGGAAGTCTTTGATCGTTATAGCTTCGATCGATGTAGATGGAGTGGACGGAGGCAACAGAAAAGGTGATGCAGAAAGTCCTGCTCTGAAGAGAGGAGGTTACGAGAGAGGCTGGATGGATGGTTTTTGTTGCAGTAGGGATTCGAACCAGTGTTCTACCCGACTGGACGACAAGGTTGTGGGAGCCTCACGAGCGTCGCAATCTGTGCGTAGACGGAAGCAGACGACGAAAGCTGCTTCTGGGCTCAAAAACAATCGTTGGGCCCGTCAGTTGGCGTGGCTGCAATTGCACGCTTACGGTAACCGAAAAAGCAGGGCAGACCAAAATGGCAGCGGCTTTGGAGAAAGAGGACAACCGGTGGGTCTGATACTAAGACAGGGGCGGAACTGTTCACGGACACACCCGAGCACGTGCCCGAGTCCAAAATTTCGGGAAAAAAATAAATATGTTAATTTGGATCCAACCAAATACAATTTAAGTTTGATTTAGACACATTTAGACATAAATCACTCTATTTCAAGTTTTCAACCCAGCGAATGTTCATCGCGTCAATTTCGCGAGTCGCGACTATTTTTACTAATATTATATATATATATATAACTTTAGACAGCGGTTCTTAGAAGAACCGCTGTCTAAAGTGTTGTATAAATATATATATATATATATATATATATATATATATATATATATATATATATATATATATATATATATATATTAATAACTTTAGACAGAGGTCCTTAGAAAAAACCGTTGTCTAAAGTTATATATATATTAACTTTAGACAGAAGAACTGCCGTCTAAACTAATTTATATATATATACATATATATATTTATACAGAACTTTAGACAGCAGTTTTTCTATGTACCGCTGTCTAAAGTAATATATATATATATATATATTAAAAACTTTAGACAACGGTCCTTAGAAAGAACCGTTGTCTACAGTTATTTATATTTATATTTATATATATATTTATTCAGAACTTTAGACAACGGTTTTTTTAAGAACCGCTGTCTAAAGTAATATATACATATACAGAACTTTAGACAGCGGTTTTTTTAAGAACCGTTGTCTAAAGTTCTGTATAAATATATATACCGCTCTACGCCGCTGTCTAAAGTTTTGCTGCCCTAGCTATTTCCTTTCTGTTCCACGCCGCCCCCGTGCCCCTTTCCGCTATTTCTTTCAAATGCCCCCTTGCTACGCAAAGTTTATGTTGTCGCTGAGCTTTGTCATTTGGATTTTGTAGGTGAATGCAGTCAGATTTCATCACAATAATATCATGTTGGCTACTGGCTAAGATCTTTCCGTCCACTTGTGATATTGGGTGAGGAGAGATATTTGTATTTTTATTTTTTTACTATTTGGTGAATGCATTCAGATCTTATCTCAATAACATCATGTTGTCCTAGCTTGGAGTTGGTAAGGATACTAATTCCTTTTACTATTTTTTTTTCAGGAATCACTTGTTCTGACTCTAAGCCCCTAAGGCTCTAATCTGCTCTGGTGTCTTCATTTTTCACTGGATTGGATTTAAAAAAATTTAGGAATCAGCCAATCAGGCATTGAATGTCACTTTTTGATAAAATTCCACTTTTAGTAATTCTTTTGGATAACACATAGATTTGATTATTTGAACATAATTAGTTAACATATTTATTTTTATATCTTTAAATTATAGTTGTAAGCATTGTCTACTGTATTCCCTTTCGATGGATAAATTTCTCTCAAGAACAACTCTGAAAGAAAAATCCGTGGAATTAAAAGAGACCAAGAGACCTCGATTAGAGTTTAAATTAGAGGACTTACCCGTTGATCCGGGCTTGAGACAATCAATAACAAGTTATGAAGTGAATGCTCAGATTCAATACGAAGATATTACTTACAAAATGGTCCTTGTCAGCCACATTTATTTAATTTTCCGCAAACATTGAATGGTCAAAAATCTCGAAGATTCAACAAAGAGTGGTTTGGTGAATACAAGGGTTGGTTGGAGTACAGTCAACATAAGGATGCTGCATTTTGCTTGTACTGTTACGTCTTTCCTCAAGCAAGTTGTGATCCAACTTTTGTAAGTCGTGGATTCAGATATTGGAAAGACAGAACAATACTTGAAAAACATGTTGGTAAACATAATAGTGCACATAATGCATCTAAAAGGATGTGTGAAACTTTGATGAATCAAAAGCAAAGAATTCAAAATGCACTTGCTAGACAAAAAGCAACACAAATTATAGAATATTGTGCACATTTATGTGCATCCATTGATTGCATCCGTTTTCTTTTGTGTCAAGGATTATCTTTTCGCGGGCATGATGAATCAAAGGAATTAACCAATAGAGGAAATTTTCTTGCATTGCTAGACTTTCTTGCTACACACAACAATGATGTAAAGACAGTTGTATTTGAAAACGCTCCAAGTAATTGCCAACTTACATCACCGAAAATTCAGAAGGAAATTGTTTCGACAATTGCAAGTGAGACAACATACAAAATTGTTACAGATATTGGCGAAAAATGTTTTGTTATTTTAGTGGATGAATCTCGAGATATTTCAGCAAAAGAGCAACTGGTAGTTGTTTTGCGATACATTGATGCAAAGGGTTTCATTATTGAACGCCTCATTGGTTTTGTTCATGTACAAGACACGGTTGTCTTATCACTCAAAACTGTTATTGATAATATTTTTATGAAGATGAACTTCACATATCAAAATTGCGTGAGCAGGGCTATGATGGGGCTAGCAACACGAGAGGCGAGTTTAAGGATCTTAAAACATTGATTATGAAAGAGAATTCTTCTGCTTACTATATTCATTGTTTTGTTCATCAGTTACAGTTGATATTAGTTGTCGTTGCAGAAGGTCATTCTGAAGTTGCAGGGATGTTCTCTTTTATTAATAGTGTACTGAATGTTGTAGGTGGCTCTTGTAAGCGTCGTGATAATATCAGAGCATTAGAAGTTGATAGAGTTGCCCAAGAAATTGGCTGCGGAAAGTTAGAAATTGGTCGGGGCTTAAATAAACCGTTAGAAGTCAAGAGAGCCGGAGACACACGGTGGGGTTCTCATTATGGCGTCGTGTTGAATTTCATACGTATGTTCTCATCAATTGTAGATGTTCTTGAAATCATTACAGAAGATGGAGTTGATGGTAATCAAAGAGGAACTGCTAGCAATCTTATCAAGAGTATATCAACATTTGAATTTGTATTTCTACTACACTTAATGAAAATTATTCTGGCAAAGACAAATGAGTTATCACAGGCACTACAAAGAAAAGATCAAGATATTATCAATTCAATGAATTTCGTGAAATTAACAAAACAGTTGTTATTTAATTTGAGAAGCACTGAGCTTGAATGGGAGTTATTTATCATTGAATTAACTAAATTTTGTGGTAAACATATGATTGATGTTCCTAATATGGAAAATACATTTGTTCAACCTGGGAGATCAAGGCGTAAAACAAGAGATATCACAAATTTCCATCATTTTCGGGTTGAGCTATTTAATACCGTAATTGATTGGGTATTGAATAAGTTGAATGATCGTTTCAATGAAATAAATACTGAGCTGCTTATTTGTGCTTCATGTCTTGACCCGAATGACCATTTTGCCTCTTTTAATAAGCAAAACTTGATTCATCTAGCAGAATTCTATCCTTATGATTTTAGCCCAATAGATTTGCAATTACTTGAAGGTCAACTAGATGTGTACATTCTGAATATGCGATCAACTAACGCATTTTCTCATGTAAAAGGAATTAGCGGACTTGTTCAAAAAATGGTGGAGACTAAAAAACATGATCATTTTCAACTTGTTTATCGGCTTTTGAAGTTAGCATGTCTTTTACCTGTTGCAACTGCTTCTGTTGAAAGAATGTTCTCGACAATGAAGATAATAAAAAGTCGTTTGCGGAACAGAATGGGAGATGAAAGGATGAACGATTGCTTGATTGCTTATATTGAGAAGGACATTGTTGCAACCATAACTAATGAGGCAATCATCGCACGCTATCAAAATATGTGTACCCAAAAAATAGTTTGTTAGTCGGTATGTAATTTGACTTTTATTTTAATTAACTAACATTTTTTTAAAAATGTTGCATTAAAAAATTTGTATAATTAGTTATTTTTGTATAGTGCCCGGGTCCAACAGAAATCCTAGTTCCGCCACTGTACCAAGATATTATGTGCCTAATCGGAGGGGTGGCTGGAGGGTGATCTAAGACGAGGATGACTGGTGGCGGGAGATATAGTGGATCCATAACTGCGACTGCCTAAGCGGAGCTTGTTTGTTAGAGGAGAGAGCTTCCAAAATCTCACAAGGGACAAAGAAGATAAATTCTTTCATCCATTCCTCATTCAAGTATACACATGCCTTTATATAGGCTTACAAGACACTAAACTCATAAGTAGTACCACAATTTTGGATATCTTCCGACATGGCCAACATGTCGGTCTACATAAAGGTTTCATGGTCAAAATGACATGTTTTTGATATTGTTTTTGCAAAATATTGTTTTGAAATATATCCTCTAATAGGTCTGTTATTGACTGATATATTCGCTGATACATCCCGACAATTTATCAGCCAGTTTTTTCAATTTATGTTAATTAGTGTTCATGATCTAATAGACAATAGACCAAAATTGTTTCATTATTTAGGTTATTTTTCCCCTTCCTCTGGCTTTCTTTCTTGCTCAAGTCTGTCGTAGACTTCAATTATGCATGGTCTTTTAATTATGGACTAAAGGTTTCTTATCTTTCATTGTCATCGGAAACTTCGCGACATTCTACTTCCTCTTGTTTTATTTCACGCGTTATACCGTTATAACTTGTGTAACACAAAATGTTTATATTACTTTGATAAATTTAGGAGTTCAATAAAGAACAAATTATTAATATATTAATATATATAAATTAAAAAAAGGACTAAATTTATAAATATTTATATATATAAATAATTAAAAATTAAAACCCAATATATGAAATATCCCCGATATACCCCCAACGTATTAAAACCGACATGAAAAATCTAAACCAACGTGTCCCCGATATCCGACATCTACAACCTTGATTACTACATAACCGTTAACTCCTAGCTACCACACATAATTAAACCACAAAATAATAACAGAAAACGATGACAATAAAAAAAATCATAAAAGATAACTAGGCCCGGTGCTCGAGGCCCACAACACATAATGGATAATTTTATAAATGAGTGGGTTCTAATCGATGAAATATCTACCGAAAAAGTGAATAATTAGAATAACAAATAGTTAATTATACAACTTAAAAGAATTATTTCACTAAATCATGAATCAAGCTACAGTCGATCAATAAACAAGTTTCAATTGAATGAACAACTCGGCTGTACAATGGGATTTATACTGATCCCCAATATTATTAAGAAAGAATAACCCTAAAAAGAAAGAGTTGATGCATGCCTCAAAATTAAAGTTAGGGATATATATGAAAGAGATTAATAAATAATTGCACAAAAAACAAAAATAAATGGTCACAAGTACACACGTTAACTTCTCCAAGGTGATCAGTTTCACTAGCTTGTTTAAGCTTTGTTGAAGTATCCTTCACCAACTGCCCAATATGTATTCGTGTCTTGTGCCTGCAAGTAAAAACAAAATTTAGTGAAGATTCTATCGAAGACAATTATTAAAAAAGAGTAAGAAATCCTGGAAGAGGAGATGAGAAACAATATTCAGAAGGTAGGTACGGTCAAGGGTTCTCCAATCATGGGGTGGAAATCTGTAAGTCTAGTCATCCAAACAGAAGTCATAATTTAAATGTCCAAACTACATGAGGAATACATTTTAAGTAGTTCTAAAATCCTTCTAGTGGATCATTAGTTTGTCTTTTCCTTTTAATTTCAATAAAGCATGTCAAAGACATGGCCCTAAGATCAATAGGATTGATTATCATCAAGCTTGTAGATTGCGGCCGAAATATCCAACATGTCGGCCGACATGTCAGTTTCGAGGGGGAATCGCCACGTTACCGCTATATTTGTTAAATCTGACGTTTTCCAGTATTGCAGCCGACATGTCCGCCCAATATTGTGGCTAATGGCGACCCAATATTGCCGGGTCTTTTTATTTGTTCAAAGTTTTTTATAATTTTTTTATATATAATGAATTCATCATAAGGTTCTAACAAGATTCCAAGCGCTTCTTTCATAGTAGGTCGAGAACCGTGTTGGGCATTTGGTGGGAAGACGACTCCAAATGACACCAATCATATACAATTAAGCACATATTAGTAGTTTAATTTCCGATATGAATTTTAGTTTACACTGAATTAGATAAAATAATTATCATCTAATTAATAATTGAAAAAATATTATGAAATATAAATATATATACATATATATATAATTAAATATATATTACAATTCGACATTTTGAAATATCCACGATATATTCTCAGGAATCCGACATCTGACATAAAACACCCAAACCGACATGAGTCCGACATCCGAAATCTGCAACCTTGATTATCACAAGTCCTCAAAATTCCTGGATCCAGAGTAAAGCTAGATTTTGATGGTTCTATGATTTTGCTTTTAACGACAATTTTACCCAACCACTTTTTTCACTTTATTTTTTTTATCTTAAATTGAGCTACATTTGTGGCTTTATACATGTCTTGGGTTGCACGTCTTGAGTAGATCAGTAATTACAGGCACCAATTTTATGTGTAGAATGGCTTTGAATGTATAATGCACAGTGGACGAATATCTGAATCCAGCATGAAGGCCGAGGATTTCTCAGTTGGCCGGTTGACACTGGATAATAAACTTCAGCAAAGAGACAAGGACTAATGTCATACATTGAATGTTTTTAATTGATTTTTGCTTCTTTTTATGTGGCCATTACAGCTGCGGGTAGATAAATTCTAGGAAACTCTTTTAACAAATAGAGACATTTCCTTCATAATTATAAATTTATTCAGTTGAATGTGCTATTGTTCTACTCCCCAGAAGTGTGTCAAAAAATAATGGGAAAAAATAACTTCTCGTACAAACTTAAGGCTTGATTCTACAATTAACTTTTTTTGTTCTAGAACTTTTGATTGGTTGAATGCCTGTTTGCTTTTAGTTAATTTTCAGACAATCGAACTTAGGGTGGGGTTGTTTTCAATAGATTGAGTTTTATGATTTTGAATTTCCGCATGTTATTTGGTAGAACACTCTTGAATTTTCACCAAAGTTTAGTCTAGACATATTTTTTGTTTCATCTAAAGTACCTATATATTTGTTGAATTAATAGTCTATGAACCTTAAAGATTTGTGTTGTGTTGCATGTTTTGAGAATCTCATAGTAAACCAGTATTAGAACTAATGCATCAGATTTGCATAGGAGTTTGAGGTTTATTAGTCTGCCTTCTAAATGTAGGATATAATATAAGCCAGACAACAAAGCAATAAAATATGCAATTAAAATAAAAAAAAACATACAATAATTACAGAACATTTCAATTTGGTGATTATGAGATTAAGAATTAAATTCCGACATTTAATGTACGTATAAACCTAGAAAATTTTTATTCGTATGTATAAACTAAAGATGAATGTCTTCATCTTAAAGAGTTGAATATTCTAAAACAAAACAAAAAATAGGGCATGCCCAATATTATTGGCAAAATATAATTGCTACAATAAAATGGATACGAACTCTAGAGGAATCCAGCGAGGGGGAGCGCCGGCGGGGGTGAGGAAGAGGAAGGAGGGAACGAGATGAAATCCTAAGGGAGCAGCCATAATTTTTCATTCATCCAAAAATACAAAAAAAGAGTACAGCACACTCATTTATAGGCACGGCGTGCGGATAACGAAAAACAATGTGAAAATAAAGTGTACCCAACAGGAAATAACATAACAGCATACAAATAAAATAATCATGGCATCGGTGCATCTTCGGACTCTCCTGCTCTCGGACCCATCATCGTCTTCCTTCGTTTGTGGCCTAGCCCCGGCATCTCGACAGTGTGTGTGTGCCTTGTCATCATCGGCAACTGTAACAATGTCGTCGTCTGGAAAATAAGCCTTGTCCCCAAGCCAGTAGTCGGAGGACTGGCGGCAGAAGTGATCCCGAGGAGGCCACGTAGCTTCGGACTCCAGACGATGAGACCAAGCAACAAGGACCTCCTGCGAGCTAGAGTCCCCCGGAAGGTGGTAGCGGCGATCAAGTAGCTTGGTTTGGGTAGAACGGTGCCAACTGTCGTCTTTCTTCCAGGCTAGAGAAGGCTGGGCTGATGGCAATCCTGTCGGAGGTTGGATGACATCAGCAAGCGCGGTAGAAGACTCTTGGTGGTCCGTCGGAAGGGAAGAGGCATAACAGACGGGCCCGAAAGGCCACACAGCCCCGCGGGGAGGTTGCAGTTCGTGGCCTGATGTATCGTGTAGAGGGAGATCGGAGAGCGCAGGAGAGCGGGGTCTCCGTTCGAGGCGACATGGTTGTCCCTCATGTAGAAACTACATGGTCATAGTCTTCCAATTGACGCATACCTCGTCAAACTTGCAGAGCCATGCTCAGAGATGAGATTGTGGCTTGCGTCGTTGTCCACCATGAAGATGATCAGGTGATCCCACAGTGTGCCTGAGAGCTGCATGGTCTGCTGGCCGAAGATCCCACCCATCGAGGCGCAATATAGCTCCAATCAGTGGAATGTAGTTGTGGTGGAGTCGAGAGTTGTATCCCCCGTTGAGAGTTCCAGGGCCTCAAAGTCAACCAGGTTAACCTCGGGATCGACGTCGTCGATGATGGCGTGTAACTCCTTCACGGAGCACTCATGGTTGGGGGAGTACGGTTGGCGGCACCGAAAACAGAGACCCTTGTTGCGAAGTTCATTGTAATTACTGTTCAAGAGGCGTTGTGGGGTCAGTGGCGGCCCGAGCGGTTTCCCCAAGGTAGTTGCCGAGGGTGGAGGAGTCGTGGCTGGCGGTCGCCAAGGCAGTCGGGAGTGGTGGTGGTCGGTTGTAGTCTGTAGGAGCAGGTGGCCGGGGGAAGAGAACGGATTCCACCAGACGCGACAAGTTCATGGAGTCGAAGACTATGTGAGGGAGATGCGTGCGGAGACGGGAGCGGATATGTGGCAGTAAAATGTAAACCCTACATGAAAAAACTCGGGTAATGATTGGGCGGTAACCCGACGTGGGAGACCAGGACGATAAACTCATCAACTTAATTGTCCAGATCGGTTGTCTGGCGGACGCCGCAAAGACGCTTGATAGCGGAGGAGCCTGGATAACGGGTGTCATACCGCCGGATCATCTCCTGCTTGAGCTCGGGCAAGGAGAGGAACGGATTGGATTGTCGGATCCACCGAGCTCGGTGGAGGGTCGAGCCGTCCAGGCCAACCACAGTTGTAGACACCTTGTCCTGCTCCCGTGTGTAGTTGAGGTCGAAATATTGCTCGGCATTGGTGATCTAACCCATTGGGTCGATGCCGACAAAAAGGGAATGTCAAGGGAGAGAGCGGACCGGCCCGGAATGGGCTTCGGAGTGGTCCTGGTTGGAATAGGAGGCGACCCGGCGCCAAGGAGAGAGACGCCGTCGGCGGGTGAGCCGGGTCCGGAGGCGGCGGTCGACACTTGGAGGGAGTCGATCTTGGAGTGAAGGGTAAGGCGAGAGGCATGCATAGGGGCGACAAGTTACTCTTGAGCCTCTAAGCGGCGGCTTGGGGCTTTGGCGGCCACATCCGGAAGACTATCACCTGTGGAGCGAATGTTGGGGGGCCATGCGGATGGAGGCCTAAAGGCGAAACTGTGCTTGAGCCGCAGGCGCAGTGGAACGGGTACGGCGGCGCAGAGGGTTGTAGCCTCACTGCAGCAGATCGGTTGTTGGAAAAGCCGACACAATCGTTGGGAGTGTCGGGTTGGCGGCCCTGGATTTCTGTCGGTCAAAGCAGGCACGGAATGGTGGAGCGGAGGGAGATCTGTGTGGAGTCCGCGGAAGACGGGAACCCGGCACCAAGATGACGGATTAGTGCGTGGAGGAGCTCGCTGGGAGAAACGGCCTGGCAGGCTGGGTTCTGATCGGCGGAATCAGGCGAGACTTGTGCGAAAGCGGCGAAACTGTGCGGAAGCGGTGGATCTGTGGGAAATCGGGGAGTCGGCACTAATGGGTCGCGGGCTTTGGCGCAGCAGCAGACGCAATTCCAGCGAAAATCACAGCGGTTAGCGCATTGTGCGGAAGCGACAGATCTGGTCAAAATCCGCGGAGTCAGCGCTGACGGGTCGCGGCTTCAGCGAAGCGGAAGACGTTTCAGCAGAAGTCGCAGCGAGAGTGAGACGTAGCACAATTTTGAGAACCGGCAGCTAGAGGGCGGACGGTGAGGCAGGTCGGATCAAATTGATACGAACTCGAGAGGAATTCGGCGAGGGGGTGTGTCGACGGGGTGAGGAAGAGGAAGGAGGGAACGGGACGAAATCCTTAGGGAGCAACCCAAATTTTTCCTTCATCCAAGAATATAGAAAAATAGTACAACACACCCATGTATAGGCACGGGGTGCAGATAACAAAAAATAATGCGAAGATAAAGCATAAAAAATAGGAAATAACATAACAGCATGCGAATAAAATAATCATGTTGTTGGCGCATCTTCGGACTCTCCTCCTCTCGGATCCATCATTGTCCTCCTTTGTTTGTGACCTCGCCCCGGCGGTCTCTACTGCATGTGCGTGCCCTGTCGTCATGCGCAACCGTAACAAAAATTCACGTAGACTGATATGAAACACAAACTTAAAAATACGGTTATGTCATTCATTGAATATAAGGACTATATGATCAATTTAAGAACTTTAAACAAAGTATTTGTAGTGGGTTTATGTTACAATTACGATAAATTTCTGGGAGGAATCTGACAATGGAAGGGGGCCGGCGATGGTGAGCGAGAAGAAAGGAAGGAAAAAAGAGAGGAACTTAGGGAGAAACCCTAATATTTTTCATACATCCAAGATGACTTCACAAATAAACCTCTCCCCCTTATATAGATGAGGGAGGGAAAGCAAACAAGAAAATACAAAATAATTTACTTAATTGATTAATATTAACTAATATTCATTAATTAATTCATGCAAATTAAGTACCTGAAAATTGACCATGATGGATTCTATATAGCGCTTCATAAATTATGACAAGGCGGGTCCACTTGAGTGAATGTGCCCGTGACCACGGCGGCATCCATATGCGCGCTCCATAAATTTTGACGTGGGGGTCCGCCTGAGTGAATGTGCTCGTGACGACGGCGGCATCCATATGCGCACTCCATAAATTTTGACGTAGGGGTCCGCCAAAGTGAATGTGCCCGTGTAACACTATACCGCCCTTGAAAATCGACCTTGTCCTCAAGGTCGAAGCCCCAACCCTTGTCGGGATCTTGAAGAAATTTGATGGCGTACGGTGAGTGGTGGGTGTCATCAGCTCCATCCTCGTAAGGGCCTTGTCGACGAGAGAACGGCAGAAGATCAGCAGGGCTGGTGCTAGTTTGACGGGAGGATCGATTGCGAGGCGGAGGGGCGGGTTGGTGTCGTAGAGAAATGTTGGGGATGGCATGGCATAGAAACTCTCGCATGGCACAGGAGGCAGCCATGGTGGAGACGGCTTAGGGAAGGGAACCTAATGGGAGGTTGCGGAAGCCCGTCCGTCAAATGCGAAAAGACGTCCGATTTTGGCGTGGAGAGAGACGCAACTGGCCTGGATTTGTGCAACTAGGGCTGAGAAATCTAGTCGGGGGCTAGTGTCCGGCAACGACAAGAACAGCGGCCGGGGAGTGGCCGATTGGGTGGCGACCATGGTGCTAAGGACGTAGATTGGAGATGATGTCGACGGCGTCAACGGCGGCATAGCACGTCAGCAGAACTCGTGAAGATCAGCGAAACAGAGGCATGGGGTAGTTTTTTGCACCAGAGCGGGCTCCAACCAACAGATCGATGGATGTTCAGGTGCTGGAAGCGGCGGGAAGACCCTGATGCAAACGCTATGGTAGATCGGCGACGGTAGCAGGGCTGAAACTGGTAGAACGGCGCAGAATAGGCGGAGACAGGCGGTTCGCCACGGGATCGGGCGAAGCAGCACTGTAGAGGTGAATATCGGTTATAACTGGGGGCCCCGGCGTTTCTACGGCAGAACGAGCTCGGAAAACCCCAGATCGGCGAATGACTTGTGGCAGGGCAGTACACAGGGGTGTTCGATGCCGCAAGGAACCGTGTGGGTCGCGGAAGGAGGCAGACACGCAAACGGCGCAAGTGTGTGTCGCGATTCGGGAGCGGAAGTCGCGAATCGGCGGAAGTCGCGATTTGGGAGCGGACGGAAGTCGGATTTGGGTGTGGAAATCGCGTTTTGGCGACTGTGGTAACTTAATCCGAATACCGGCGGCAAGATAGCAGGCGATGAAGCAGGTCAGACCAACTGTTACGATTACGATAAATTTCCGGGAGGAATCCGGCAGGGGAAGGGGTGTCGGCGGTGGTGAGCGAGAAGAAAGGGAGGAAGAAAAGAGAGGAACTTGGGGAGCAACCCTAATATTTTTCATACATCCAAGATTACTTCACACATAAACCTTTTCCCCTAATATAGATGAGGGAGGGCAACCAAACATGGAAATACAAAATAATTAATTTAATTGATTAATATTAACTAATATCCATTAATTAATATCAATTAATTAATTCATACAAATTAAGTACAAGAAAATTGACCACGGCAGCTTCCATATGCGCGCTCCATAATTATGACGAGTGGGGTCCACTTGAGTGAATGTGCCCGCGACCACGGCGGCTTTCATATACACGCTCCATAAATTTTTGACGAGGGGGTTCTACCTAAGTGAATGTGCCCGTATAACAGTTTACATATTTTATAAGTGTTAAAAGTCGTGTAGCCAGTTATCAACATCTATTTCATTACACATACAACAACAAACTTCAAGCCTTTATCCCACTATAATGGGGTCGGTTATATGGATCCTTTGTCGCCATTATGCCCTATTTTGTGTCGTAATCTCACTAATGTCTAAGCACATCATGTCTTTTCTTATAGTTTCATTCCAAGTCTTTATTGATCTACCCTCCCTCGTTTAACATGCCTAGTGACTAGACTCTCACAACGCCTAACAGGTGCCTCTAATGGTCTCCTTTGTACGTGTCCAAATCATCTTAGTCGAATTTCTCGCATCTTCTCTGCAATTCGTGCTACTTCTGTCTTATCTCTGATACATTCATTCCTAATTCTATCCAGTCTCGTGTGTCCACACATCCACCTAAGCACTCTCATCTCCGCAACTCCCATTTTTTGCTCATGTACACAATTCACTGCACAACACTCAGAACCAAAGAGCATCGCTGGTCTAAGCGCAGTACGGTAGAACTTGCCCTTAAGTTTTAATGGAACTTTACGATCACACAAGATTCCTGATGCACCTCTCCACTTCAACCAACCCGCTTGGATTCTGTGTCACATCTTTATCAATACCTCCGTCTTTTTAAACCATCGATTCAAGATATTTAAAACATTCACTACGGGAAATATCTTGATCACCCAACTTAATAACGAAGTCATCCGTCCTTCTTGCACTGCTAAATTTAAGCTCCATATACTCTTCCCTTGTCCTGCTCAACCTAAAACCCTTATTTTTTAAAGTGACTCTTCAAGATTCAAGTTTTACGTTTACACCCTCGCGCCTCATCGACCAAACCGATATCATCCGCAAATAATGAAACTACAATTCTCAAATGACATTAGATGAGGACTTCACATGTATTTTAAATATTGAGAAATATTACACTTACCTGCACGGCTGCACCTATGATTAATATGCTAAGCATGCACCAATCCTAGAATCAGGAATGGCCAAGTTCAAGCCTATTTAGAGAAATTGTAGTTAATAAAAAATTTTGATGGTGGATTGGATACAGAATAAGATTTATGGTAAACTATGATAGTGTTCGATTTTCTTAAATATTACTCAATACTAGAGTACATTAAAAATAACTGCATGATCCATAACCTAAAAAAGAGGAAGAGTGGGAATCTGAATCTAACTTCAACTAGAATAGAATCTAACACGGGACGGTTATAGCAAAACAAATATCGACTATATGAATGACTGAATTAATTAGCAAGTAGACACGAATCCGGTGACTATGCTTGCAATAATTGAAATTATAAATAATATGATACAAGAATCAAGGTCAAGTAGAGTCTCTATTAAGGAAACAAGTAATGTATTACACATGTAAAAATACTAGAAAACAAATACTTAAACGAGTAAAATCTGACAAGTCGTCGGATAGTATTTACACAAAAATTACAAATCTATATTATCCAAAACATGAAATAAACACATGAATCGACATTGAAGAAAAGATAATCAATCAGTGAGCTTATAATTCTTAGGGGATAGAAGGCTTGGTGAGAATCCGATGAGTTGTCAGTGGCCGGGAATGAAGCAGTGATCTGGATAGGTATTGCTGGACAGCAGTATCCCTGGACTGGATGGTATGTAAGGAGGTGGGAGGAGATGGGTGGTTGTTGGCGGTGCAGGGGGCATGTGGAAGAGTTGCTGGAGGTGGAATCAGCCCTAGAAGGACGGAAAGGTGTTGTAGAGGCTGGTTGGAAGGGTTGTGGTGGTGCAGGGGGACTACGGAAGGGCTGCCGGAGGTGGAGGCAGCCCTGGAGGGATGGGAAGCTGCTACAGGGGGTGGATGGAAGAGTGGGGGTGGCTGGAGGTAAGGATCTGGTAACAGTCGATGAAGAACTAGTGGCGGGGCGGGACTGGCTGAGAGCTGGAGGTGTTTTGTGGTGGCCTGAGAGGTCGGTGGGGCTGCGAGTGGAGATTAGTATGCAGAAATTAGGGTTTATGGGTGCTAGAAAGAAGTTCCAGTGCCCAGAATTAATGTTCTTGGACAGTTCAGACCTGGAATAAGGGAAAAGTAATGGCGGGTGGCCTTTGGATAGACTCTAGAGGAGTGAAAATTGCTGGAAGTGGTCCAGCGGCTAGAATTGAGTCCGGGGGCTGGAAATGTCTCTGGACAGATGCTGGACTGAAACAGAGGAGTGGGGTGAGTGGCAGTGAGGGAATTATGGGCGTAGTGGGATCTGAGGGGATGGAAATTATTTTAGGAGTTGAGGCTAGATTTTAGGAGATGGTTATGAGTGGGGAGGTGGCTTGGGAGTTATGGGTGATGGGGAGGAGAGGTGGCCGATGGTGGTCGTTGGAGGAGGTGGTGGTCGCCGGAGGAGGTGGTGGTGGTGATTGCCGACAAACTGAAATTGAGGGGAAATGGAGTTGTGCAGGGGTTGTTGGCCAAGGGTGGTCGGTGGTGGACATGGGAGGCCATAGAAGATGGTGGTAGTCGCTGGAAAAATGAAATGGAACAGAGCGACATTGTGGAGGGGCGGCTAAGGTGGTGAGGAATTATGGGGGGTCGACCAAGGGGAGAGATGAAGGGAGATATTGTCAAAGCGACGCACTCGGGCTCCGGCTTCGGCAACAGTGATCAAAAGAAGAAATTTCTTCTCAAACTATCAATACCTTTTTAAATGAATCTTCTATCCCTATTTATAGACAAATGAGTCATGATTTCAAATCATAACGGCCTTCAAAATACATTAAAATAAAAAATAAAAACTAAAAACTATTGATCCTAGATCCGCAAAAAATAACCACCTTGTGATCCCCATCAGAATCTATTATGGACTATGAAATTATACAAATCATGAAGATTGAAAATAAAAAATCAATTACACAATTTCATAATGCAACTGACGATGAATTATTTTTGAAACTTTTATGCCCCCTAACACCAATTTATTAGAGATTGAAAAAAAAGTTGGTTGATAATCCAGCACAATATAGATGGCTGGTAGGAAATCTTAATAATCTTACAATTATAAGACTTACCATTGCATTTCATATCAGTATAGTGAGCCAGTTTAGACAACACTAAAGAAATATCCCACATGAATGTTGTGATTCATATTTTGAGATAATTGAAGGGAACATGAATGGATGTTATCCATAAAGGGCCTTGTTTGTTCCTGGGAGTTACTTTGGTGTCGTAGAAGAGTAAGAAAAAGGTTAATGTATGAAGATCTTAGTTATTAAAGGTGCAAGGCGCACCAAGACGCCAAGTGGTCTTGGAACCTTGAGCCTAGGCTCAAGTCTCAGGCGCGCGTCTGACGAAGGAAAGGCGCAATCACATCCATTTTAAATAATCAGCATCAAACATCATTTCAGCTTCTCGATCAATTTCTTCATCTAGTCTACTAAATAATCATTCATTACTATCATTTATATCTCTTAAAAAATAGAATCATTGTCGTCACTTATATCATATCTAAGACTCAACGCACAATTATCTTTCACAAATACTAAATCAATAAAAAAATATTGAGTTTTTGCATTATTTTTTCTTAATTTTTAAAGAAAAAATTACAATAAAAATTTCACTTATACGCGTCTTTTATATTTTAAAGACACAAATCAGACGCACAGAGGCGCAAACCTCTGAGCCTGGTGAGCCTGGAGGTTTAGACGCGCCTGAGGCGCACCTTTAATAACATAGATGAAGATTGAGTGTTGAATCAGATTGCAAGGCCATAGCTCATACTACACATAAAATAGTCTGGCTCGGGAAGTTTATGAAGGAACTGAGATATAGCTAACAGTCTTCAATTGAGTTGTTGTGCAACAATAAGGCATCTAGTGTATGTTGCTTTGAATCATGAACATACAAAACACATTGAAGTAGGATGTCCCTTTGTGAGAAAAAAATTTAAGGAATGTTTTATTTAGACAGAGTGCATCGATGCATGGTCATAAATTATCAGTTGGTGAACATCCTCGCCAAGGCCTTAGATCCAACAAGTTGAGCATTTCGAACCTCTTAGCTCCAACTCGAGGGGAATGTTAGAATAATATAATTACAAGAATATATTTCATTTAATATATGTATATGCCTACATCAATATAAAAAGAAATGCTCGGGCTGTCTCATGATCCTCATAAAAAAAACATCAAATCATATAAACTGTCAATCTATTGTGATCATCAAAACGTATTTCAAAACAACTTTAACTTTATTTTGAATCATCATTTTATTTTGAATCTACGAAATCCTCAATATAGCCTCCATTCGAATAAAAGCTAGGTTATGTATCTGACAGTTTGTTCTTGATCGACGTCAAACGCTCCGCTCACTCCCTCTCGCATTCAGCATTTCCCTGAATCTCCACCGTCGATCGGCTGGAGGCTCACAAAAAACGTTAGGCGACAATGGACTCCAGAGAAAAGGGGACGTACAAATCCTATTTAATGTCACGAGAACTTCCACCTTCACTCAAAGTGACTCCGCCAAGAGAAGTCCAAGGTCTCCGGCTCAAAGTACATTCATGTTTCCGCTCTGCCTTGGGGAAATCCAATGTGATCTCTGGCGCATGACAAACTCCAGCGTAGACGCACATGGAACTTTCAATCTCTCCAGGTAACTTCTCCAATCATCCGAAATAAGGATTCTCCTATTGCTCTTTTATAACATATTTTTGATCATCTTTTCACTACATTACCAGATTGAAGCTCTTATGTTCTTCTCATGGACCTACCTTGGCTTCCTACATTGATCCCTTTTGAAATAGCTATGTGCATCTCCTTAACAGGTACCTTATTGGCTAGGTTAAGCACTTGCTGAGTTTCAGCGCCTTATCCAATACCATTTTGACGTTTTAGGTGCTCAGTTCAACGATGTGCGTCATGATCTTGCCAAGGTGAATCTTCGTTTAGACCACATAGAGAATGTCAGGGACACTCCAACACAGCGTGACTAGAGCAGTCACTTAAAACCGGAACCCGCAAATCTAACCGAAACCGAACCAGAACCGAACCGGAACCGCAAAAAACCAGACCGAACCGTTCGCAAATTATTCAGGTTCCGGTTTGAATTTTGGAACCGTGAACAACATTGGTCCGGGTGTGGTTTTTACATTTTATTATCCGGACCGGAATCGAAACCGGAACCGGAACCGCAACCGCAACATACAAGTCTCAAGCGGTTTCAAGATTTTTAGACCCGATCCGAACTGGACCGAAGTAGAACCAAACCGCAACCCGTTTATTATTATTATTTTATAATTTATTTATAATATTTATATTTACTATCACGAGTGAACCTGATGCAGTTTGAATCCAAACCGCAATCGCACTAAAGGGGGTCAATTTTGGACCGAACAAAACTTCACCGCATAAAAACCGTGTGATATGTTTTGACATTGATGCGGTTTGGAGTCAATTTTTGCTGTGCATTTTTTATTTTTAGACAGTTATATAATATATTTTCAATTTTACTTACATTTTTTTTTGAAATATTTTATTTAAAAAATATAGAAGATATAAAACTATTATTTATTAGTAATCATGAAAGACAACTAATTGTAGGTGGTTGTTACAGTTGAGCATGCCAACGAGACATGCGCAGGCCAACTAGAAGTCGAGGCAAGTGTACACGCGTAGGAAGACGATTGATACTATCTCAGTGATCGTTGAAAACACCGTCGAGAAGTGTGCGGCATAATTATTTATATTTTGATGTTGTTTTGAGTTTTACTATTTGCAGCTCGCTTTTATTTCATTTCGCCAAGTTTGATTTTGATTTTAGTTGGAACTGATTAGAACCGGACCGAACCGCATGAAACCGGACCGAACTGTTAGTGGACGGTTTGATTTTGGTTCTTTTTGAACAGTAACCGGAACCATTGACATGGCGGTTCCAAAAATTAAGCTGGAACCGGAACCAGAACCGGAACCGGTCAAATCAAATAAGGTTTTGATTCTAATTTGAAAAACCATTACCTTAGTTGTTCGGTTCATGGTTTTAGTAGAACCGGAACCGAACCGGAACCGTGACAGCTCTAAGCGTGACGAGTCACTTGAGGATGACCATGATGCTCCTCCACGTCATGACCAGCGCCCGGGAGAAGGTCAGCCTCCAGCAGACCGCCACCGTCGTGATATTCCACATCGAGACCCAATTCCGCCGGTAAGGCGAATTCCTGACTTTGTGATGGAGCATAGGCAAGCTCCGACGCGGGATAGGCTTCCCCATCAGCGTGATGAGTACCGTATGCCACATCAGCCTCAGCATGACCCCAGAGATCGTGTATCTCTACACGTTCGTCGTGATCATCACCACGATGAATATTATCCCCCGGGTTGGAGAGAGCGTAGTCCCCCACCCACTTGATGCAACCCGCGTCGCTTCGTTTTTATTAATTTTTATTGCACGTGACTTTTATTATTGCAGCACATGTTTTTGCGCATTTTTTGGATTATAATGTAGTGTCGAGTTGTATCGCGCGTATTATAAACGCTTTTGTGTAATTTTGTATCGCGCATATTGTTCATGCAATTTTGGTTTGGCGCGTTGGTGTGACCGGCCAACGTGACCCTAAATGCATAGGTCCGGTATTTTATGAAGTAGATTAATTTAGGGCAAGCTAAATTTAATTAACTATTTTATTATAATTTTTGTGCGCAGCAGCCGGCTCCGCTTTCGAATTTCGTCTCCACATCTTCCATGGCCCTTATTAAATGATATCTCTATATTGTCTTAAAATCTGCCAATAGCCAAACTCATCTAACCCTAATCTTCCCCTTATAAAACTTACTCTTGCCACTATTCAAGGGGGCTGGAAAATTGAATTGAACGAAATCCTATTTGGTATTTCCTTCGGTTCTTCCCAGCGCCGGACCTATTTCCCCCACGACCCACGACCCACGACTTCTCTCTTGTTCGAGGGAAGCCCCAGATCAGTGCCTGTGAATCTTCACCACCTGAAACCGCTCCCTCCCGTGAAGTTCATCCCCCGACAGCAAGCTCCCTGAGCCACTACACCTATTCTCCAGTCGTCGTTCCCATCCCGACTCGCAGCGAACACGACTCTGCATCGGCGGCCCTACCTCTTCGACGAATCCAACAGCAGAGCTCCCGTCGGCCGCCGTTTTTGTCGCGGGAACCTGTTTAGGGCTCAGGCGACCCCACCAACTTCCTCCTCCTCCAGCTCCGACGAGTCCTCCCATTCCTGTGCTGATCTCCTTCATTCCTAGAGCAACCCAAGAAGCTTCCTGCACTGCTCCAGCAATTACCTCCAGCAAACCTGCAAGTTTCCCGTCACCTTTCTCCTTCCTCCATGCTCTGTGTGGTGGACTCGCGCCCGAACCCGAGCCCTGCTGGTATACGTCTGCCCCTCCTTGCTCCATCCCGAAGTTTAAAATTTATGTTCAATTATTAAATGAATAGTAATTAATTTGAGCTTGCCCTAGTTTCTTTATCTCCTAATTACCGTCATTTTTATATCCATGTTGTCACCCACTTACTCACTATGCCTGTGGATTTAGTATTTGTGATGTTATCATACGTGTGCGGTAGCCTTACGTCCGCGAGCGACGCCTCGACCGTTTAGTTAGTTAGAAACAACCTGCGAATGCCTCCCACGCCACAAATATTTTGAAAGATCGCATTTATTATTTTTGAAAACTACAGCCCTAGGTTTAGGATCACATCACCACTCGATACGACTACGCTCATGACAAGTATCCAAAGGATTATCCCGACCCACGGAGGGGAGGCCACCACCACGACATCACTTGTCATATTCGACTTGACGCCCCTTCATTCGATGGTCGCCTAGATCTGAAAGCCTTCAGCGATTGGCTCTTGGACATGGACCACTATTTCAAGTGGTATGAGATGAGTGACGAGCGTTGCATTTGCTTCGCAAAAATGAAGTTGGTCGGGCAGGCTAAGGTATTCTGGATTAGCGTAGAGAGAGTCTTGGAGCGAGGTGGTTATTACCCCATCACCAGGTGGGATGAGATAAAGTAAAGGTTGAGCGATAAGTACCTCCCCGCTTCCAACCTAGACCAGTTATTTGAGCAGTTACAGAACTTACGGCATGGGTCACTTACTGTCGCTGAGTATATGGCTCGCTTCGACGAGCTAGTCGTTAGGAGTGACGTCTCGGAGGAGCCTATCGTCACTGCCTCCCGTTTCAAAGCGGGCCTTCGTTCTGAGATTCGGAGAAAGTTGATTTCACATCGTTTAGAGACGGTCAATCAGATATTTCAGCTCACTCTCGAGTACAAGCAGTGCCTCCGATCTTCTAGCACGAGGCAGTTCACTTCTCGGACTAAGTCCTCAACTTTTAGGAAACCCGCACCGCCCTAGACCACCACGGCTGCACCCTCATGTATCCCCGCGGATGTGAAGGGCAAAGTCATAGCCACTGATGGCCCGCGATCTGGGCGTATTGTGTGTTATCGATGTTCTGGCAGGGGAGACGTGGCGGAGCAGTGCCCCACGCGGAACTTGATAGTTGAGGGTGAGGAGCAAGATGAGGAGGAAGATGAGGAGGGTACGGAAGAAGTTAAGGCCACTGTCGAGGAAGGCTGGGAGAGTGACGCCGAAAGATCTTTAGAGATGGAAGTGATTAGACGCCTCCTACACACCCCCTATGTAGATGAGGATTAGCGACGCACCACCATCTTTTACACATACTTTCCTAGTGCAGGTGGTTCCTGCAAGTTGGCTATCGACAGTGAGAGTTGCGTGAACATCGTGGCCCAGAAGGGGCTTGACCGTATACAGGTGAAGGCAGAGCCTCACCACCACCCATATCGTGTAGTCTGGGTAGATAAGACGGCGATTCAGGTCACCCAGTGTTGTCTTGTCCCGACCACCATTGTCTCATTTCAGTACAAGGTCTGGTGCGATGTCATTCTCATGGACGTCGCTCATGTGCTTCTTGGCCGCCCCTGACTGTTTGATCGTGACGTCACGTGTTTCGGCCACTCAAACACGTGTGATTTTTACGACAAGGAACGGAAGATCACATTGACGCCCACCCAGCCCCGAGATAGATCCAAGGGTGTGGTCAAGCCATCTGTTAGTACGAGTGCCTCGAGGCCCTTGCATATTTTGAGTTGAGGCGAGTTTCTGCGAGATAATGATGATTCGAACATCATCTACATTGTGGTTGCCACTTAGGCACCTGAGGATACCCCAGTTCACCACCCACTACCGGTGCGTCCCCTTTAGATGAGTTTGCGTACATTATGTCTGACGAGCTCCCCGATGAGTTGCCCCCTCCACAGGACATTCAGCATGTGATTGACTTGGTCCCGGGGGCTTCCCTCCCGAACTTGCCCCATTATCATATGCATCTGAATGAGCACGCTGAGCTCAAGAGGCAGGTTGACGAGCTTTTTCGGAAGCAGTTCGTTCGTGAGAGTATGAGTCCATGTGCAGTTCCCGCCCTTCTGACCCCTAAGAAGGATGGTAGTTGGTGTATGTGCATTGACAGTCGCGTCATTAACAAGAACGCGGTCAAGTATCGTTTCTCGATCGCACGACTCGACGATTTACTGGATACTATGTCTGGTGCCCAAATCTTCTCCAAAATCGATCTCCGCAATGGGTACAATCAAATACGAGTTCGTGAGGGCAATGAGTGGAACACCGCATTCAAAACCAAAGACAATCTTTATGAGTGGCTAGTCATGCCATTTGGACTATCCAACGCCCTGAGCACGTTCATGAGAGTTATGACGCAGGTGTTGCGGCCCTACATGGGCAAGTTTCTGGTCGTGAATTTTGATACCATACTGATTTATAGTCAGACTCAAGTTGCCCACCTCGATCACTTGAGGCTTCTCTTTAGCACCCTCCGCCAAGAGAAACTGTACGTCAATCTGAAGAAATGCTCAGTCCTCTCTCAGTCCATTCACTTCCTGGGATTTATTATATTTTCTACAAGAGTATCTGTTGACCCTAAGAAGGTCAAATCCATTTGCGACTAGCCCGTGTCGGCGAACAACCACGAGGCTCGCAATTTTCATGGACTTGCCACCTTCTATAGTAGGTATGTCCAGGGGTTTAGTACGATCATGGCCCCCTTCATGAGCTATCTCAAGAAGGGACAATTCTAGTGGACCCCCGCAGCCACTAGTGCCTTTGAGGAGATTAAGGAGAGACTGAAGACGACGCCTGTTCTGAGATTGTCGGACTTTAACGGTACTTTTGAGGTCACGTGTGATGCATCTGGTGTAGGTATCGGTGGCATTTTGAGACAGGAGGGACACCTAGTTTCTTACTTTAGTGAGAAACTGAACGAAGCCAAGCAGAAATACTCGAACTATGATCGAGAATTTTATGTTATTGTTTAGTCTCTACGCTATTGGAGACACTATCTCCTTCCCCGGGAGTTTGTTTTGTATTCCGACCATCAAGCCTTACGTTATCTCGATTCGCAGCGCACGCTGGGACACCGGCATACCCAATGGGTCGAGTATCTGCAGGACTTTCATTATGTTCTCAAGCACCGAGCTGGTGTTGAGAACAAACCGGCCGATGCGTTGAGTCGTCGTGTTTCCCTATTACAGACGATGACTGATAGTGTAGATGGGCTAAAGAGATTGATTCTGGATTATCCGGCATGCCCGGACTTAGGCGAGATTTATACCGCCCTGTCATGAAACCCACCAAACCCTGTTGAGGGATATCTGTACCGGGGCTCCCGCATGTGCATTCCCCATACATCATACCGTGATTATTTGATTTGGAAATTCCACGCGGGAGAAGCCGCGGGGCACTTCGGGCGAGATAAGTCCATAGCCATTGTCGAGGACCGTCTTTATTGGCCCAGCCTTAAGAAGGACGTGGTCCGCGTTGTCCGCCACTGTCGTATCTGTCAAACGGCGAAGGGTACAAAACAGAACACGGGTTCGTACACCCCTTTATCTGTTCCCCGACGCCCTTGGGAGGACATTAGAGGGGATTTTGTTCTTGGACTTCCCCGCACTCTACGAAAACACGACTCTATCTTCGTGGTGGTCGATCATTTTTCGAAGATGGCACACTTTATCGCTTGCCGTAAGACGGCAGATGCGACCCACGTTGCATCTATCTTCATGAGGGATGTTTTTTGTTTGCATGACCTGCCCAAGTCGATCGCGTCAGACCGCGGTGTGAGGTTTATGAGTTACTTCTGGAAGACCCGGTGGCATAAGACTGACACCCTTCTTAGGTTCTCCTTGGCATATCATCCTCAGACGGACGGGCAGCCTGAAGTAGTGAACAGGAGCTTAGGAAATCTTTTGCGGTGTCTAGTTGGAGAAAATGTGGGTAGCTGGGATTTAGATCTTCTGATTGCCGAGTTCGCCTACAATAGCTTAAGTCAATAGATTCACCGGGTTGAGTCCATTTCAAGTAGTATCAGGATACGACCCTAGGAAGCCCATCGACCTCGTCCTGAGTCCTTTAGAGTCGCATCCTAGTGAGTCTACTGAGTCATTTGCACAGCATTTGCATGAGTTGCATGAGTCGGTTCGCCGACGAATAATAATAAGCAATGAAAATTATAAAACTCGTGCGGATAAGCGAAGGCGAGAACAATTATTTAATGAAGGCGAGAAAGTAATGGTGCGAGTCCGCCCAGAGAGGCTCCCCTCGGGGCCTGCCAAAAAGTTAAGCAAGCGTCGGGCGCATGAGTCTGTACCATGTCGTATTGGGACAAATGCCTACCGACTCGATATCCCAGCTAGTATGGGACTTCACCCGGTGTTTAATGTCGAGAATCTGACGTCGTACTATGAGCCTCACGTGTATGGGGGACCCGAGCAGTGGAGATGCCCAGCCTTCGTCGCCTCCTCTTTTGTTGCCCTACCACTCTCTGGCCCCACCTACGTCTGGCGGCCACCACAGCCCACCCCGTACTACCACTCACCCAACTGGGGACTTGTCTTCTCTGGTTTCACCACCGGCACCACTGATTGCACCAGGATTCGCCTTTCGAGAGATGAGCGATGAGTGCATCACAGAGATAAGATCTCATCAGTTTGTTCCCACCACGAACGGACCGCGATGCCACTACTTGGTACATTGGCAGGGCCGCCCCGACGCAGACAACATTTGGATATTACCGGCAGAGCTTGATCGACTTGCCCCTGGACTTCGACCTCAGTACGATCATCTTCATTTATGAAGGCTTGTTGACTGGACAGTTAGCATGAAGGGTGGATGTTGGCGGTTTGGATGGATGTGAGAGTGGCGGTGGAGGGTTTTGATGGTGGGAAAAGGAGGCTAAGATTAGGTATTACCATGGGGAGGAAGATAAATGCCTAGGAGTCATCACCTAGGGTTCCACAGAGTCGGCACCGTGGGGTGATTGCGGGAGACCCCAGGATTCACAATCTCCAAAATCTGCAATGCCTCTAAACAGACCCTAAGCACTCTATTTATAATAAAGAGGAGAGTAGGGCATCCCACCATCGACGACTATAGTTGATCAGAGGTGGAGCTACCCAAATACATCAAAATAAATGCAAACATAATAAAGCAATATATGAAATCGATTCGCAACGCGCATCCAGATGCATCCGCAGAGTCGGATCATCGATAAGGGCACGCCATATATGGTAAGTCGTCAATCAATAAGGGATTATGAGGGCGGTAAGACAACGAGAGTGGAGCTGTGGGCGGCTGAGAGTCCCCACTGCTTAGATCCATATATTAGTGAGGCTCGTAGTATGGTGTCAGATCTTCAACATTAAATACCAGGTGGATACACATACTTGTAGGGATATCAAGATCATAAATATTTGCTCTGATGTATGTCATAATTATATAGAGATTCATTTACCTAAAGCTCAAACTTTTAGTAGGCCTTGCACGGAGCCTCGCAATGCGGATTCTCACCATCACCTGCTCACCTTCACAAATTACCTTCTCTTGCCAATGAACATCCACATACGATGTATAAAATTTATTACCAGTATCGATTTTTGTCGGGTTGACTCATGTAACACAAGCAAATGATGAACATATGAATCAACGGACACATAAATGTTGAAAAAATAACGCAACAGACTCATGCCAAGGATACAAATGAAACACAACAGACACAACAAGCTCTCTATGTGGCGGTTTGACAATGACGTGAAATAAAATGAGGTGGTCTATCAGGGGGCTCTCACGGTGGGGTGTAGAAAAACTCATCCAGTGTACGAAGAGTGTCCAAATGACTAGGTGAGACATCAATATTCAAAGATGAGCTCATAAGATGTCAAATGTTCCTTGGGGATTGTGACACAATAGGGAGCTTAGCAGGAGGTATGTATAAAAATCCATCGCGAATGCGACGATCACCTGAGTGAAAATCATGTACGACGACTAAAAGACGTGACTCTAGAGTATGGTGAGCGTCCTAAAAAGAAAGAACTCGTCTGGTGGGTCAGCAGGTGGTGCATCTCAAAGCTCATTGAGAGTGTGATGTGTAACAAGATAGGACAACAAAATATCAGGAGTATGCTTAAGTGTACTCTAGGAAAGCCCTACATACGTAATGCTCCGCCCAAAATCAATTCTCTAGGGCAAGACTAGAGATGATAAGGAAAGAGATGCCAATAACTCAAAACTCATAAACAAGGGGCTCATCTGAATCTCATCCTCACCAGGATGTGGCTGCTCATCAGGAGGCTCAACAGGAGGCTCGTCATAGAACTCGTCACTCGGGCCATGATCCTCTGGATGAGTACCATCGTAAGGGGTAGTGTCCCCATGAATGGGTGAAATATCCACTACAAGATCAACACCAGGCTTTGGACTCTCGGTCGAGATGTGGCTCGGGGTAATAACACTGGGAGGGGGACTTAGACCTACTCTCAAGAATGGGTCTGTAGGTGCGGTGTCAAGAAATAAGTCTGTGGTAGTGATGCTAACTAACCCAGTGCATGGCAAAAGAAGAGGTGTAGGTGAGGGACAAAACACTATAGAATCAATAGGTCGCTCAGACTCACTCTCAGTCGGGTTCATCGGAGAAGAGTTGGAAACAAAAGATAGACCACTCACCGGACTAAGTACCTCGTTGGGGTGAAAAATTCGTATCAGGTATCACTTTTGTCATGGATAACAGGACAATGGTAGCCATCTCGGTGACCTCGGTATGGGAGGGACTCGTACTGCGGTGGTCAAGGTATGAATCCAATCGACCAGCTCTGGCGGATCTCAAGGAGTGTTCATGATGTAAGGCGGGCTGATATGTCTGCTCAAGGGTCTTCGAGTTGTGATAAGTCAACTCAATACGTGTGTCAGATCGAAGTCCAGACCGAAAACGAGAAGTGGTCATGGCTGGCTCCTCTCGGATATCACTTCTCACAACCAACTCATCAAAACGATTTATGTACTCAGAGATAGATATAAATCCTTGTTGAAGGGAAAATAATTGTTCGAGCTAGCGACTCCGATACAATAGAGGCAAATACTTCTAACACAACGTACGCTTCATATCCACACAACTCGTGATGCGATGAAGACGATCTCGCTCGCGGGTCCTCTCAATGCTAGACTAATATGCTCTCACATGATCTAGAAGCTTAAATTTCACAAATTTGATGTGACGCTCACCGAATAACTCAAAATGATAGAGATAATACTTCATATCCACGAGACAATAACTAAAATACTCGGGACTCGATGAGCTATCAAAAGAAGGGGCAATAGTACGAAACTGACTTTCGAGATCTTTCTCAATACGTCAATCCTCATAATAATCATCTCTAAGATAATCGAGTAGTGTTTAAGGATCAACACGGTCCGCTCGCGTGTAGGGATATGAATAACGACAATCATCATATTGATCGTCTCTAGCATAGTGAGCTTGTGTCGGTGGATCAATACGATCTCTAGAAATGGTGTGATGCGACCGAGAATGATCATCATAGTAACGTGAGGATCTCCCTGACAGGACACTATGGGAGTAGGTGTAAGTGGACTTGGGATCCCCAAATAGAGGAAATTAATATTGGTGATACCTAATATGACGAAACCTATAGACACTATAACTGTATCAAAAAGTGCTCACAAACTCCCTCTGATACCAATGAACGCGAGATGAATCTATAGGTGGTGGATGTAATATAGTCGGATCTCCCTAACGGGGTTGGGAGGGGCGGTCTGTTGATTGGAAAGAAGCGGGAAGGGTGGTTGTAGGCTGTTTGGAGGGATGTTGAGTGGCAGTGGAGGGTTTTCATAGTGGGAAAAGGAGGCTAAGGTTATGTATTACCTTGGGGATGAAGATAAACCCCTAGGAGTCATCACCTGGGGTTCCACAGAATCGGCACTGTGGGGTAATCATGGAATTTTGGGATTCAATTTCCTCAAAATATGCAATGCCTCTAAACAACCACTAAGCACTCTATTTATAATAAAGAGGAGACTAGGGCATCCCACCATCGACGGTTATATGTGGTCGGAGATGAGGCTACCCAAATACATGAAAATAAATGCAAAAATAATAAAGTATAATATGAAATGGATTCGCAACGTGCATCCGGACACATCTGCGGAGTCGGGTCATCGATCTGGGCACGCCATATATGGTAAGTCACCAATCGGCCCCGAAGGGGCCCAAAACTCGTCCTCCGCTGCGGGTCCATGTCTTCGCCTGCATCACCATTAGAGGCACCATTTTAGTCACTAAGCATGTTAAACGAAGGAGAGGTAGACCAATAAATACTTGGAATGAAACTATAAGGAACGACATGATGTACTTGGCATTAGTGAGATTATGACTAAAGATAAAGCACAATGGCGACAAAAGATCCATATAGCCGACCCCACTACAGTGGGATAAAGGCTCGAGTGTTGTTGTTGTATCAGGAATGAACGTATCAGGGATAAGACAGAAGTGGCATCAATTGCAGAAAAGATGCGAGCAGCTCGACTAAGATGGTTTGGACATGTACATAGGAGACTATTAGAGGCACCTGTTAGGCATCGTGAGAGTTTAGTCACTAGCACTTCAAACAGGGGAGGGGTAGACCAATAAAAACTTGGAATGAAACTATAGAGAAAGACATGATGTACTTAGGCATAAGTGAGATTATGACTAAAGATAGGGCACAATGGTGATAAAGGATTCATATAGCCGACCCTGCTATAGTGGGATAAAGGCCTGAGTGTTTGTTATTGTTTAATTAATTGCACGTTGGAACTCATCGCATAATTAAATCACTCACATTCTCATTAGGTTTAAGGTTCATGTCGTGGGGTTGTGTGCACTTGCATGTTTTTTCGCATTGTTAGGGTTGTTTATCGATTGTATTTGGTTGTGATTGTTTGCATGACATCTAGGAATAGGACTTTGCGACATCACGTCCATCTATAAATTTGTCGTGCATCACTATGTTAATTATAAATAAATCAATTGATAGTTTGGCTCTGAAGCTATATGCTGAATAAACACAAACTAATCAACCTACATTAGCTATGAACTTGATGTTTCCCTCGTCTCCTTTCCATAAGTAGATCTTTGCAACCAATTTTGTTCTAGGTCATATATATTACTCAACAGTGCAAATCTGTTTATGAGAAGTTTATTTGCTATCTTTATTCTTCAGTTTTCCTATCAGATGTTAGATGTTCTAATAGTTGATTTTGTTATGATCAAGTTATATAGATGTGTTTTGTGCATTCGATTGTTATTATTATTTTTAAGTCTTCGCATGTGTGTTGTTTTTTCTCTATATGTAGATCCGTGGGTTCAATTCTCTATTTGTCTCATTTTTCTTGGTTTTTCATTGGTTCCAAATGGAGTTCTCTCCGCTGGTGTTTAATTTAAAGATATTGTTTGTGAATTTGAAATTTTCTATTGTTAATCATTGATATGACTGGTGATTTCACAAAGGTATAACAAGTTGACATTGTAATTGGTGAGATAGTTCTTCAAATTTTATTTATAATGTTTTGTTTCCTCATTCTGAGGATTTATTGAGCAAGTGTCTCGCATGCTAATGTTAAGGAACCACAATAGTCGTTATGATGGAGATCTGTCCTGCATCACGTTATCTGTTAATTTTGTAATGTTGGTGTCGTCATTATTAGGTGTCGTTCTTTAGAGTTGTTATAAATGTCAGATCTTTTATCGTGTAATTTGACCCCTTGGATCATGAATGGGGTAGGCAATGAATATTATAAAATCTTTTGCTCTCTAGTTCTCTCTTCCTCTCCTTTCACTAGGATTTAGGTTGAGCAAGGCTCCCTATTCCTCTCTTCTCCATTGTCCACATTCGAGTAAACTCAGGCCTCATTGGATCTCCACCTCCAACACCACTCCTGCTGAGACACTTATGTGCTGTGGGTTAGCCAATAACAGCTATATAGTAGATAGACACACAGTATTTCTTCTTTGTTGTACTAAATCTCTTTTTAGCTGTAATTATATAATTTAAATGTTTACATTACATAATTTATTCTCTGTATTTTCGCTTTTCAATTTCTTTTTTAACCACTTTTCTGCATGCCTGAAATACCCATGGTCGCATATGTTTCAGTTGGTATAGTGGTTAATTTATTCAAATTTTTGGTGTTTTACTGTTTAACTTATTTCGTGTATTTTCACTTTTAATTTTCTAGTACTTTTTTCATTTTTTGTGATCGAGTTTCCAACATAATATCCGGCAGGCATCGGTTGGAGCTATAAATTGAGCTTTTGTTGATAGGAAGTCCATAAGGATTGAGAATATAAAGAACGGTAGCTCAACTAATTGCAGCTCATTCGTGAATTGTAGCTCAATGAACTGCAACTGCAGTTTATCAATTATCATTGAACTGCAACTGCAGTTGCAAACTGTAGTTCAGCTGCAGTCAGAACTGCAGCATGCAGCTCAATTCAGCTGAGAACTGAACTACTTCTTGCAGCTGCATTTCTCAGAAACATGGCAGAGTTCATGCACCCCAATTTCAACAGGTCATGACAAAGCCCTTGAACCATAGCAGCTGTGAGATGAACCCTGTAAACACTCACTTCGGGTGTGCACGCACAAAATTCTTTCGAAATTCATGCACACCCAAAACAACTTTTCAATTTATGTTTCGCCACTTTTCATTTTATGTGATTGAATTTCAGACATATAATGCATAGGTGAGAACTATAAATTGAGATTTCGGTGATAGGAAGTCAATAAAGATTGCGAATATATAGAACGACGGCTCACCTAACTGCAGCTCATCCATGAATGGCAGCTGACAAAACTGCAACTGCAGTTTATCACTGAACACTGAACAGCACCGGCAATTTATCAGTGAATTGCCGCTGCAGTTCAGATAAACAGCAGCTGTAGTTTATCTGTTTATCAATGAACTGCAGCTGCCATTCAGAACTTCAGCTGCAGCTCACGTCAGCTGAGAGCTGAATTGCAAGTTGCAGCTGCAGTTCTCATAAGCAAGTACGAGTCCATGCGCCCCCGTTTCAATAGGACAAGACAAAGCCCGTGAACCCCCATAAGTAGCCGTGAGACAAACCTTTTGCAGTTCCACCTCGGGTGTACACTAGCGAAACTTGTGCACACTCAAAGAGTCAAAGCAACCCACGGATGCGCAAAGCTTGTTCACAACCAAGAGCAGTCGGACGCAGACAGCCTCGTAAAGGACTACTAGTATATTAAAGAAAGTTCTTTAAAAGAATTCATGGTTTCTCATATAAAACAGCAAAAAGTATTTGGGTTATATATTTATCAGTGTTGTGGATATCCTCTGACATGTCCGACATGTCTGACATATCAGTCGACAAAAAGGTTTCATGAATAAAACGACACGTTTCCAATATTTTTTTGCAGAATATCCTTTTGGAATATATCCTCTGATATGTCTGCTATTGACCGATATATTCACCGATATATCGGCCGAAATATCCCAACATTTTATCGACTTATTTTTTTTCAATTTATTTTAATTAGTGTCTATAATTTAATAGACATTATATCAAAATTATTTCATTATTTAGGCTGTTTTTTCCTTCCTCTGGTGTTATACCTTGCTCAAATCCGTCATCGACTTCAATTATGCATGGTCTTTGAATTATGAACTAAATGATCCTTATCTTCCATTGTCAATTGTCATCGACAACTCCCAGACATTCTGTTTTCTCTTGTTTTATTCCACGTGTTATACCGTTATTACTTGTGTAATACAAAATGTTTATATTATTTTGTTAAATTTAATAGTTCAATAAATATCAAATTATTAATATATATATAAATTTAAAAAATGATTAAATGTATAAATAATTACCCATATAAATAATTAAATATTAAAACCTGATAAATAAAATATCCCTGATATATCCCCCGACATGAAAAACCTAAACCGGCGTGTCCCCGATATCCGGCATCTACAACCTTGATATTTATCTAAGAGAGAGGGAAGAGAGGGGAATTTTTTTCCTAGACCTCTTAAACGTACTCAAGCCTAGGGGAGAGAGCAGGGACCAAATGAGGAAGGGTGCTTTTAATTTTGTTTCCTTAGGCTTTTTTTTCATCACTAAAATAACATTGCAAAGCTTTTTTATTTTCTTTTCCAAATTAGTTTCACTGGCGGAGCCGAGCATTGCGCACGGGCGGAGCCGAGCATTGCGCACGGGTGGAGCTCATGGGTCGCTAATTTGTGTGCGCACGACCGGAGCTTGTTTGCAACCAAGAGCATTTGTGCACGGGTATAACCGGCGACTGCTGCTAGTGCAACACCACATTTTTCATAATTGATGCCTTAAAAAGGATATGTGATACTTTGGATGAGTCTATGACTATGTGTAGTAAAACAAATTGGGTGGGTGGGTAGGTTGGGGGGGGGGGGTGTAGGAGCCTATTTTTAGTCTTTCAAGGTCAACACAACTGTACCAAGCCATGTACACAAAACCTGCAGCTGCCAAGGGGATTGTTCTCTGGAAGGGGATAGTCGACTAGTGAGCGATTGGCGATCGTTGACCGCTGGGCTTGATCAGCGATTGTTAACCACTGGGTCCGATCAGCGAACATTGACTGTTGGATCTGATCGACGAATGTTGACAGTTGGGTCCGATCGGCGATCGTTGACCGTTGGGTCTGATCGGTGATCGTTGACCGCTGGGTCCGATCGGCGATCGCTGACCGATGGGTCGATCGGCGATCATTGATAGAAGAGTCGGATCAGCTATTGTTGGCCGCCGGTAGGCGATCATTGACCGACGGGTGGTTGGTCGGGTGCGGAGCAAAATTGATTATTTTTGCTCATTTTGAGTCATGGATCAAGTGATTTAAGATCCCACGGCTGAGACTTCTTCCTAATCCCCATACGTCAGGATAGAGAAGATAGTAGAATAGAATAGAATAACTTGCTTAATATTATTCATCCATATAGGGCTATTTATAATATTACAAAGGACTCACAAACTCTAACACAAAATGTGGGACTAAACTCACTCACACAAACAAATACTAATATAATAATATTAATAATCTCAACTCTCCCCCTCAAATTGGAGGTGAAATCTCCATCTTAACAACATCAACGGAAAGGATAAATGTGGTAGGCAAGGGTGGGATAGGACGGGTGACCGGGGATACTCCCACACACGGTACACCCACAGGAAAGAAACCACACACACGAATCCACAAGACCGTGGGGATAACACCACACACACAGATCTACGAGGCCGCGGGAATAATGGAGATATCCACGAGACTGCGGGGATAACACCTCACGCACAAGTCTACGTGATCGCGAGGATAACACCGCACACACGAATCTATGAGACTGCGGGGATAACACCACACACACAAATCTACGTGACCGCGGGAATAAGAGAGAAAGGAAAAAGACGACCACCAAAGACCATACCACTCACTCACACAAACAAATATTAATATAATAATATTAATAATCTCAACTAAGATTAGGGCTCATTTCATTTCTTCTGGGAAGTTTGAGAGAGGGCGAAGAAAAGTGGAGGATGAGAAGTTAAGCTCAAGAAGATCTGGCCATTGGAGGCAATTTGGAGCCCCAAATGACAAGGTGAGGCTGAATCTAAGGAGAGCTCTTCATTGCAGTCGTTCACCTTCCACTTCTGCAATGTTTCTATAGCACTAAAGAGAGCTCCAAGGGTAACAATTCTTCTCTCCCGTTTTAAGACTGTTTGTATGCCAATGTCTTTCAATTTCTTGGATTAGGAGAGTCTCCTCACACTAATTAATGGAGGGTATAAAGTTATTTGGTTCGTTAGATCCCCGGGGCATGAGATTGGGACCACAGTATGATTTTGCATTAGATATCCAACGCTCGAGTTCGGATAAAGCATGATTTGTGACTATATTGTTAAAGGTGCGTCTAAGGCTCAAGGCTCACCAGGCATAGAAGCATGCGCCTTCATGCACCATTTTTTACAACTTTGGAGCATAAAAGGCGCGCCCGAGTGAGATTTATTTTATAATTTTAAAAAAAACAAAAAATTAAATAATATAAGAACTCAATAACTTTGCATGATTTAGGCTCTATTTGTTTGGGCGTTTCGCTGCTCCGTTTTGGGCAAACGCCGCCGGAAGGAGGGTAAACAAATGAACCTTCGGCGGCGTTTGCTCCGTTTTCACCCGCCCGTCTTGAGAAACGCCCCAAAAAACTCCATTTGGAGCAGCCACCTCCCCCCTCCGTTTCGAACACTACGTTTCCACCCGCCGGATCGAACCGCCACCGCTGAAACAAATGAAGCCTTAGTGTTTATAAAACATAATTGAGCATTAAAACTTACATATGATCAATGTTGTGTCCGATATGACCGACATGTCGACTAACATAAAGGTTTCTTGAACAAAATAACACGTTTTTTATATTTTTTTGCAAAATATCCTTTGGGAATATATCCTCTGATATATCTACTATTGACTGATATATTCGCTGAAATATCAGCCGATATATCCCGACATTTTATTTTTATGGACCGAGTTTTTTCACCTTATTTAAATTAGTGTTTATAGTATAGTAGACAATAAACCAAAATTATCTCATTATTTAGGTTATTTTTTGCCCTTCCTCTGACTTTCTTCCTTACACTCGTCCGTCATAGACTTCAATTATACATGATCTCTGAATTATGAACTAAAAATTTCTTATCTTTTATTGTCATCGACAACTTCTTAGTTTTCTGCTTCTACTTGTTTTTTTACGCGTTATACCATTATTACTTGTGTAGCATAAAATATTTATACCATTTTAGTAGATTTAGGAGTTCAATAAATAACAAATTATTAATATATGTATATATATATATATTAGAAATGATTATATTTATATAGAATTAAGCATATAAATGATTAAATAGTTAAACCCGATATATCCCGACACATTAAAACTAACATGAAAAATCTAAACCGACGTGTCTCCGATATCTGACATCTGTAGCCTTAGATATAATGCAATGACCACATTGATTCTATTTTTAAGTGATATAAATGGTAGTAATGAATGATTAATGAATAGAAAAAATGAAGAATTTGATCAATAAGATGAACTGATGTTTGATGTTGAATATTTAAAATGAATGTGGTTGTGTCTTGCCCTTATCAGACGCACACCTGCGCCTTGAGCCTTATGCCTAGGCTTCAAGACTCCTTTTTGCGTCTTGATGCGCCTTGAGCCTTTAGTAACTATGGTGTGTAAAGCCTGCCAGTGGTCGTAGACCCGAATCAGTAATAATGATATGGTGTTGCACATAGGCTTCTTTACTTTGCATGTCGGAGAATGTCTCTGAGATCAACTGCATAATGAATGTGGGATTTGGATATTTGGGGGGATCTTGGATATTCTTAGGAAAGATTCATGTCGATGGTCATTAAAATAGAAATTTGAGGTGTTCCCGGCATAGAGATATTTAGCACGTGGTTATCGTCCGTTGGCCTTGAGGGTAGTGTACATGATTGTTTGTATATTTTGCAATGAAATACTAGTATCTTACAAAGACCTTTCCTCCCTCTTACATTGCGTCTCTCTGAAGTTGTCAGAACGAAAAGATGATTCAGTATTTTGTATTACTATGGCCGTTTCTCAAAATGATGTTATTATATCAGAGAGTGATGAGAGGGATTTTGAAAATCCCGGAGAAGTGAAAAATATGGTATTGGGAAAACTGCTTCCAGTTTAAAACCGACAAACGGGAAAATTTAATCCGTCAAATTTTGAATTCAACCCATTTTGCCATACACCGATTTCCTAAAACAACGTACGTCAAATTCTAATCAAGCTCTGACAAAATTGACGTCTGTCGATTTCCCAAATTGACGTTCGTCAATTTCCCAAATTGACGTCCGTCGATTTCCCAAATTGACGGCCGTCGATTTCCCAAATTGACGTACGTCGAATTTAAGTTGGTATCTTGGTCTTACATTCCTAACTGCAACCCAAATCAACGAGTGTCGATTTCTCAAATCGACATCCGTCAAGTATAGGCTAAACAACCATTTTGAATCCAATTCGACAAACAACAAGATCTAATCTTTATTTAACTAATTCCTAATATCCTTATATCACTTTAAGAGAGGGGTTTCATCTTTCTACTATTACTCTGATTCTTAATACTAGTCCAGTAGCCTGACAGGCTATTAGGTAGAAACCATGGATTTTTAATTCAATATTTTTCCTTTCTTTTCTTTAATATTTTTAGTTTTCTTTTTCGATTTCAAAAAATTCTCTCCTCTTCATTATACTAAAAATGATCTGTATGAGGGTCATCCCATGCATAAGATAATTCAATGAGTTTTTACTACGTTCTCTTAGATTTTAGTTTTTTTAATTAGGTTTCATAACTTTCCCATCATATACTGGCAATTTGTTTGCGGTTGTGGTACTTTTTCCTAGTGACCTCTTGTCTGGCGATACTTTTTCCAAAGGTGCCCCGGGATCCATATTGGAATATAATTAATTTGCTATGAAGTTCCTAATTAAATCATCGTGCATCTTTGGGGTTGACCTCAGGCCTCAGCCACCCGAGCTTTGGATAGTACTCCACCGGTGTGTTGTCAAAAGCACACACCTTTGGATCATTTTCAGGCGTTCGAGACTTTTGGGTTCCTTTCCACCGAAGATCAGGAGAAAGAAACTACTCAATATGCATAAAAGATAATTAAATTAAAAGAGTACTTACAGTGCAAACTAAGTGAGAAAAAGAATTACAAAGGTGGAATACAAAGCATACTTCACACTCACTCTTACAAAATACTCTTACAAATCACTCTCACTCTTCTTCACGTGTGTCATTTTGGTTGACTCAACTCTCTATTTATAAGGAGAGGAGATAGCATCCGGAAGAAATCACGAAAGAGAAATTATTTCTCCAATTATTGTAGTAATACAATAATGCACCACCATTTTAAAAGGAGGACAATAGTACGTAAAATTACAAAAGCATAAAGAAAGCACTCGGGAAAAGAAAGATGCTCTTGTTAAGTTGGCAATAACTCAGCTAGGGCAATGATATTTCCTCTAGGTGGCTGGGCTGACAATGACTCAGCACATTGATTCTTCTTCTAGATGACTAAGATGACATTTCTTTTCATAGTTTTTTCAGAGAATTTCTGATAGTGACTAAAGGAAAAGAATCTTATCAAGGGGTCCGCCCATAATCCAGGGGTGGTGCCTAGCCTTCTACATGACTAACTATGTTGGATGATGTTGGGTCATGGCCAACTAGGTGACGTAACAATAGTATCTTCTTCGATAATATCCTTATCGAGATCATTATTACTCATATTATTTAATGAAATTTTTTGTTGTATTTTTAAATATATATATGTTAGTTGGCCGCCTACATTCTTAAAACTCAAACTCCGCAGATGAAGGTCTAGATTTTCATGCATGTCGAGATATAATCGGTAATTAAAATCTTCAATAACGAGATACCCATCATCAAGGAAGGGGAGATCTTCTTCGTAAGCTTTTATATAGGCATGATATACCCTGATTTATTGTTGTAAAGGGCACACTTCTATACTGACTATGACATTTGTACGGAAGCCTGTATGGTAGAAGACGGACTTTTCTTTTAATGTTTTAGGAGGATTTCACACTTCGTATTTTCGAAGAAGTTACTTCAAAACAGGGTGGTATAGTTCTGATTGTATCTTTGACTGCTCCTCATTTGGGCATTTGTTGGAGAAGCTGAAATAAGGAATTTGCTATATGGGCATTTCTAATAGATTTTATTCGTCTAGGCTTTCTAAGTATTAGTCGTGATATTAATCCCAGATCCATTAGGTCTACGATATTTAAGGCTAATGTTTCTATTTTAGGCTTTGTAAAGCTACCATTGGATCAGAGATTAATATCCCGATTAATACTTACAAAGCCTAGACGAGAAATCTATTAGAAATGCACATATAGCAGATTCCTTAATTCATCTTCTCCAACAAATGCCCAAATGAGGAGCATTCGAAGCTACCATCAGAGATATGTCATCTTGTTTCGAAGTAAACTTCTTAGAAAACGCTAAGGCTCTATTTGACGAGCTGGTGGAGCTCTGAAACGGAAGCAACTGCCACTGTACGAAGGAAAACCAAATGCGCAGAAGCGAGTGGCGGCAATGGTTGCTCCCACCCTCCCTCTGACGAACACCAAAAATCGCGGGTTTCCAGCTGCAACCCTCCCCCTACGGTCCCGAACGACGGCGACGTTTGCTGGGTTTCCGGTTGCAGACGCCCTACCAAACAGAGCTTAAGTATGAAATCCTCCTAAAAATATTAAAAGAAAAGCCCATCTTCTACCACACAAGTTTCCATGCAGATGTCACTCAGAACAGAAATGTGCCCTCTATAATGGCCAATCAGGGCATATCGTGCCTATATAAAAGCTTACGAAGAAGATCTCCCCTTCCTTGATGAGGGGTATCTCGTTGTTGAAGATTTAATTACCGGTTATATCTCGACTTGTATGAAAATCTCGACCTTCATCTACGGAGTCTGAGTTTTAAGAACGCAGACAGATAGCCAACATATTAGTTTTACAAAAATAGAGAAAAGAATTTTATTAAAGAATATGAGACTAATAATGACCTCGATGAGGACATTATCGAAGAAGATACTATAGTTACGCCACCTCGTTGGACATGACCCAACATCATCTGGCATAGTTAGCCATGTAGAAGGTCAGACGTCACCCTTGGATTGTGGGTGGACCCCTTGGCAAAATTCTTTTTCTTTAGTCACTACCAGAAATTCTCTAAAAAAATTGTGAAAAGAAATTTGTCATCTTAGTCGTCTAGAAGAAAAACCAATGTGTTGAGTCATTGTCAGCCCAGTCACCTAGAGGAAACATCATTGCTCTAGTTGAGCCATTGTCAGCTTAGCAAGAGCATCTTTCTTTTCATGAGTGCTTTCTTTATGCTTTTGTAATTTTACATATTATTGCCCTCCTTTTAAAAAAGTAGTGCATTATGTACTACTACAATAATTGAAGAAATAATTTCACTTCCGTGATTTCCCTTGGATGCTATCTCCTTTCCTTATAAATAGAGAGTTAAAGCAACTAAAAGGACATACGGTGAAGAGAAGTGAGAGTGCTTTGTAGGAGAATTTAGTAAGAGTGAGTGTGCAAGTGTGCTTTGTATTTCGCCTTTGTAAGTAAAGTATTTTTCTCAGCTACTGTGCACTATAAGTATTCTTTTAATTTAATTATTTTTTATGCATAGTGAGTAATCGCTCGCCCTCTTCAGAGGAAAGTAACCAAAAAGTCTCGAACGCCTGGAAATGATCTAAAGGTGTGTGCTCTTGACAGCACACCAATGGATTACTATTCAAAGTTCTATCCATGGGTGGTTGAGGCCAACCCAAAAGATGTAAGAAGATATAATTAGAAACTTCATAGTCAATAAATTATGTACCAGTATGGAGCCTAGGCGCACCTTGGGAAAAAGTACAGGCAGGTAAGAGTCCATTGGGAAAAAGTACCGCAACCGCAGGAAAAATAACGGTATATGATGAAAAAGTTATGGAATCTAATTAAAATAACCGAAATCTAAGGGGATATGGTAAGGACTCATGGAATTATCTTATGGATGAGATAACCCTCCTACAGATAATTTTTAGTAAATCGAGACAAAAACGGGTTGCGTTATAACAAAGAGGAGAGGATTTTTTTGGGAATTGAGAAATAAAACTAAAAATGGAAAAGAAAAGAAGAAGGAAGAAAAATACAACACTCAAGCCTTTATCCCACAATAGTGGGGTCGGCTATAATGGATCCTTTGTCTCCATTGTGCCCTATCTTTTGTCATAATCTCACTAATGTCTAAGTACATCATGTCTTTCCTTACAGTTTCATTCCAAGTCTTTATTGGTCTACCCCTCCCTCGTTTAACATGCCTAGTGATTAGACTCACAACGCATAACAGGTGCCTTTAATGGTCTCCTTTGTATGTGTCCAAACCATCTTAGACGAGCTTCTTGCATCTTCTCTAGAATTGGTGCTACCCCTATCTTATCTCTGATACTTTCATTCCTAATTCTATCCAATCTCATGTGTCCACACATCCACCTAAGCATTCCCATCTCCGCAACTCCCATTTTTTGCTCATGTACACAATTCATAACCCAAGACTCAGAACCAAAGAGCATCGCGGGTCTAATTGCAGTACGGTAAAACTTGTCCTTAAGTTTTAGTGGTACTTTACGGTCACATAAGATCCCTGACGCGCCTCTCCACTTCAACCAACCCGCTTGGATTTTATGTGTCACATCTTTATCAATACCTCCGTCATTTTGAACTATCGATCCAAGATATTTAAAACACTCTCTACGGGAAATATCTTGATCACCCAACTTAATAACGAAGTCATTTGTCATTCTTGTACTGCTAAATTTAAGCTCTATATACTCCGTCTTTGTCCTGCTCAACCTAAAAGGCTAAAACCCTTCTTTTCTAAAGTACCTCGCCAAGATTCAAGTTTTGTGTTTACACCCTCGCGTGTCTCATCAACCAAAACGATATCATCCGCAAACAATAAACACCAAGGTATTGCTTGTTGGATATGTCTGGCGAGCTCATCTAAGATAAGGGTAAAGAGATAAGGGCTTAAAGCTGAAACTTGATGTAAGCCAACAATGATAGGGAATTCATGTGTTAATCCTCCAGATGTCCTCACCCTAGTCACTGAATTTGTATACATATCTTTGATTATGTCAATATATGATATATTTACACCTTTCTTTTCTAAGACTCTCCATAAGATCTCTCTTGGAACTCTATCATAAGCCTTCTCGAGATCAATAAACAACATAAGCAAATCTTGTTTTCTTTCTCGATAGTTGTCAATGAGTCTCCTCAAGAGATGTATAGCTTCCATGGTTGACCTCCCTGGCATGAATCCAAATTGATTCTCCGAGATATTAGTCTCTCGTCTTAATCTTTTTTTTATTACTCGTTCTCATAGTTTCATAGTATGACTCATCAATTTAATTCATTATTTAGAAAAATAATAAATTAAAATTCAGGGCTCCTACCTAGTAGCCAGTCAGGCTACTATAGTAGCACATTTAAGAGTCGTAGTAATAGTAGAAAGATCAAATACAATAAATACATATTTTGGGCTTCTTTTCATTTATATCTAATATAAATAAAACCAACGCAATTATTTATCTAATTCACGCACGTTCTTAATGTACGACTCTATAAGTTCATATTACGTTAAAAGTAAGACGAATCGATTGATCACTATTACTCACAAATTCCAACAGTACTTCTCTTTCCCTACCCTGATCACGCGCTTGGCTGGATTGAGCATCATCTTATACTTTTGTAAGGTGGAGAAAGTCTTTGCAAGATCTCCCAAGTGATCTTTTAAGCTTTTGCTTTTCACCATCAGATTGTCCACATACGCCTTCAGTTTCCTCCCACAACATTAGCGTAGATGCAAAAAAGAAAAAACATAACCTCTATTTCATCATATGTTGTTTTTTTTCCATTTAGCAAAGCAAATTACATGTATTGTATTAGTTCAAAACTAAAAATAAAAGCACGTACACGTACTGTGTTTATCTATATATTTCATGAACATTACAAGTTACATGCTAGAAAACAGTAGTTCTTTGATTAATTTCAGTATCTATGGTTCCTTGACAAGTCAACGGACAACTTGCCTTCACAAAACTTTAAGAAAATCTCCTTAGAAAAGAGCATATACAAACCCGTAGGAAAAATAACTTCAGACTAGCATAATCATGTTGACTTGTAAGATCCTCGCAATCTACAACTATTAAAGGCTAAATCAAATCTTTGATGAAATAGAATCATTGCCATCAGTGAGAAAAAGCAGGCTTCATTTGGCGCAACGGTGGCGGGAGCAGCCGGCGGGTGGAACCGGCGGTCTCGAACTGGAGGGGGGAGATAGGGATCGAAACGGAGCGTAAAGGGGCTTTTACTCCTTGTTGCGAGAACAAACAGAGCAAACGCCGCCCGACAGCATTTCTTTTCTAGCTGTCTGACGGCATTTGCTACAAACACGGGCTTGAAAACGCCGCACCAAATGAAGCCTCAATTACTAGTCACTGGCACTGTCAATAAAAGCCAGGAGGACTAAAGCAAGACACAACCTAACCTTGATGGTCAAAACTTAAAAAAGCAAAGTCAGTCTCAAAAGTTTTACTGCACATAGACTTATCCCACTTTCTTAACAATCCCAGCTTTACTTTCAAGGCTTCAAAATAACACCAAGATCAGAATTCTTATATCCAAACCCCTTTTTATTTCAATTTTTCTCTCCGAAGAGCCAATATGCTTACTCTCAGCTTAGCTAATCATCTCTCAAAATTTTAAAAAATATATATAAGGTAAAAGGAATTGAAAAGAATAACAAAAATCAAGAGAGATAGAAGACGAGTTCAGGTAGCTCACAGCTTTTGGCGAAGCTCGGGGGTGTCCTTTGGGGTTCCGAGCGTGTTCACAAGACGCTGGAAAGTGGAAACGGCGGTGTTTATTTGGAAAACCCCAGCGGCGACGGCCTGCGTAGGATCCTGCTTGCTGTTTACGAAATTGCTCCTTCCCAGAGGCTGGCGGCCGGATTCGAGATCCTGGAAGCTCATCTTTACTTGTGAAGGCAGCGTGAGAGGAAAGCAGGATTGGAGGGAAGAAGGACGCTTGAACCCTTCGACCTAACCCTAACCCTAACCAGTAAAGACTTCGGCGGACGAAGGAGATCAAACAATCCCGATTTATGCCAGGGGCCAAGGGGGAGACTTGAGAATGCTATTTTTAATTTCTGTGAATTGATTTGTATTTTATTTCTTATATATAGGACTATGGAGGAGTGCAAAGAAACTGCCCAAGAAATGCTGGAGACCTCTCTCTAATAATTATGCAATAATTTATAGGCACATGTTCTAAATTTTTGACATATTATTCATCAGCATTCCCCAAATACAAACCTTATATCGACACTTTACTAGGGCTCCGTTTGGGAGGACTTATTTTCACCGGTCAAGCGGTCACGACCGCATGAACCGGGACTTAATTAAGGTCTGATTCATGCGGTCGTGACCGCTTGACCGGTGAAAATAAGTCCCCCAAATGGAGTCTAGAGCTGTTATATCTAGGATAATATGGGTACTAAGGCTCCGTTTGGGAGGACTTATTTTCACCGATCAAGCGGTTATGACCGCATGAACTGAGACTTAATTAAGGTTATTGAAGTACGTGAAATTACAATTTTTGTGAAGGGAGTTCTCCGCTCAAAGTATTCTGCAATACCTCATCTATGTATGGAATGGGTATTTATAGTACTTCCAGCATAGAGCAAGACCCTAGTATGACACGAACCCGTTAACCTATTCCGAGTCGGCCTCGACACGTGCGGACATATCATTGAATAAACCTAACAATCTTCTTCTATGTCCGCCGTGAACCCAAACTTCGGATAGAGGATGGTTTGTGCAAAGTTCAACCAACTGTGAATCATACACAACCGTGTCCAGCACCTGTTTCAAACAAAATTAGACTTAATCATAGAATAGTATGCACGCATAAGTAAGACGAAACTCAGCTGCAACACAAAATAGTCTCAGGTACAACAAGACACAGACCCAAAACGTCTGGTGTCCCAAACAAACAGAGAGCTAATAGTTCAATCAAACAGTGCATAAAAGGAGAGCTAAACAATGCTCTGAACAGAAGTAGCAAAAGATAAACTAAAACACTCTAAAACTCATCATCCAGAAGATCATCCTGATCTGGATCCCAGTCAACCAGTGCTCCTCTTATCTCAGCAACCCCTGCAATTTCAACAGAGAATTTCATTTCAGAATGAATTCTATGCTTTGCAAATTTGCAAATATCTAGTTCTTACAAAAAAAGAACTTAGTATTGAACTTTTAATTTGGCTGGGAGGACACGTTCACGGAGTATTATAGTTTTACCTCAGAACCTGATATCTGTTTCAACTGAAACGATTTCAGACTTCTGGACACCGCAGCTATATCTGTGATTCTATATGGAATGTCACGGTTACTGCCCTTCTAAAGTTAATTGGAACTCATCAAGTTGGAATGGAACCAATCTCTAGAAGAAGAGACAAGAC
This sequence comes from Platanthera guangdongensis, assembly GCA_039583875.1. Lineage (NCBI taxonomy): Eukaryota > Viridiplantae > Streptophyta > Magnoliopsida > Asparagales > Orchidaceae > Platanthera > Platanthera guangdongensis. Next base: position 25,946,595 of record CM077153.1, on the reverse strand, counting down.
AAAGTCAGATTGTGTTATCAAGTTTGGAATAACACTCTACTCCAAGGCAAAAGCCGAATCCAGGTGAAGTTGTTAGCATCAAGTTTGGAATGAAACAACTTACCAGATCCGAGCTCAGCAACCAAGAGCATCAACGGAACACAACATGCTTGCTTGACGAAGGAAATCGGAATAATCAAAACTTTCGGACAAAGGCTGAACTGAATCACCTATCGCTGAACTAAGGCCGAACTAACTTGTCTTTAGTCTCATTTCCCCCACAGTTTTGATTAGACGGTCTTTTGGTATTCCTTTCGTCAATGGATCAGCCAGGTTATCCTTTGAACGTACATCGATCAAAGTAATAATTCCTTGTTCTTTCAGATAATTCAATAAGGCATGTCTCAGTCGTACATGTCTCATCTTAGTATTATAGAGGGTATTCTTAACGACTTGAACTGCTGCTTGATTATCACAATACAAGCTCAACGAGTTGACTTGTAACTTAGACAAGGGAATATCTAGAATCAAATTCCTGATCCAATCTGCCTCTTCACCGGCCGAGGCTAAGGCAAACAACTCGGCTTCCATAGACGACAATGCTATACAGGTCTGTCTTTTGGATTTTCAAGTGATAGCAGCTCCACCCAAAGTGAATATATATTCACTGGTGGACTTGCTGTTCCCGACTTCTGAACACCATGACGCATCAGAATGTCCCTCCATAGAAGATGGGTAACCAGTGTAGCACAGAACATGATCTTTAGTACCTTTCAGGTACCTCAGCGGCCTATCTAGGGCTTCCCAATGCTCTTTGCCTGGGTTACTGGTAAAACGACTCAGCATGCTAACTGAAAAAGCAATGTCTGGTCTAGTATAACTTGTGGCATACATGAGACTACCAATTATTTTGGAATATTTAACTTGATCAATGTTGGTCTCTACGTTAGGACTCAACTTCACATCATGATCAAATGACGTCTCAATCGGCCTATAGTTATCATATCCCCAGGTAGAAAGAAGTTGCTCAATATAATGAGCCTGACTAAGAGTAACTCGACCCTTGTCAACTCTAACCTTCATACCTAACAGGGTATCCACAGGACCAAGGTCCTTCATGTCAAAAGCTTCTACGAGAGTGGATTTGACATCCCTCACTGCATTAAGATTTGAACCTAGAATCAACATGTCATCCACATACAAGCATATGATGACTGTCTGATTCGACAATGAGCGGTGATAAAGGCATTTATCTAAGAGACTGGACTGAAATCCGAGACTCTTTACCACCTGGTCAAATTTCATGTGCCACATCTTAGGCGCTTGTTTAAGCCCATAGATTGATTTATCCAATTTGCACACTGTATCTTTTAGATCTTTCTGCACATAACCTTCAGGTTGTGTCATGTAGATCTCTTCATCAAGCTCTCCATTTAAGAAGGTTGTTTTCACATCCATCTGATGAACTATAAAGTTCTCAATAGATGCTAAGGCCAGAAGAATCCTGATAGTCGATAGGTGATACACAGGTGAATAAACATCAAAGTAGTATATTCCCCTCTATTGTTTATAACCTTTAGCTACGAGACGCGCTTTATATCTGGCTATAGACTCATCACTATGTAGTTTCTTCTTCAATACCCACTTGCATCCTAGGACTTTAGCGCCTTTCGGCAAGTCAACTAGATGTCAAGTATTGTTATGTAACAGCGAGTCCATCTCATCATCAATGCCTTCTGCCCACATCAACGAATCTCTAGATCGCATTGCCTCCTGGTAGGAGAATGGATCATCCTCTAAGTGGTAGGTGACGAAATTCTCACCAAAGTTCTTAGGAATTCTCTCTCTTATAAATGCTCTAAGTGGAACAGTTTCCACCTCTATAGGTTGGGGAGCAGTGCTAGCAGGGCCAGCAACAAGTTCTACGATAGATTCTGAAATCATATCATTAGACCCGGAAACAGACAAACCATGATCCTTGACAAATTTATCTTCAAAGAATATGGCGTCTCTAGAATCTATCATGATATTCGTGGATAGATCGAGAAATCTGTCGGCTGCACTATCTTCTGCACTACCTAAATAGACGCATGTTATCGTCTTAGGTCCCACCATAGGCCTCTTAAGGTCTTGTAATCGCACATATGCGATACAGCCATGGGCGGAACTAGCCTTGGACACGGTAGGGCACGTGCCCGACCGGTTTTTGGGTTTTTTATCGCTAAATTACCACTCCCTGCTCCTCCTGCTCCCGATCCGCGGCGCCGCTCCCTGCTCCGGCTCCAGCTCCCGTCGGTACTACTACTACTTTTTCTTCTTCTTCGCCTTCTTCTTCTTCCTCTTAGCATTCTTCTTCTTCTTCTTCTTTGCAATTTCTGTTATTTTTTTCAATTTTTGTTTCATGTTGTTGATTTCAGAACCAGATTCCATTTTTTTCAATTCGTATTTTTTTTTCAATTCTCGTTGCTCATTTCAGAAACATATTCTAGATATTTTCAATTCCTAATTCAGATTTTTTTCAATTCATGTTTTTTGTTCCTGATTTCAGAAACAGATTCTGATTTTTTCCAATTCCTTTTTCCATTTGCTGATTTCAGAATCATATTGGAGGGGATGCATGGACAAATACTTTATGTAATTATGCTTGATCTTTTTTTTTTTGAGAACTTTTATCCTTTCAGCCATAACAACTTTGCCTTTATTTGAGTGCCAAAAAAAATTTTAAACCAAGTGAAAGCTGTAATAATCTGGCATTTATCAAATGTATTTGCACAATTTCACTTTTTAGCGATGAGATGGAGCTCATTATGATAATGAAACTGGTTTTGGTATGTCCCACAAAATTTAGAAAATATACCACTTAGGTGAGTAGATATAATTAATTTAGAAGTATGATATATGTGAAGGAGTAGATCTAAGGTAATGTAGATAGAAGTTGTTCGAATTAATTTGTGTAATTTAGATTTAACACCTCTATCATTTAATGTGAATGAATGAAAAATGAGAATTCATAAAATTAACTCTAACTAGTTGGGACGAGATGATTGTTTATAATGATGATCATTTCATGTGTATACACCCTTCTGCTTTTCTTTTCTTAGCTGTATATTACTGCTTTCTACATTAAAGCATTATGGATAACTGTAACGCTCTTTTTATTGTAGTATTTTATTTTATTTATCGTGTTCTTTTTATGCAAAGATGTTCTTGCAAAAGCTAGGACAGAAACTGGCAAAACAGTAGCTTTCTTGGTAGCTTTTCTCCTCCTTTTCTTTTGATGTTTTTATTACTATTAATTACCCAAACCTCCCTTATGAGTTAGCATAATTACATGTTACATCCCTCTATCTTTAGAAATTACAACATACCATATCTTTGTCGATACTATTACAACATAAACTATTATTTCACGTTTTCAGAGCATGCAAAAAAAAAAATTCGGGGCGCTGCCCCCAAACCCCGCTCAGGGTGCGCTGCTCCCCGAACCCCCCGAATTGACAATACTTAGATTGTGCCCGTGCGACTTCAAAATCCTAGTTCCGCCACTGGATACAGCCCCAAGTCTTTAGAGTGTCATATTTACAAGGATGACCGTGCCACAACTCATACGGGGTAGCGGTGAGCTGAGAATGAGGCACTATATTCAGAATGTGATTTGCAGCACGAGCTGCTTCTCCCCAAAAGGAATTAGGCATGCCAGCTGTTAGGAGCATAGAGTTCAACATTTCTGTTAAAGTTCTATTCTTACGCTCGGCAACACCATTTGACTGGGGTGAGTAAAGAGCTGTGGTTTCAAGAATTATTCCCTCAGAGGCACAGAATTCCTTGAACCCAGAAACAGTATATTCTTCTCCTAGATCACTCCTAAATCTCTTAATTTTCAGGTTCAACTGATTTTCTACACGAGACTTAAAGGTCTTAAACGTCTCAAATGCTTCGTCTTTTGATTTTAACAAATACACATGACAATATCTCGAAAAATCATCTATGAATGTAATCAGATACTTCCTTCCCCCTCTAGTGACGTGGCTACGAAAATCACAGAGGTCTGAATGTATCAACTCAAGAAGTTTCGTGCTCCTAGAAACCGATTTGAATGGTTTTCTAGTGATTTTGGTTTGAGCACACACCTCGCACTTGTCACATCGAATCGACAGATCTAAGGGAATGTTATGATTCTTCGCTAGATCTAGCATTTTCCTATAGTTCACGTGTCCAAGTCTGTTATGTAACAACTTAGGATCAATGAGGTTCGAACTTATTTGGTTAATGCTATCGTTGTTTAAGCTAAGTCTATACATTTCGTTGATCAGATACGCACACCCAAAATAATGTGAACTTACCATTAAGGTCATTCTACTATTTTGAGTTGTGAAGGACATCCCAGCCTTATCTAACAGACTCATTGAAATCAAATTTTTAGTTAAAGATGGAACTACTTTAACATTATGCAGAAAAAGAGTTTTACCTGATGAGAGGACCAGCTCGGCTGTCCCAGCATGGGTCACCTCGGTCTCTCCTCCATTGCAGTTCTCCACCTTCTCCTGGACCGCCTTGACCTCAGCAAGTAACCCTCTGTCATTCGTCACATGACAGGTAGCACCGCTATCAAGCCACCGCTCAGAGGACGAACTGCGGTGACTGCTCTTGATCATAACCACGAAGGACTTGGGATCTGAGGCATCAGCCAGCATGTTCGCCATATTTTGCGGGGCATCCTCCTTTTTCTTCTTAGGAGCCTTGCACTCAGCCGCCCAGTGTCCCCACTTGCCGCAGTTGTGGCACTTGCCCCTCTTCTTTTTGAAAGAGGGCTTTTTAGGCGCCAACTGTGCAGAGGCTTCACCTTTGGGTGTTGGTGGCTTCCTTCGAGGCTTGCTGGGTCGAGAAACGAAGTTAACAGCCTGTGAGGACTGACCAACTTGTTCCAAGCTCTTACCAGCGATGTTTTGATGCTCGATATGAATGAACCTTTTGAGTTCATCCAATGCGATCTTTTCCTTCAGTTTGTGCATTTCAGTCTTGAAGGTCAACCACTCAGGAGGTAGCTTGCTAAGAATCAGACATACAAAGAGATTATCAGAGATGTCGGACTTATCGTCCGCTAACTTGAGACGCAGACTCTCCAGTTCAATTATTTAAGAGGTGATTGACGAGTTTAAATTGAATTTTGAAGTAAAACGTCTCTCGCCAAGGAGAGTCCTCGACAACCCCTCTTTCTTCTAGAAGTGTGCATTCAAGCGATCCCAAATCTCCTTTGCAGTCTTATGACTACTGTAGGTCAGGGCGAGTATAGGGTTCAGAGAATTTAAGAGGTAGTCCCTGCAGAAGTCTTCGTCTTTTCTCCACTGAAGTTCGTTCACGTCCTCTTCGGTAGTGGCAAAATCACTCAGGACAGTGTAGAAAATCTCACGTTCCTTCATACCAAGTTGGACGTGCAGCTTCCAAGCATGGAAGTCGGAGAGATCGAACGACTCAAGCTTGACGATTTCGTAGGAGGTAATCTTCGACATCTCGCTAAAGCTAGAACAGTAAAAACCAGAAAGAAATCACCTGAATCGCACAAAGACGAGATGCGGGTCTTCGGATCCAATCCAGGAAATAAGTTTGCTCCTCCCCGGCTGAGTGCAATCACCGAAGAAACGATCTGAATAACAACACTTAGAAGCACACCGACTTCCCCCAACTAAGATCTGAATGGATTTGATGTAGATCTATCCACGAATTAAAGTTGTTGTTCTGGATCAAGCCCTGGATCGCACCAGCAGCTTCCAACCAAAGAAAAAAATTTGGAATAGTCAACCAAACTACACGGAGGAACTAGATCCAGCAAGGTGTGTCCTCCTCCTTATTTCAGATCAGCAAGAACGATCTAACCAGTTAGGCAACAGTGTTAAAATCCCAATTAGAGCAATCTTCTTCTCGATCTGGAGCAGGAACAGACAACAACTAGAGAAGCTCTGATCAGATCTGATAGGCCCTGTTGCAAATCTACAGATCCGGCGACGGGAACTTGAGATCTTCTTGCTTACGGTGGATCGGAGAAGTTGTGACAGCGCCAACGGAAACGGAGGAAATCTTCCTCTTCCTGGAAGGAAAGGTGAGATGTTGCTGGAGATGAGAAGATCAGCAACCTTCCTCCCTGGAATCACGATCAACGTCAGAAGTAGCGATTGACTGGAACTCCGGCAAAATCCGCGATTCGCGAAATCCGGTGGCTGCACTGGAGACCAGATTTGCTCGCAGGATTCCGATCGACGACAGAGAAAATTAGATCCTTCTCCCTTCTTCTCGATCGGGAGCAGACGATCGGCAGAATTGAGAAATCGCTGCAGTGGCTACGCGAACTGGATTGCGACGGAGGAATCGCGAAATCGCCCGAGAGCGGAAAACCCTAGCGGAGCGTTTTACTTTGAGAATGTGAAGGGAGTTCTCCGCTCAAAGTATTCTACAATACCTCATCTATGTATGAAATGAGTATTTATAGTACTTCCAGCGTAGAGCAAGACCCTAGTATGACACGAACCCGTTAACCTATTCCGAGTCGACCTCGACACGTGCGAACATATCATTGAATAAACCTAACAATTTTGTTCTTATGAGTTTAAAAAACTGAGGAACAAACTTAACCATAAGCTTGTTAAAGCTAGGTTGCAACCCAACAAACGATATGAAATATGAATACACCGTCAAAATATATATACACTTGAACAACTAAGCTATCTTGTGGTATGGGAATAATTGAGTATAGCCCCAAAGAGTGTAACCACAAGTACGTTAAAGCTATCTGACGGTGTGGAACTAAGAGCTTGTTTGACGGAGCAGCAGCACAGCGACATGTTGCATGGCACTGATTTTGTTGTTGCCCCGCCAAACAAAAAGTATGTTGTGCGAGGTGGCAAGAAGCCACCGCCCATGACACAGCTCAGCGCTACAGCCCTAAAAAAAGGCAGCAGGCTGCAACGCTGTTTTTTAATAATACTATAAAATAATTTTAAATGTAAAAAGTAAATATTATATATATACATGTATATATATATATATATATATATATATTTATATACATATATATACATAATTATTTATATTATATAAAATTTATAGTCATAAAATAATTAATTAGTATTTAATAAATTATATTAACATTTAAAATTTTTGATAATTAATTAAAAGATTAATATAATAATTTTTAAAGGTTAAAATTAAGTTTTAATAAAATTATATTAAAAATTAGTTATTAATAAATTATATTAACATTTTAACTTTTTTAATAATTAATTAATGTTTTAGTGTTTAATAATTTTTATTGCGGGTCACTCGAGTTGCTCGTGAATCGATCAAAGATGAATCGTCTAAGCTCGTGAGCGTGCATACGTGTGTCCTGATGTCCGTTTAGAATACCGAATGACCTTGAAATTGTGGGAGAATGTGCTCGTTGAAATTGTAGCGTTAAGCCGGACGAGATCGTGAAAAAAATATATGGCTCGTCCGAACATATTTTTGGAGAAGCTCATTAATATTAATATATTTATTTTTATAATTAAATAAAATTAATGTCGAAAAAATTGTTTATTTATTTTTAGATTTTGTAAATTCTTCGCTATCATTGTTTAATTCGGACTATTTAATTTTTCTTTTTTTTAGAAATCACGGTGGGGCCCATTTGAGGGGGGCACATGATATTCATCTCCGGGGCGTGTGTGGGACCCTCGTCGGATACATGAACACAGATCACACGAAATAAATTCTCAAGTAGGTTATTAAGGTGTGTGATCAAACTCACAGCCTCTTTTATCAAGCTCCGAAACGGAAGGTTGACAACTTGTAGAACTCGGGCTTTCAAAACGCCGAAGCCTAAGTATGGTGATGAATGGTCGAACCACAAGCCCTAAAGCTTAACCGCAAACCCCTAAAGTCCAAGCTATTACTCAATCAGCAAAATGATAACACCGTAAAAATATATATACACTTGAATTAATAATCTTTCTAGCGGTGGGACCGTGGGGGACTAATTAAGTATAGGTAGGAAAAAAATATTATTAAATACCTATTTAAACCTTTTTACATATACTTATATATTATGTAATATAATATATTATATAATATTAGGAGTGACATTGCACGGCCCCCCATGCCCCGCCCGATGCGCTCACACCGCTCGTAATCCCTCAAGCGCGGTGTTCTGTCTGTTGCTCCATTTCACTGTACGCTCAGGGGATTGCGAACGGGGTGAATGCCAACGAGCTGAGGTACTGTATTGTCTTTGCCACCGCCAAACGTCGCCAGGGGCGGATCTAAGTATAGTCCAGGGTGGGCAGCTGTCCACCCTGAATTTTGCGAAATGTTCCATACATTATGACGCACATTAAAATTTTTAATCGCGATTTTCACCCTCCGCCATTCCCGTGCCCTAGCTGCTCCCGACCGGTGCCCCCCCCATTCACCCTCCGCCATTCCCGTGCCGTAGCTCGTCTCGTGCCAGGCGCAGATCGCCAACCGTCAATCGCCATTCTCGTGCTGCTCCCGACCGGTGCCCCCCCATTCACCCTCTGCCATTCCCGTGCGGTATCCTCCTCCTCTTCTTCTTCTTCTTCGATCCCAGTTCGACGAAGATCGTCGAACGGAGATCGACGATCTCCGGTTGCCTGTGATCAACGAAAATCATCGATCTGACTCAGATCGACGAAGACCGCCGATCTGAGTTCGACGAAGATCGTCGAACTCAGACAACCGGATATCGTCGATCCCAGTTCGACGATTGTCGTCGAACTCCGATCGACGATTTTCGTCGATCACAGGCAACCGGAGATCGTTGATCTCCGTTCGACGATCTTCGTCGAACTGGGATCGACGATCTTCTTCGTCTTCTTCACGATCTTCTTCTTCTTCTTCAGTTCAAAAATTACACATTTTTGGACTGAAATTCAGTCCAGAAATCTGATTTCTGGACTGAAATTCAGTCCAGAAATCACTCAGTCCAGAAATCTGAATTCTGCACTGAAATTCCAGTCCAAAAATCTGATTTCTGGACTGAAAATTTCAGTCAAAAAATCTGATTTCTGGACTGAAATTCAGTCCAGAAATTGCTCTTTCAAACTAACAGTTAGGATTTGAGTGAAATTACACATTTCTGGACTGAAATTCAGTCCAGAAATCAGTCCAGATTGATCAAGGTCACTTTCCCTTGATTTTCTGCAGGAGAAATTGGAGTGAAATTGTCGCTGACGAACGGTCCAGATCTTTCTGCAGGAGAAATTTCTTGGATTGTTGTGCGACGGCCATAATCTCTTGGTTGAGGTAACGACGTTCCTCCACTTTCCTCTTGTGCAATTTGTCTATGTTTGTGTTGATTTTCTGTGAGGGTAATTTTTCTTGTATTAATACAGTTATTTGAATAATTTAAGTTAATCTTTTTAACTACATTATGAAATGAGTCTGCCCACCCTGACATTATTTTCTGGCTCCGTCACTGAACGTCGCTGCCCCCACCGAACGTCGCTGCCCCCACTGATCGCCGCCTCTCACATTGTCGCGGAAGTAGTACTGTCGTGTGGAGCACGGGGGACCCGTGCACTATCACTTATATATATTTATATATGTATGTGTGTGTAGATATATATACACACACACACATAGAGGTTCCGCCCCTACGACCAATCGAGACAGTACTTTAATTGTGATAGTTCACAGAGGGCCTCCGTGTCCGCGTGACATTAATTCGGACACGACGGCGCTCCTACCGCTCGTAAATCCCTGAGTGTTATACACCACTCGTCGTTCATTTTTGTGGTGTGTACGGGGTTTGTGAGTGGCGAGAACACATTTTTTATAGTAGGTAGATGAGTTAATCTATATGATAGCACATTTTAAAAAAATAAAAGAAGAAACACATAGATTTTTAAAAATGAAATTTTTTTAAATAGAGGCAGATAAAATTGAAAAGTGAATGTTTAACCAAATAATGTTTTTCCTTATTTTAATATTGTATGTGTGTCTAAATAAAATGAAATATAATGGCACAAAATGTGTTAACTTAGGTTCCGTTTGGGAGGACTTATTTTCACCGGTCAAGCGGTCATGACCGCATGAATCGGGACTTATTTTAAGTCCGGTTCATGCGGTCATGACCGCTTGACCGGTGAAAATAAGTCCTCCCAAACGAAGCCTTAGTGAGATAGAGAGAAAGAGAGAGGAGAGGGGAGAAAGAGTAGAGAACGCGGGATCCTTTCATTGATGAGAGAAAGAGAGGGAGAGATAAATACCTGGGACCCACGCCATCGAAATCTGCCATAAATATGTGTACTTCTTGGTTACTTCATCCTACTCATAATTACTTTATTATGCCTACTTCTTGGTTACTACTACTTAAGAGATTTTTAGGTTCGTAGTCTGTATGAAAATCTAGGTCCGAGAGCTATGGATCACCATTAAAATGCATGTGAGGCTCATGCATTTTGGGAGTGTGACATACACTTTTGCGCGGGCCCCATACATTCACCTTTTTCCATTGGTTCCGGTTCCATTCGGAAGCCCGGAAAGAAAAATTCCGCCTACTACTTCTCATAACATAAATTCAGCTGCAAACTGTCAAACAAGAAGTCATACCTCCAGATGCTTCGGCTCAAGAAAATGATGCTCAAAACAGCTACCACAATGCCCATCCAGTCATGCCACAACCCACAATTCAAAATCTTACACAAGACGCATAACAACCTGGATTGGGGACACCTACGAGGCAGAATAACACAAACAATGTGGCGATTCCACCGGGTTTTCAAATTTATAGCTTACAAGGTTAAAACATCAATACTACTAATCATTTATTATACGTCCCTACTTGATCCAGTTCATAACAAACAACACCAAACCTTATAACAGTCTACTCAAAAACACATTCATGAACTTCTTGCAAGAGATGCACAACTACGCGCGCAAAATTTTAGAAGGAGCGAGCGCAATCTAGAAAGATGATCGAGCAGTGTTCCTCAGTTAATACAACCAAAGAATTCATCAGTAATTGTCGAAAATCGACCAATACAATGCTCCAAGCTGACCTTCCTGTTAAACCATTTGAGATTGTTATCGAGCCAACACTTCAAGGCAACAAGTACTCAAAATCACGAAAAGATTCACAAAATCTTTTTCATTCACTTACGAATCAAATGTCTCCTTGCTAATGCATAGAAAACTTCACTGTCATAACCGACAACGCTCATCTATGCGCAAGGAATTGTTATCCGGCAATACAAGTACAAGTTCGTCTACTACCACCAGCTGCTTGCACTCACTTTGGTGCAAGAATTTTTTATTGCGAGACATTTAGAATGTATGGTTTTGGTGGTCCGGTGTGAGTAAGCCTCATCTCTGAATCGCCTAAATTGCTCGAAATTTTATTGACCCAGGCCCTGAATGGTCGACATTTCAAACAAAACATACATGCATACAACCACAACTTCTTTTTCACATCTACATGGGTAAATCTAGATGAACGAATACCAACATTTGATCATGGTTTTATTGATTTTTGCTTTTGTGGTTACACATCACATGTGCGATGTTGGATCCATTGATCCCAATGTCATGAATTTGAAGAAGGACCGACAAACAATGTATACACATGTTGTGATCTAACTTGTGTTCAAGATTAATGATTGCAGATTGTCCTGATAAGCAATGATGAGACATGTAACCGATGTGGCTAAGACAGATAAGTTCTTACATATGTAGTGGAAAGACAAAAAACTATCCAAGTCCACAGGCGTTGAGTGAAGATCATTCATTCAACGTCAGATGACTTATAGTGCTGAGTAAAGCCTATTCAGTCAAAGCCATGAAGTGACAGGCTTAGAATATGGCTATGTCCACAAGCGTTGAGTGAAGTCAACTCACTCAACGTCATACAACAAAAGGCTGTGAGTCAGGCTAATAACAGTCTAAGCCTAAAGAGAAATAAGCTTTGAAGTGGCTAAGTCCACAGACGTTGAGTGTAGCTCTCTCTCTCAACACGTTAGCTTCAAAATAGTTAAATAGTTGAGCTCAAAGTTCGTCGAGCAGAGCTAATCATTCGTCAAACTAAGCTCAGAGTTTTAGAAATTTGGCTAAGTCCAATTTCATCGAATTGAGTTCAGAGTTCGTCGATCTAAGTCTTGGTTCGTCGATCTCAGCTTCCACTTGTTCGTCAAGCTAAGCTCTATATTCGTCGAACTGAGTTTTTACTTATTCATCGAATTGAGTTCTGAGTTCGTGGAACTCAAACTGATTTCTGAAAACAGAAAATCTGGCTAAGGTAGAAAGCGTTGAGTGAGGCGTGCTCACTCAACGCTCTCAACGCCTTTATACATAATGATTTAAAGCATAAAGCATTGAGTGAGGCATGCTCTCTCAACGCTTATATTCCTGAAGAAGCAGAAATGGCTAAGGTAGATAGCGTTGGGTGAGGGATGTTCACTCAATGATCTCAACACCTAAAAATAGAATGAGTGAAGGCACATGGCGTTGAGTGAAGTATATACACTCAACGCTCTCAACGCCATGCATGTAGAAGAAGCTGCAGAGATTGTTAAGGAAAAAAATGTTGAGTGTGTATTACTCACTCAACGTTGTAAACGCCTAGAAACAAATTTTTTATTCTAAGTAGATTGGCGTTGAGTGAAGGTAACTCACTCAACGCCAAGAGACAGTAAAATTGTCTAAGTAAATTGGCGTTGAGTGAAGCTCACTCACTCAACGCCTATACTACCGATGTTTGAATTTTGACTAAGTCTTCGGGTGCTGATGTCATCAAGTCAACAATATTCAAATTGTTAGCGGAAAAGTCATAGCACATGACAAAAGGCGCCGCAGGCCTACTGTACTTCAGTTAGGCGTTAAAGCAAAGATGCAGTCATCATTAATGGTGTGGGACCCACTGCTAAAAGAGTCGTTGGGTTACAATAAATAAAAGAAAATGCTCTTTACATAAAGAGTTATCTGTTACAAAAGTTCTTCACAATCGCCATTGTTTTGTATGTGACTGAAGAACAGAGAGCCCAAGACAAGCAAATCAAGAGGCAGATCAAGTTAGTTGTTGAGATCAACACTTTCAACAACAAGATTGATGGTGTCATTTTCATCTGCACCAACTAGCAAGCTCAGGGTGATTCTCTAAAAAAAGCGATGGCAGCTAGGGTCAACCCTTGCTGCAAGTACTTCACAGATCCATCCAATAATTTCTACTGAACATTCTCTTGGAGAGCTGTGAAGAAGAAGATAGAACTGAGTAGTTGGGTCAGTTCAGAAAGGAGTAGAGAAGCTGATTTACAAGTTGCTTCCAGCATAAGCTAAAGCTTCTACATCATTATTGTTATGAAGAAGAGAGAGCTAAACCTTTAGTTTAGTTCAGAAAGGGGCGGAATAGTATTCTGCAAGTCACTTCCAGCTCAAGTGGATATACTTGCTGTTGTGAAGTAGTTTGGGACTAAGGTGCACTTTCTCCAGTAAAGTAGACACAAGAAAACATTCCTGGTGTCATAATGGGGGGCTGAGTCTAACTCACCCAAGGTTGATTGTCACAGAGGAATTCTTCTTGAGTTCAATCAAGAACCTCAACAACCCACTTTCATTTTCTAGGATCTATTTGGATCTGAGCTGTAGAGCCTTTTAGTCTGAGGTAGGTGATAAGTGTTTCATTGAGCTGTAGGTGCCTGGAAGGGCACTGAGGTAGGTACCTTGAAGGGTACTAAGCTGTAGGAGTGCTGCAACACTCTGAGAGTATGGCCTTGTGCCTGAAGTTGTAGGGCTGAAAAGCCCGAGCTGTTGTCCTTAGAGATAATACTGAGGTAGGTGGTTTGAGGACCACTGAGTTGTAGGAGCACTGCAAGGCTTTAAGGTAGGAACCTTTGTGGTTCTGAGTTAGGGTTCTGAAGAGAACCTGAGTGTAAGGCTGAGGGTCTGAGGTGTAAGCTCTAAAGAGCATTTTGGAGGAGTTTGGGCCTTGACCAATAGGAAGTTGGCAAGGTGGGAGGAGAGTGGATGTACTCAAAGATTGAGGAACCACTATAAATCTTTGTGTACTCTGTTATGTTGACTTTCTTTGTTCAGGTATCTCATCTTGAAAGCAGAAATTAACCAACCATTAAAGCAACAGACTAAAAGAAATTAAAAGATAGCCACTAAGGACTAAGAAAACTATTCACCCTCCCTCTAGGTGATTTAGTTATCCTTGAAATAAAGACTTTCACATGGTATCATAGGTGTACAACCCCGTGTTCGTCGAACGGGCCCCACCAGGAAGATCGAGCGGACCCCGTCCCGCGACCAGCACCCAAGCGACAAGCAGACATGCGACAAGGGGATGGTCCGCTCCCGCTCACCTCAGGCGAGCGAGCCAGGCGAGACGGCTCCCCTGTCTCTCCCGCTCGCTCATAGAATCGTCGACCGGAGCGGGGGCGCCGATCGTTGAGCCGGTACTCGCGGATGGGCTCGGCGACCCGCGATTTGCGAGCCGTTCGAGGGTCATAATGGCCGCCTGCCCTCCCCTATACGCGACCTGGTCTCTTATCCGCCTCGGCAGAGGGCTGGCGGGTCGCGGCGGTCCGGCTCGCGTTCGCCCGAGAAGCATAGGCGAGCCGCTAGAACCAGGTCGCGCCCGCCTCTCGCGGAGAGGGATGGATGGCGGGCTGACCCCCCCCCCCCCCCATGGGTGCGCATAGCCTCTCAGAACAACGGAGCCACGCTGTTGGCAGACCCGGTTGGACTGCGCATAGCCTCTCAGAACAGCGGAGCTTGGCTGTTGACAGACCCGATCAAGGGCTTTTTGGTATTTTCAGGTCAGTTCTCTTGGTTATTGGTAGTTCAGATTCCAAAAACTATAAATGAGACCCAAGGGGTACCCCAGAAGGCACGCTTTCAGTGCCTCCTTGCTCCAGTTTTCAAGAGCTTTCTGAGGGTACCTTAGCTCAACATCTGGCTAAGGAGGGGAAGTGCTCTGAGATCTTCCGGGTGTGTGGTGGGACGTCCCTGCCGAGCTCTTGGGTCTGTTTCTCCTTGTCTTCTTTGTTGTTTTTCTTGCAGGAGCGGAGTAGGCGCGAGACCACCCCTTCCCCGAGGGACGAACTCCACAGGAGACCGGATTCTGGTTTCAACAATAGGGAGGTTGCTCAAAAAGAACTTAACAATCTTAGTTGACCTCCAAGGATTGCTAAAAGGTTAAACTTATGTGTTCAAAGAAGAACCATAAGATGTGGAACTCCATGAAGCATCAAATATGTAGAGAAGACAAGAACATCATTGGGTTGTTGGCTGCTCTTGGTGAAGACAAAGTCCTTCCAGATGCAAGAGCAAGAATCAGGGCCCCTCTGTCACATTCAGAGAGTGACACAAAGGTGGATGAAGCTGAAGAAGGTGAATACAGATGTTATGGACCAATAGCTACACCAAAAGAAGAATCTTGCCAGGATCAGCCTGGTCAAAATAAGGTATATCCCCATCTAGCTTATCCTCAAAGTCTGGATATGAATCCTATACAGACTCTGATGTCTCCTCATCAAGTGATGATGAGGGTCCTTTGACAGATGATGATATCAATCAATTGATTGACAATCATGTTGTCCTTCTGAAAGATTTCAAGGAAAGCAAGCTGCTTGTTAAGAAACAAGTAGAGGAAATAGCCTCCCTATAGAAGACTGCTTCCCAGCAAGATGAAGTTTCATCCTTGTTATGTCTAAAAGAGAGGGAAGCAGCACATCTAAAGATCATGGTAGATATCCATATTGAGTCCTTAAAATACAAGGACTCTATTATCAAGAATTTTGAAGAGAAACTTGACAGGGAGAGAAGAATTGTGGCTAACTTCTCTAAGATAGATTCTATCAAGAGAAGATCTGAATCTGAGTGGATTTCTAAAGTGATCAAATCTTAGAAAAGAGGCCAAGTTCCTGTTAGGCCTCAGCCTACCTTTCACAAGGTAATTCTCTCTTCCAACAGGTATGCCCAAGACTCTAGGGATGGTCACTGAAGGAATGTATATCTTTCTTGTAAGACTAAAAATGTCTCTTACAATGAAAGAAGAAAGGACAGGGGTCAGACTGCTCAGAAGGCTCACCATGAATAAGTGCAAAAGGCCCATCCTGGATCTTTTGTATTTAATGCACCAGCTCCATCACTCTTGAGCAAGGCAGTGGCCTTTTCTCAAAATCTCCTTGCTCACACTTAGACCAAGGGTAAACCTGCCAGGAAGAAAGACTTGGAATCTTCTAAGGCCACCAACAACATGTCCACTGCAAAGAGAACTACTGCTGATAGACCTTGTGAAAAACCAAGCTCTTCTCATGACAGTCCCACTCTCAGTCAAATTGTGACTAAGAGAATTTGGAACAAGGAAGTTGCTCTTCCTTCTGTTCAGTCTGCAATCAACCATGTTGCCAGACCTACACAGAAGAGAAGATATAATATTCGTGAGTGCTGGTGTTGTGACAAAGTGTCACTTTGCCATAAATTGTTGGCATAACCCTAGTGTGCCAAGGGCAAGAGAAAGTCTTCCTGACAGGGATCCTGTAGGTAGATACTTGCATTTTCAAACTAACAAGGACCTAGGAACCAAGTCAGCTTGGGTTCCTAAGGTATGGTAATTCTTTCTTGCAGGATAATCCAAGTGGTCATAACCATTTATGGTCCTTGGACAGAGATGTACCAGACCCAAGTCTGGGTACAAGGGACAATTCAACTTATGATCATACACAAGATGTCAAAGACAAGTGCAACTATTAAGGGGGAGCTTACAAAGGAAAGGCAGATGAACATCAAAGGCTAAAGTTCAGAAGCAAGGTTGCTGGTTTGCTCAGAGACTGAGAATCTAGCATGGGCTTCAAGTCTACAGAGTAGAGATAAGTAGAATTCACCCTTCTTTAATTCTACTACTTAATTGCAAAATTGATTACACATGTATAAGATAGGGAAATTGAAACAATGACTGAGAAGATATAAAAACATTAATCTAAACAACTCTTCTCAATAAATATGTTAGTGACTCACATGTTCACCATGCCACAAGAAGTAACTTGTCTCAACATACCCAAAAACATATTACATATGGAATACTAGGTTGAGTCAATTGAGGTTGGGGGCTAATACACTCTCAGTTGGAATTAATACAAGTTATATTGAAATTATGTCTAATTGCACCCCAATAGAACACATTTTAGAATGTGTACTGCAGGTCTATATTACCCTTGCTAGTTAGGACAACACAGTTAGGGGCTAGTTGAAAATTTAATTACTAAAGAAAACTGATGTTAAGCAAAACAAGCTTACTCAACAAATATTGGAGAAAAGATGGACTGCGGATAGGTGTCGGGTTTCAATCCTGGCCATTGATCAAGATTAAACAACAAATATGAATTAGTTACTTTTCGCCTTCTTTTTAGGAATACCTATAAATAGAAGTGTTTGTGCAATAAGCCAAGTCACTATTCCTTACCCTCTCCCACCCGCATTCGCTAAATCGACGAAAAGCGGCTTTCTCTAACCTTCTCAAATTCTCTGGCGAAATGGCGCCCAAGGGACAAGATTTCCTTTTCAAAGGAGCAGAGGTGGTTTGAAATGGATTCGTCGATGCTCTGGAAGAAGTTTAGTAGGTGCTTAATCTTCGACATAAATCTGACCTAGCCTTCATCCTGAAGGAACCCTGTCTTCTATGGAAGAGGGAAGTGCTGAAATTATTCACCAATGCCAAAGCATATGCTTATGCTGGTAAAATTAAGACCATAGTAAGCGGGAAGAAGATCAACATAACTCCCAAAAGGCTCTGCAAGGCTCTGCAGTTGCCAAAGATCTCTGCAATTGAGAACGAAGAAGAGCTATTACTGGACAATGTAAAATCGGCTATAAAATGGTGTGGACTTTCCAAGCACACCACCAAATCAATTCTAAGGAAAGAACTTAACCTGAGAGGTAAGTTTCTAGCCGATGTCATCAGGAAAGCCCTGATATGCAAAACAGGCTCCCATGATAAAATCTCAAAAAGGATGTTTGAACTAATGGCTAGGATCATATTGTCCAAAAGAACTGATTGGGGAAGAGTGGCGTTTGAGAGAATAATGGACTGCATGACTGAGCCAAACTCAGGGAGAATCCTTTCACTATATTTGTGGGAAACAGTCCCAGATATTCTGAATCTAAGACTTGGTGCAAGGATACACCACATGAGAAGGATGGACATCAGGATGCTTGAGAGATGGGACAGGGTCCTTCAGCCCCATGGTCCAGAAGCTGTGGAGAGGAAAGGAAAGAGAATTGCTGCTACTGAACCCAACTCCTCTAGTAGCTCATCTAAGGAAAAAGGGCCTCATAATCCTGATTTATCATCATCTGCTGAAAAGTCCAGAAGGGACATAAATATTTAGGTTTCTACCTCTTTTGTTCTTACCCATCTGAGTCATGTAAGCAGATTAGAGTCTGATATTGTTCCTGAAGTGAATGATACTGCTGCTGAGTTAGCTGGATCTATTGGAGAGGAAAGAGATGATTTGCCTTCAACCAAGGATGCTGGGCAAATAACAGAAGAAATTGTCGACAAAATATCTGCAAGATTGGAGGAAGATGCCTCAAGATTGAAAGATGCAGATAGGCATATGCTTATGTCAGATAATGATGATGCTCCTAGGCCTCAGAGTGAGGGGGAGATCAAAGTAGCCTCAGACAAATAGATTGCTATTTCTGAAGATGAGGAACTACATGATAAAGTCTTGGAAACTCCAAGTGCTGATGAAGAGTATGCTCCAATTAAGGGGGAGCAATTGGTGCAAGAGATAATGCATGATACATGATTTGTAGGGGAGCAACTAAATGTTCCTACGATAATGGTACTGACTACTACAGCTGATAAAGAGGTTGTTGCTACTGTTTTTGACCGCATGTAATTGAAAGCATGACAGAGGTTGAGGGGGAGATACCATCTGATCTCCTTGCTCATGAAGTACATGATTTAGTTTCCTCAGAAACTGAGAAAGAGGAATACAGTCATAAGAAATCTTACTCTCCACCGCATCCTGAAAATGACACATCTCAAGAAACAGGGAGCAAGCCTGTACAAGAAGCTCAAGATGAGGGGACATCTATCAGAGTTGATCAGTTACCACCAACTTTCATGGCCCAGCTAAAGGGTCTGCTGGATGAACAAAGAAGGGCACTCCAAAACTATATGGATGATGACCTCAAAGATGTTAAAAATGATCTTGCAGCTGAGATCAAATCTATAAGGTTTGAACTTAATCTGTTGAAAGGAGAAACAATAAAATTCTTCACAAGAGCTGCTGGAGCTGTAGACGTTATAATGGAGAAGCTGGATGTGTCAGGCCAGAACATTCCTATTATTATATAAAATCAAAAGATCCAGGTCAAGAATAGTGTGACAATTCATGAAAATGATAAAATTCTGAGAAGTGAACAGAACAGTGAAATCTTCACCAAAATGGATGTCTGCACCAAGATACTTGATGACCACATGTTGGAAGTCAAGAATAATGTCTCTGCTGGAGTGAACTACTTGGAAGCAGAAAGAGGCAAGACAAGCAACTCTCAGAACAATACTTTAATTGAAGAAGCCAAAAAAGGAGAGAGAGAGAAGCCATAAGGACCAATACTAAAAATATGGTCTGGCCAACAAATGTTGTGAGAGGCTCATTGGGATTAGAGCCAGTGTAATATGATAATATCCTAATGATGCCTGCTCAAGTACTAGAAACCTTTAACAGTGAGACGACTCAAGATAACCAAGAGTATGAGATGTATATAAAAGATCATGATAGTGCTGGTAATCAGTAGGGAGTGCAATGGGCCTGCAGGCCTTGATGTTTAGGCTTACTACCAGTGGTGTCGTGGGGCGAGACAAGCTGTCAGGCCCAGGAAGGGTTATGGCGGGCCTCTGAGCTCTAAACTCGGGCTGCTGGTAGGTCGGCGACGTCGTGGGGAGGCCCAATGGGCCTAAACTCTGGTCGTTACATGTAATAAGACTCTCTTATCAAGGTTGCGGGTTTGAGACCCCGTGGCAACAACCTACCATTGCTAATAAACAGGCGTGGAGATTTGGTTGGGGTGCAATATGCCTGCAGGCCTTGATGTTTAGGCTTACTACCAGTGGTGCCGTGGGGCGAGACAAGCCGTCAGACCCAGGAAAGGTTGTGGCGGGCCTCTGAGCTCTAAATCCGGGCTGCTGGTAGGCCGACGATGCCGTGGGGCGGCCTAGTGGGCCAAAACTCGGGCCGTTACACCGTCAGTAGCATTGGCCAGGAGATCCTAGCAGTCTGCCATGGATTATACGCATTCCGCCAGTTCATCATAAACAAACAAGAGATATTAGTAAGAACAGATTGCGAAGCAATAGTAAAATTTTACCAAAATAGAAATAGAAAGAAAATTAGCTACAAACAATGGACTAATTTCATGGACCACATATTAAATCAAAATTACAGAGTATTATTTGAGCACATCAAAGATATCGATAATAAACTCGCAGACCAACTGTCTCGCATCCTGCAAAGTAATTAATGGACGATAACGAAAGACTTCTCATATTATACGCAGAAAATAGACGTTACTTGAGAATTTTAGAATATTTAGAGCAAAGTCGACAAATATTGCACCCAGCATATAAAAATTTATCCAGAGAAGTAACCGACAGTAATCTTCATTTCAGAACTAGTAATCAAATCGCGTTGCTCCAACAGTGCCTAGTAGACAACTTATAGAATGACAGAAAATCCAAAAATTATAAAGATATCGTGGAGTGTGTCTGCGGACACTTTCCTTCTTAAATAGTCAGAGTAGTCATGGTCTCTTAAAAAAGAATACATCAAGTAGCATTCAACTGAGGCCCAATCAGATCCCAGACTATCATATGCTAAAAACATCTCTAACTATAGCAGAAAATAAAATAGCAGATCTTAAAGATCAAATTAAAGAGTTATAGGATGTAGCCAATCAGTATATTATGGAACTGGTTGACGCTGAGGAAAATTGGCAACAATACTCATCATCACTCAAACATGTAAAAAGTTATGTTTTAGCCAAAGTATTACAAAAGCAAATAGAACGCCAGTGTAATTACCAAAAAATACTTAGAAATCTGGCGACTTCGAAAGAAGACATTATTAAGTGGGCCAGGATAGAATGCATAACCTACTCGAAATGAGGGGTAACAAATTACATTTCTCATATCTAAGATTACAGATAGACATAGCAAAATTGACCGATATAACAATATCGGGAGTAGAATTTATCATTCCAAATCTAATAGAATTAGGATTAATCACCCGCCTCCTCTTCACTCGAAAGCGGCATGTTAGGCATATACATGAAACAAGAATAGCAGAAGTTATATTTCAGTTACTATATGCAACACATTATGGAAGAGTAGTAGAGGCCCATATACGGGCAATCCCTCCCTGCTACGAGCCTAATTGTCTAGAAAATAATAAAAGGGAGATATACATCTTCCGGTTTAAAGAAAAGCCAGTTATCCTGGCTAATCATATAGATATCTCCAAAATAGTCAGCTCAGAGCTCTGCAGCCTACCTCAACAAATCAGAGCCCTTAGAAGTTATAAAAAAGTGTACGATGTAGACCTCTCGTACAGTAGAGTTCTAGCAGCTGAAACACGAGCTTTTCGCATATGGCTGGAACAAGAAGATGTAAAATTATTTTATCCAAGGGGCCTCAGCTTCAAAGACCCAAATCACAAGCTGACGAAGCATTGTGAGAGAAATGGAATTAAATACTTTGTCCAAAGATATGACTGTCTTTTTGATGATGAAGACTCCCAAGCAGAAGAATCGACAAAAGTGACAGCATAGACAATTATACATGGTCATGTAGACAAATGGTATAAGTCATGTAGACAAGCAGTAGAAGGCTAGACTCTGCCCCTAGTTTTTGTCGGTGGTTTTCTTCGTTATTCGATCTTATCCCATTAGTCGCTACTGTGGCTTCCACCACAGAAAAACTGTGGATGAGGTGTGAATAAATTACATAAAGTATGGGAGAATCTTTCCACGACCACAGCCTTCTGATTTAATAAATACAAGGCCGTAGTGCGCCTTTTATTAAAGAAAGTGGAACTTTAATAAGTGGAGCTGGTGGAGGCATCTTTTATTATATTAAATAATAAGTGGAGATGGTGGAGACATCTTTCTACAGCCTTATGCGCCTTTTATTATATTCAGTAATAATTGTACCCGTTTGCATCTAGGTTGAAGGCTCGCCCCTCTATAAAAAGAGGTGAGAGATAAGCTCTAGGACACACTATTTTCTTTACAGAGTTCATAGTGAGTATTTGTAAGAGTTTGAGCTTGTGTTTTTTGAGTTCTTGTGCAGTCTTACTGTAAGTATATTTCATATTTTGAATAAAAATTAGTAAGTTTTCTTGATCTTATCTTGTGAATGTTTAGTGAGTAGTCCTCCCCCCTCTCCGGAGGAAAAGAGTATGAAGATATTTCACGCGATCTAAAGATGGTCCACAGGTGTATGTACTCGACTATATACCGGTGGATTACTGAGTTATAACAAGCTCATCACATGGGTGGCTGAGGCCAATCCCAACGATGTAAAGAGGATTAAATAAGGAAATTATAACAAAAATTATATTAGTATGAGCTCGGGGGCCGGGGAGAAGAAGTACCGCCAGACGAGAGGTTGTAGGGAAAAAGTATCGCAGCAGCAGGCAAATACTGACATGAACAACTTTGTTATAAAATCTAAATTTACACTAATTGAGATCGAAGGGGACGTAGTAAGGACTCACGAGATATCTTGCGCTCGGGATGGCCCTCCTACAGATCATCTTTAAGGAAGTGAAAACAAGTATGTTCGAAGTAGACTCAGAGAGGAGAGGATTTGTTAAAATTGTTTTCAAAACTAAAACTTTGGTTTTATAAAATAAAAATTAACACTTTGATTTTATAAAATAGTAGTCTCAATAATGATGAAAATAAAAGAAGTTAAAATCCAAAACTCCTACCTAGTAACCACTCGGGTTATTAGAAGTAGTAGAATAAGAGAGGTAATCGTAGGATTAAACCAAACAATCTACGACCCCCTCTTAAAATGGTATCATAGGTAGGATGAACAATTTTAAAAAATTCGACTATTTAGATCTAGAAATATTTCAGAAAAATACTCACACAGTCCAGGTAAATAGCGATTATAAGCACGAATGTTACTACTGTCACCACTCGCACACACATTTACTGCACAGAACGAATAGCCAATTAAATACAATGATAGATTTATTCATTAGCCTTAGTAAAACATTAGATTTAAGGACAAAAAAATATATGAATTTACAAATTAATATAGAATCCTTAAATCATAAAAATAAGCTCTTAAAATAAATAACCACCAATCAGCAGTATATCACGAACCAACTCACTCATGTGTATGAAAATTAAAGATAATAATGCATGAAAAAGAAACTCTCGTAATCATGAACACAATTCTGCAAAAATTAGAAATAAATCATAAAGATTTACAAACAAAATATAATAACATTGAAACCATACTTTACGAAATAAAAAGAGCATAATGGAGTCTGAAGCATATAAAGAGGCCATTAGACATACAGATTTATATTTTAAAAATTCCATAGGATTTAGTAACCACGATGCACAAGGTGGGAGTGGTAAAATTTTAATTAGACAAAATAATACCATAATCCACTTGTTAATTCAGCTATATAATAAAATAGAGAGCACAATACAAAAAGAAAATGGATATAAAAAAACTCCCAAATCGAAGGATTAATAGGACAATTAAATGACTTAAACATAGGAAAAGAAAAACATTCAAAACCACGAGAGCCATATAAATTGGTATCATAAAAAGATGAGTTCTCAAGCGATAGCAACAACCAATAAAACCGTAACATTAAAAAATAGTCAAGTCGGCACACCCTCATTTCTAGGACAATTATTACGACAAAAACCAAAAAAAGAAACGATTTTAGAAGAAGTATTGGACGTCGAACAAGATTTAGTGTTATACAATAACCATCAAATCAGCCTCCTAAACCTGAAAACGTTATACCACGTAGGACGATTTAATTTTAACACACAATTATTAAGGATTAATAGAGAAGAAGAACTGCCAGTTACAAACTCCTCTAACAATATAAAATTAATCAGCCAAAATACAATAAGCCAGATAAAACAGACAGATAAAAAATTAGTCCATCTCAGATTAATAGTCATCGGATTAAAAGGACTAGCCAGGAAAAAAATTAGGAACAAAAGTCCTAATTACCCTCTTAGATAAAAGATGGCAGTCGGACGCCCGCAAGGTAATGATCGCCGCCATGGAAGTGGACATGTTAGGAAACAAAGGAATATTCTATTGTAGTCCGGATTTCATGGTTAGTATAAAAGACATTGATAAAATTGAATTCGGAATCCAATCAAAAGGATACAAAGATTTCACCGGACACAACAACCTGTTAATAAATATCGGTTTATTAGGAAAATTAACCAACAACAGTACCACAAAATACAAACTTAATATTGAGCATATTATAAATGCCATAAGCAATACGAGTGTGAAAATGATCCAGCCCATGGACATTAACCCAGCCATACTGGAAGGACTAGCTTGGAATATCAGTGATAATTTAACAAATAGAACAATAAGTTTCCCGAATAATAGTCTTTTATACAAAAATTTAGACAACACTTATAGTCTAAGATTTCAAGAATATATGCATAAACCGATCCCTGAACAAGACGAGATAGACTCTGATGTGAAATCTCTGTGAAATGAATAGAATAAAAGACGGTCATATAGTTAGGTATAATTACAAAGGTACTTACGATGACCAAATTAGGCTAAAAAATAGAATGAAAACTGAAGGACTAATGTATGAATTCGATAGTCTTGAAATTAATGAATCAGGACATTTAGTAATGCGTAGAGATTTACTGCTCCAAGAAGAACCAGAGACAGAGTTATACACCACAACAGAGTACAAGCAGCAAATAGAATTGGTTAATGGAGAATCTATATCCCAAGAAAGTAATACATATACATTTAACATAGATATTGACAACAAAATAGGACAACCGCCTAGACATACATACGACTATCGAGGAGAGAGAAACTAATAAACCTAAAGGAAAACAAATGTCATTAGAAAACATAGATAAAAAGTTATTAATAGATGATGAAAGATTATTAAATATCACGGCACATGACCCCCCAAAATTACCAAGAGTATTGGAAATATGGAGCCAAATGGTAGTTAAAAAAATATGATGAATTAGAGATCATCAAGTCACCTGAAGAGATGTATAATTATCTTGAGAAGTTTTTAGGAGAAACAACAAGAGCAATTTGAGAATCTTATAAAAAAGAATATCCCCAAGACTTTAGCCGAGATATTTCATTATGCGCAAATCATATAACTTCATAAATAAGATAACATACTTGTTATTATGATATCAACCAAATATTACTCCAACAACCTAGATAGAAGCCATTAGGAGATTAGAACAACTCCAAATCAGGAAATGACATTACATCAAACCATTCATCCAAGATTATATGTATTATAGCAGTATTGCAGGATGTTTTTATGATCAAATTATAGGAGAAAAACTATTCCTAAAATTACCAGATCAAACTATATGAAATATCCTTAATATATAATAAAAACTGATATGAAAACTCGAATTGACATATCCCTGACATCTGACATCTACAACCTTGATTATAATACTTTATAAAATAAGTTTATAATATATAATTATATTACTATATATATAGAGTCACAATTCACATGATCACAAATTAAGATAAAAAAATATTATTATGGAGAAAAATATATATTACAAATTACATACGTTCGATTCAAATAATAATATAAAAAGAAAAAAAAATCATTATTGACAAAAATTCAAATTGTTCGATCATAATTTCCACATGTTTGGCGGGGCCGCCCGCTTAGCTCCTCTTCAACTTCTGATGAGCTATCTTCGATTAATAAAATATGTTACCTCCTCTTCATAGCATCCAAGTGATCCTTATAGTACATACAAATTTCCAACGACTATTCATTCATGCGACTCCTCAGCTAGATTAAAATCTTGTAACTCAAAGAGAACACAAACTCTGAAGCTAATACTAGCTTGGATTGTTAGAAAATGACAGCCATGAAGGTCATAATAATATTCATATTAATTTTACTTTTTCATCATTGTAAAAAATCAAAATTTTCTATTTCATTTGTACTAATAAAATCTTGAAATTGTATTTTAGTATATAATCCTAATTATGTTAACATTATTCTTGACTTTTGATCATTAACAACACTTTTATAATTAATTGATGAATTTGATGCTGATCTTGGTGTTGATTAGATAAGTGGAACTGCAACTACACGACTGATTGATAAAGTTGGTAGAGTTAGAACTTGAATAATTTTCACAAAGCTTTAGGTGCACAAATTCAATTGTCATCCACATATTTACTAATTTCATCATAATTTATACCATGACAAAACTCAAATGACACAGAATCTAGGCCTTTATAGTCATATTTATATAAATATTTGATACTTCGATGCTACTGCATAGCTCAACGTTGATGTGTTAGTCATATTTTAGTAGAAGTCATTGGTTATAAGGAACAACTCATCTATTCTCAATGCGCAAATCTGCAGATCGACTGATGTTAATGAACATGTTATCATTTCGATGTCAGTATTCTGAGTATGAATCTATTCGTTGAACAGTTTTTTTTAAGAATCGCTTTAGGAAGCCTTAGTTGTAATTATTATTTTTATGCATTCTATAGAAAAAGCAAGATGGCCTCATGAGTCATGTATCATATGCTTTAGAACAACATTGTACAGTTCAGGCTCTTCGGCTTGTACTGGTATTTTGACTCTAATAATGGAGTTGTAGTTGTCAGGAGTATTTAGCTTATTATTTTCATTAAACATGAAAAGAATGTGTGCATGTGGTAGCCCCCGCTCCTGAAATTCAATAACGTGCACGTGTGCGATAACCCTTCTCAGTGCACCTCTTTGGAAAAGGTCATCCTTTAAACACTATAATTTTGTATGAAAAATCCTTGATACTAAATTTGGATGATCCTGACGTGTCTAGTCTGGGCACAACTCATATTTTATCTTATCCCAAGATGGATTGCATGTCATTGTAAGGAATATGTCTTATTTTTTGTAGTTGTGCACAACATCCATTGTGTCCAGCTATCTCTACTACATATCACATGGAACTCCAATAAAAAATCCGTAGAATAGTTTTTCAACCAACTTCAACAGTAATAGGTTGCATGACAAAATATGAGTAATGTGAAGATATTTTTAATGACAGAGTTAGTGTACAGATGAAGTACTTACATATGTCATTCTCTCTGTTCGTTATGCAATATTGTAATCCTTTGTATATCTTTGCTCATACATCACTTTGATGCGCCAAGATCCACCGTAATTTTTAGGTACAACTTTAATACAGTTGTCTACTACGTATTGGTGAAAAAGACGTCCAAAATGCAGTAACATTAATAGTACAAAACGTGAATTTATGGTTAGAAAAGAAATTTTTAATATGAATATCGAGAAAATAAGTGCAACCAATACTCGGTTGAAGTGTGCATACATGTAGCATGTACGAATAGTAATAAAAACATCTTATTCCCACAGTACGTTCTAATTCGTGTTTACCTGATCATACGTAAATCTTGTATGGAAGCATCAATGGATATTGCAGTGGATCGTAAAAACCAAAGTACTACTTGAGAGTTAGCAAATATTAAGAAGTTATCTCGATGATTATGTTGCATTTGTTGGCTTTTGTGCAGTCTTCTCTGCCAACCATCACTGTAGTAACTTGAAATGCTATTGGAATAGAGTATTTTCTCTCAAATGAAGGTCTTTCTTTAATTAGTAATCTGCATTGTTGTATGTTTGGGCACTTTGCAATGGGCCTGCAGGCCTTGATGTTTAGGCTTACTACCAGTGGTGCCGTGGGGCGAGACAAGCCGTCAGGCCCAGGAAGGGTTGTGGCGGGCCTCTGAGCTCTAAATCCGGGTTGATGGTAGGCCGACAACGCCGTGGGGAGGCCCAGTGGGCCTAAACCCGGGTCGTTACAGGCGGGACCTTTTTCTTTAAAATTTCCACTACTGTACCGACATATCTGCTCTTCATTTTTTCCTGTATATTTATGGGGTTTACATTTTAGAATGGCTCCCCATCTGATTTCACATCCATCTGTTTCTATTATTAGGTATTCATCATCTAATGATAATCTTAAGTCTGGTAGAGATTCAATTGTTTCTTTTATTTTTTTTATTTGTTTCTTATCTTCGCCATTAAATGCCTTCTGCGTGCTCTTCATTTTACTATATAATGAGCCTGCTAATTTCCCTAGATATTTAATGAATGGTCTTGCATAATTTTCCAACCCAAGGAATTGTTGTAAATGCTTAATAGTTGTGATAGGTGGAAAGTCCAGAACCTTTTTACTTATATGTTCTTGGAGTTTTATTTTTTCCTGCCCTAGAATTACTCTAAGGAGTTCTATATTTTTTCGAAATAATTGGGCCTTTTAGGTGTTAATAACTAATCCTTGTTTCATAAATTATGATAACACTAATTTTAAATGGCTTATATGTTCTTCATGTGTTTTTGAGTGTACTAAAATATCATCTATATAAACACTTATAAAATTTCGATATTTATTGAATATATCATCCATTTTTCTTTGAAAAATGCTAGGTGCATTTTTTAGTCCAAAAGACATCACTAACCATTCAAAGTGTCCTAGTGGGCATGTGAATGTTGTCCATGGAATACTATTCAGATGCATCCTTACTTGCCAAAATCCTTATTTTAAATCAGATTTGCTAAAGACGTAATGGTTTTGGATGCTATTGAGTAACTCATTTTTATCAGGAATATTGTAAACATCATCTATGGTGTTATCATTTAATAGACGATAATCTATGACCATCCGTATTTTCCACGAATTTGTTCGCTATGTTTATTGACTATGAATACTGGTCAACGATGCCGACTATTACTATGCTGAATGACCTTAAGGTTAAGCAAGTTGTCAATATGCATCCTAAAATCTGCTATATTTTCATTAGTAACATCTATCTTTTGGGATACTATGCGGAAATTTAGGTCTTTAAGTTCTAATTTGCAAACGAGCTTGTTTTTATCCCAATGGCGTTGTGGATGAGTTCCGAATGTTTCATCTTTTTCTAATGTGCTAATAAGATGGTCTATATCCGTATTTACAGTCTCTAATAGAGTGTATACCAGATTTAGAGGAATTGTAGAAAGGATTGGTGAAGGGTAGGCTTCGAAATCGTCTATATAAAATTCGTGATTATCGACATAGGTTTCTAATTTATCTACGCCTTTGGACAATAGAAGGGGAAGAGGACATTCGCCTTGGCATTTGCCTTGGGTCTTACAATGACATATATGTGAGGTTGTTGGTGAGGTGGTGATGGTGTTGTTGGTTTCGAATCCACCACGCTTCCTAGGCAACTCTGATATAAAACAGAAGGCTGGTTGCTGGAGGAGCTATAGACCATTACTGGTAATAAGAAGGCCGTGGTACCAATTGATTAAGAAGTTAAGTCCTATGATGCAATCAACATTGCTAAGTTGTAAATTGCATAGGGTGACACAGACCGGAGGAGTTTGGTCATGGGTCCATGTATTGTTGTCAAGTTTATAACTAAGTTTATAAGTGATGTTTAATTGTTGGTCATGGGTCTATGCATCTTAAAATTTTATTTTCTTATACATGTCACAATACCAACTATTTTACAACCTATTGAATTTCTAATATTAAAAACTACATGTAATTTTTAACATACAATACTTTAATGATAATAATTTTGTAAAACTAGTAATTTTAAGAAACTTGTAATTATATATTATTTCCCTGACATCAAAATTTTAAAAATTAAATCTCAAATAAACCTTAATCTTCATCACTTACATACTCATCTATAGTCGGCATAGTAAATAGAATATGGTCATCATCTAATGAACCCTCTAGATCTGCATCGTCCACCTCAGATATTATTATTTTTTCTATTTTTTGACAACTAATTGTCACTTCTTTACTTGTAGTTAGTCTAATATACCTCTTTTCATGCATCATGATCAACGTCGACAATATTGTCAATTTATGCCCATGTCAATCCTTCTCTAAGAAAGACTTCATCATCACCATCTTCATTTTCATCCTCCTTAGAATCAACATTCACCAACCACTCTAGCTTGTACCTTTCCAGAATCTAAATTCTTAGCTACAAATGGATCTCGTGATGTGTCTAAATATTTTGACTTGAAAAAGATATTGAACTTTATAAATACTAGATTGTTCAATCTTCTTTTATCGATTTAATTTCTCTTCTTAGAATGTATCTATAAAATTTTAAAAATATTAAATAATGCATACAATCATATAATAAGATATTTATGTTTAACTAAATTAATACATATCATCTCAAATTTGCTATAATTCTCACAGCCAAAGGATGAAATAGTCAGACAAAATCTTTATAACCATAGTTTTAAGGTGTGGCGTATTAACACAGTTAAGCCTTCACCAATGTACTGTGAAAATTAAAATGACAATACATTTCAATTATACATAATGCATCGTTAAAAATTAAAGTTAATAAAAAATATATTAAAATGTACCTGGATTTAGGTTGAAATTTTGTAGTTTTTTTTGCCACGTCTTTATCAAATAACCCTTGTTTGTATTGGTAAAGATTAAGCTCAACAATGATGTGATCATGTGTAGAAGGATCTTTCCTATATATCCTTAAGAAACACTCAATAAAACCACTCATAAACATTTTGTTAATCTTAATCTTCACTCAATGGGAATATATAATAAAATATGAGTTTAAGTAATAAACTACAACGTGAAAAGAGCTACTCATATTCTTCTCTCATCTGCTATCAATCAACTTCTATATAGGAAGATATTTGTTTTCTTGGTGATCGATCAAAAACAACATTAACATCTTTCCTAGTTTTTTACCCCCATATAACCACCCCATGGAAGGTGTATCCTCGTCGACTCTTCTCAAAATCTTCACAAACTGTGTGAATATAACAACAACTAGCTTGACATTTGCCTAAAATCTAGCTCTCATCACTACATTGCACCATACAATAAACAAAATAAATAAGTAAGAAAATAAGAAAAATACTATAAAACGTCAATTGCAACTATATATTTTAAATAAAATGAATAAATATGCAATAGTTTTACCTGCTTTCCCCGGACACTACTGACCAACTTTATTGTAACCCACTTTGAAGATGTGAATAAGCCCATCAATTGAGTATTCTTCTTTATAATAATCATGACCCGTTTAAACAAAAGTCAGAGTGCACTTCGGGCAGATCGTGATGCCACAAACATGAGTGGAAAAAAAATTCATGCATGTCAGGCGGGAGCTGAGATACTGATAATTAGTTTTAAAATAATTATTTTTGAGTAAAATATATTATTTTATGCGAAAGCTTTAAAATATGGCAGCGAGAAATAGATGCACATGTATTTTAATAAAAAATCATGATACAAGAATATTGCTATAATTTCATGCAATGACAATTCTAATGGAAACGAATATGCACTGATATAAAATTTTAGCATATATTGCTTACAACCTAGTAGTTGTTCATGATAATAGAGAAAAAGACTGATCATAATAATTACATAAAGAAATATCCGATAGTAAACTTCTAGAAGCAGGAGCTTGACGTAGATCTGGCTCGAGTAGAAGACGACGTAGACATAGATGTTAAGATAAATTCCAAAACAAGAAATAAAAAGCCTCAAAATATTGAAATAAAACGAAGCGAACAAGGTAAAATAAAGTACGAGCAGCAAAAATCAGGAATGTTTGTGTACCAATTATTATGAGCCAAAGCTAAAAAAAGATAGATAAAAGTGTTAAGCCAAAACAACTATAATTATTAGCCTACTTTGGAGTAGTATATATTTGTTCATGTAAAGACATAAGCCATAACAAGTGAAATGTGTAAGTATTTTTATTTGATGCACATGATTTATATTCAAATTTAGACGCAAGACCTATAAGAAAATTTGTGCTTGCTATGACCATTTATTTATTCCGGTTACAAAAACAAGCGGAAACTCAAGTTAAGGTGTTGCACCAATTAAACACTACATATTCATGATTGCTTATGATATATATGAATTAAAGGATTCATGGATTAGTGATTCTAGTAGAAACGAATATGCATCAAGGGGGGGATCAAGTAATGGAACAATATTTACCCAAGTCTTACAACCAAACATGCATAAAAAACAAAGATCTGATGACACCCAAAACTAGATTGTGAGATTTGAACATTGCAAGTTCGAGAGGTTAAGGTGTTATTAACAAGAAGATCTTTCAAGTAAATCGCAGAAGTAAGTTTGACATGCATCAGTTCTGTGATAACAAGTACTCATCTAGATTTAACCATTTTTTGCACAAATATCTTACAAGTAAAATATGTATGTTGCGAGCATGTTATAAAAACACTAATCATATATTTACATCCATCGTCTAATTCCCGCACCTGACATGTTTTTCATAAGATTATCTTGCATTTCAGATATGCTACGACAAAATCTCAATAAATGTGTCTCTTTCTCAGTTGCCAATAGGTGGTTCTTTTCATCTTTATCAGCATGGAAAGAAATGATTGCAAGACAACTCGTGCGAGTATCTAATTTGCGGTACTTCTCAGGTGACGACCTTTTAATCTTAATTCCAACTTTCAAATAACTATACTCTCGGGTTTTAATAATTTTTGTACGTGTCCAATACATAAGATGTTACTTCTGCACATTAAATTTTGTTTTGTGGGCATAATCACAATACATAATATACTCATCTTCCTCTGAATGCATAATAGGAAACACAACGAGCTTCTTTTAAAGCAAAACAAAAAAGAAATATTTAATTAGAGTGTTGAATTAGAACTCAAAAATATAGTTCGAAAATACAGTGACCTTACAGTTTTTAAAAATAGTTAGACTTAGAACTATATAATACTGTTGAATTACAACCCAAACATACAGTTTCAAAATACATTAACATTATAGTTATACTGCAACTCACAACTATATTACTCGAAAAACTCCGCAGGCGATGAAGTCTTACAGTTTTTTCGGAAGCCACGAGAGTCACTTATTCTTTCTTTTGGAGCGGACTAGCAGATTGGTCTTGGCGACCTGACTGTCTTCTAGCAGCGGTTCTGGAGGCTTGACAGCTGTGTTGGCGTACTGATTCCAGCATTATTGTGGTCTGCCTGTGGCAAATTGATCAGAGAGTCTATCCAGCCTGGTGCTCATTGAGGCTGCCTCATTAATAGTAAAAGGCGACTTGTTCTATCCGCTATTACGGGTTGGCGGACAGGAGACTGAAGCCGCTGCAGTTAGAGACCACGGTCTGAGGAGCTGAAGCTGCGATTAGAGGCGGAGCTGAAGCTGCGGTTAGAGACAGAGTTGAAGCTGCGGTTAGAGGCAGAGCTGAAGATGCAGTTAGAGGCTTCTGTTGCAGCCTGATGATCAAGGAAGCTGAGTTCCTAAGGATTGGCAGATAGGAGCAGCAATCCGCTTATGTTTTGTTCTGATCGTCAGCGACGGACTAAGTAGAGATCTGTAGATACTTGTGTGGAGCGGACAACATGTGAAACCGCTTAAGTTGTGGTGGTTAGAAATTTTTTATCCACCTATCCACATGTTGTATTTTAATCTCACATCGTATGATGTATTTTCTTTCTTTCTTTCTTTTCTCTCTATAAATAGGGGGTCATACCCATATAACTTAATCTTTTTGTGAAATGAAGAACATGCTATTTAAATTTTCTCACATTGTATCAGAGCTCACCTGATCCTTGTAGACTCCGATTTTCTAACCGTCCGTCTTGCTTTTCTGTGATCTTTGCGGACTCCGTTTTTCTAACCGCCCGCCTTGCTCTTTTATGATCCTTGCGGATTCCAGTTTTCTAACCATCTGTCTTTCTTGTCTGCGGTTTTTGAGGACTTCAGTTTTTCTAACCGCCCGCTGTACTCTCCTAACCGCGCAATTTCATTTTCTAACCACCTTCTTTTTCTAACCACACCTTCTTCATGGTGGATACCGAATGTTCTTCCACTTTATCTGTGTCTTCTTCTTAAACCGCACATAGTGTTTCCACTCCGTCTGGCAATATTGGAACTGCTTCCAAGTTGTCTGGCCTAAATTATCCATACTAGAGTGTTTCATTTGTGTTCTTGTTGCGGTCTCAACACAAATGCCATCATCTCACTGATGACCCTCCCGCTCGAGGGTCGACTGCCTTTGATGACTGGGTTGCCAATGATGTTTTGGTCATGACGTGGCTTACTAATAGTCTTTATGATGAGTGCCTACCTATTATTCATCATGATGTGACCGTTAAAGCTACTTGGACTCATCTTGCTGCTCGGTATTCTAAAGGCGCTCAGACTACGAGCATATACACATTATACGCTGATCTGTTTGCCCATCCTACTTTGACTCCTGCTGCTGATTATCAGGAGGTGCAAGCTTTTGGCGCTAAAATTCTACAACATCATTTGTTCTCCACTAATCTAGTTGAGCAGTATAAACACTTCCAGGAACTTCTGATTGTGTGTTATCTTCTTCGGCTTCTAGAGTCTTATGACATGATAACAGATTCTTGACAAAGCCGCTTCTCCCTCCCTTAATGCTATTGATGCCCATATTGCAGCTGTTACCTCTCTTCTTCAACACCCTTTGCTTTCCTCCCCACCCCAGTCTGTCATCTTTGCTCATCTAGTTCATTCTGGTCATTTTGATGGCCTTGGAGGCCATTTTGGTGGGGGTAGTGTGTCTCATCATGTCTGTTCTTATTATGTCAAGACGGGACATCTTGTCGATTGTTGTTGGGCTAAATATCTCCATCTTCACCCGTTTGCGGGTGATACCACAAAGAAGTCCACATCCCTTGCCTCTTCTTCTTGTAGTGTAAATATGGTCACACAGAGCAAGTGACTGATTGATTCGGGAGCTATTAATCACATAGTAAGTGATCCTTGTTTGTTCTCTTGTTTGGATGGAACAAAAAGCGGCCTCCTCTAGTTTTTATTGCAGATGGTAATCCGTCTCCAATGTGTGGGACTGGTACATTCTGTATCACTCCAACTCTACGTCTTGAGGATACGCTTT
The DNA here is from genome assembly GCA_039583875.1 of Platanthera guangdongensis. Classification (NCBI taxonomy): domain Eukaryota; kingdom Viridiplantae; phylum Streptophyta; class Magnoliopsida; order Asparagales; family Orchidaceae; genus Platanthera; species Platanthera guangdongensis. The sequence goes on along the minus strand of CM077153.1, from coordinate 25,911,365 downwards.
ACGTCCAGTCTTTTTCATGCAATTTACTCTCAGTTCCCACTCTCTACAAACAACTAAACTGCACGGTTACCTTTACATCTACTTCTTGTTGTTTTCAAGATCGTCACTCCAAGGAGAAGATTGATACCGGGACTGAAACCAATGAGCACTTCTTCCTTGATAATATCGCTGCTTTCTCCACTTCTCTTCTGCAATGACATCTTCGCCTTGGTCATTCTCCTCCTCGTCCCATCTACCAACTCCTACCGGATTTACCTCAAGAGGACTCCTCCTTGAACGGTAAAGCCTGCCAAGTTGGCAAACACCATTGTTCTCCCTATCCGACAAGACAAGGACAAAGTTCTTCATATCCATTTGAACTTGCTCACTCAGATATTTAGGGTCTTGCTCTTGTTAGGCTTGTTGGTAGGGGAGTTAATATTTTGTTATATTTATTGATTACTTTTCTCGATATACATGATTATATCTTTTGAAAGAATGTTCTGAACTTTATTCTGTGTTCATTATATTTTATAATGAGATGCATAATCAATTTGATGTTTCTCTTAAAATTCTTTGAAATGATAATGCTCGAGAATATCTTAGTCAATAATTTTTCAATTTTTGCATGCAGCAGGGAATAGTTCATCAAACTAGTTGTCCATATACGTCTCAGCAAAATGGGGTTGTTGAGCACAAAAATCGGCATCTCCTTGATGTTACTCACACTCTTCTCACACAAGTGAATGTTTCCCGATTATATTGGGGGCATGTTGTGCTTCTTTCTTGCCATCTAATCAACTATATTCCTTCATCGGTTCTTTAGGGCAAAACTCCTTTTTCTATCTTACATCTAGGAGCTCAACTATTTCCTTTATCTCTCAGTATTTTTGGATGCACAACATTTGTGCACTATCTTTTCCCTGGCAGTGACAAACGTTTCCCTCGCTCAGTAAAGTGCATCTTTCTGGGCCACTGTCCAACTCAGAAGGGGTGTTAGTGCTTTGATCCATTTCTCAGGAAACATTATGTCTCTGCTGATATTATGTTCTTTGAAGATATGCCTTATTTTTCTTGGGCTTCTACTCTCTCACCACCTGATGTTTTCCCCGCTCTACCTATTGTTTTCGCATCTTCACTTAAAGCTGTTCCACCTTTTCTGCCACTATCTCCTCTCCCCATACAAGTTCCTCTCTCTTCGCATCTGTCTTCTAATTTTTCTCTGCCTTTGGAGCTATTGCTTATAGTTCTCGAGCCAGTAATCTCTCTGATGGATGAATCTACTACAAATGATAAGTTGGATCTTGACCTTCCAATTGCTCTACGGAAGGGGGCTAAAACGTGCACTACACATTCAATTCATGATGTTGTCACCTATGCTCGTCTTTCCCCAACTGGAAGGAGGATTGTCCTTGGTCTCTTGGAAAATGCGGTCCTGGTTAACTATTAAGAGGCTCTTGCTATTCCGCATTGGAAAGCATCAATGTATGAAGAAATGAAGGCATTAACCAAAAGGGGTACTTGGACTCTTATCCCTCTTCCCTAGGTGTGGATGTGGTTGGTTGTCGGCGTGTCTTTGTTATCAAGTTTCATCCCGATGACACCGTTGACCGCTATAAAGCTAGACTTGTTGCCAAAAGCTTTACTCAGATGTATGAAGTGGATTTCTTTGATACCTTCTCCCCAGTTACTCACATCAACACTATCCGTGTTCTTTTCTCTATAGTGGTTAATAGAGGTTGAGAGATGTATCAGTTAGACGTGAAGAATGTCTTCAAATATGGTGATCTGTAATAGGTGGTTTACATGGAGCAGCCTCCTAGATATGTTGCTCAGGGGGAACTTAGGTATGCAAGTTACGAAAGACAATTTATGGAATAAAACAAAGCTCACTGGTTTGGTTTGACAAATTCAACAAAGTTGTCTCTCTTGTTGGCTTTGCTCGGAGTTCTGTTGATCACTTTCTTTTTATACGGAAGACTCCAATTAGGCTTGTGGTTCTTGCTGTCTATCTGAAAGATATTCTCCTTACTGGTGTTGATCAGGAGGGAATTGATCTAGTGAAGAGACACCTTCAACAACATTTTGTCATAAAGGATATGAATTTTCCTAAGTACTTCTTGGGAATAGAAATCTTGCGAAAAAACAACTCTGTGGTGCTCTCACAACGGAAGTATGCATTCGATCTATTGAAAGAAACTAGTCTTCTTGGGGCAAGACCTGCTCGTTGTCCTATGGCCGTTGGTGATGACAAGAGTTGGACGGAGAATTCACCTCTTCTTTCAGATAGTACTATGTATAGACGACTCGTGAGAAATCTCATCTATCTGACTGTTTCCAGACCTGATATTTGTTATGTAATAAGGAAGGTCAGTCAGCTTATGCAAGCTTCCAGAGAATGTCATCTTCATTCCATCTTGAAAATTCTGGAGTATGTAAAAGAGCCTCCAGGGAAGGGGTTATTGTTAAAAAAAAATAACCACCTGAAAATTAAAGCATATTCTGATGCTAGCTATGCTGACAACAAAGAAGATAAATGTCTGCTTGTAGTTTTTGCACCTTTGTGGGAGGAAATCTTGTCAGCCGGAAAAACAAAAAACAATCTGTTGTGTCACGATAAAGTGCTGAAGCTGAGTAACAAAACATGACATTGGCCGCTTGTAAGTTGAAATGGTTACGTGCACTTATACTTGACTTGAGAGAGATATATGATCATCATTTACCTTTGTTTTGTGACAATCAGGTTATTACACATATTTCAAAAAATCCAGTATTTTATGAAAAGACAAAACACATTGAAGTCGACTTCCACTTTGTTAGAGAAGGAATATTAAAGAATCAAATTTGTATTACGTTTACCACTCCAGACAAAGAACTTGCAGACGTCTTTGCCAAGCCAATGTATGCTTGTCTTTTAGATGTTTGTGATAAACTGAGCATAGTTGGCATATATGCTCCAGCTTGAGGGGGAGTGTTAGATTTTGTGGAGCTCAACGGACTGGCGGATTGGTACTGGCGGTCTGGTGGTTTTACGAACTAGCGGTTAAGCATGGCGCTCTGGCAATTAACGGATTGGCAGCTTGGTTCAGGTGGTCTGGTGGTTTGACGGTCTGATGACTAAGCCTGACGATCTAGCGACTACGGACTGGTGGATTGATCTTGGTGGTTTGACTATCTTCTAGTAGTAGTTCTGGAGGCTTGGTAGCTGTGTTGGCGGACTGATTCCAGCAGTGTTGCGGTCTGCCTCTGGCGGACTAGTCAACAAGTCTAGCCGGCCTGGTGCTCATTGAGGTTGTCTCCTTGATAGTTCAAGGAGACTTGTTCTATCCACTATTGTAGGTTGGCAGACATGAGACTGAAGCCTTGCAGTTAGAAGCCACGGTCTGAGCAGCTGAAGATGCGGTTAGAGGCGGAGCTGAAGCTGCAGATAGAGGCTTCTGTTGCGGCCTGATGATCAAGGAAGATGAGTTCCTGGGGATTGGCGGATAGGAACATCAGTTCACTTATGTTTTGTTCTGATCATTAGTGGTGGGCTGAGTAGAAACCGACATATACTTGTGTGGAACGGAAAACATGTCTAACCGCTAAAGTTGTGGTTGTCAGAAATTTTTGGTCCACCTATCCGCATGGTGTATTTTAGTCACACATAGTCTGTTATATTTTCTTTCTTTCTCTCCTCCCTATAAATAGGGGGTCATACCTGTATAACTTAACTTTTGTGAAATGAAGATCATGTTATTTAGATTTCTGACAAATTTATTTATCAAAAGAAAAAAATAACAATGCAACTAGAAAATGAAGCTGGATATACATGCATCATCGATTGCAAAATAAAATTGGATAAATAATTACTAATATGAGTATTTCAAATCATTTATTGACCAATAAAATCATAAACGAGCCAAATAAAAATAGCGAACAGCCACCAAGCAAAGAACAATGCAACCTCTAATTCACAGCCAACTGGCAATAGCCACCAGCGATAATATGGCAATAAGGCAATAGAGCAGCAAGGTAGCAAAGTAATCTATTCTAACAACCAACATGCTACAACAACCACAACCATTAATGCCGTCGGGCAATAAGGCAGCATAGTAGCAAGGCATCAGGACAACCTATTCTAGCAACCATCATGTACAACAACCACAACCGATAAGGTAGCATGACAGTAGACATCAATACAGTCGGGCAATATGGCAACAAAGCAACCACAACCAGTAAGGCAACTGCCAAAGAACGAGAAAACAAAAAATGCAGAGTAAGAGATTGAGAGGGAGAGGTGGGGAGATGAATGCAAAGCGAGATATTGAGAGGAAGATTTAGGGAGAAGAATGCACCGGCCGAGAGAGTGAGAGCACCAACAGATAGAGTCGAGAGCCCAAGAGATTGAGAGCACCAGCTAGGAAACCGAGAGCACTTGAGAGAAGAGAAAGCAACAAGAGTGAGAGCAGCAACCAAGAGAATCGAGAGTACCAAAGAGAACAACCAGCGAGCATCAGAGAGAACAACCAACTGGGGAAGAATGAACCAGAGAGAACAACCAGCGAGCCAGAGTGAAGAGAGCCGAAGAGTGAGAGAACAACAACCAAACACGAGATAGTCGAGGGAGAGGACCCGCAGAGAGCCCGAGGAAGAGCTAGGGCAGGAGAACGACTCGTAATAAAATGAACCCCGGGGTGGGGGGGGGGGGTGGGGTGCGGGGGTGGTGTGTGTGTTGGGGGGGGGGGTTGTGTGCGTGTGCGCGCGCGCGCGTGTGTGGGGTGGGGGGGGGGGGGGGGGCGTTGTGTGCGCGTGTGCGTGTGTGTGTGGGGGGGGGGGGGGTGTAAAAAAATCGAAATATCGAATTAATAAATAAATGGCAAAAATCAAGATATCGGTTTTTTGTATCGATATATCGGTCCAATTTTTTCAAACAGTCACGACTAAAAAAACGATTTCGCATTATTTTAGCTTCCAAACCTTTATGTTGACCCATACCTACAAAACAATGATTATAATTAAAAAATATATATATATAATTATAAATATTTAATAAAATAAAAATTATTTAAAATTAAATTAAATAAATAAATTTTGCTGGGCCTGCACGGCCTAGACAGACCTGCTCTTAAAAAAGAGGCTTGGCCCGGTCCGGGCTTGGCTGGAAAAAGGCCGGGCACGGCACGACCCTGTCTGCTTTATGAACTCGACTAAATTATAAACATTTATATAATATAATTTATATTATATTAACTTATATTTTAAGTATTGTAAAGTTGTTTAAACGTTAATAAAATATAATTAGTAAGAAGTTGTAAGTGTAAACGTTATAAACTAATAGTAGTAATAATATAAGGCGATTGTTAACCGCACCCCGATTTTGGCTATCCGCACCCGAAAATGTTTTTAAAAAACCCTTCTCCAGATTTTTTACTCGCAACCCTAACTTTCCCCATCATCTCTCCCGGCTCACGGAAGCAGCCCTCCCCCGCAACTCGCGAAATCCGCGGCTCGCGAAATCCGCCTCCCGCTTCCATACCCGCCGTGCGGCTCCTCTTTCCGGCAACGGTTCGCGGCAGCCTCTCCCGTCTCCGGCAGTAGATCGAGGAAGCAGCCATCCCCCAACTCGCGGCAGCCGCTCCCGTTTCCGTACTCGCTGAGGATTTCCCCTTTCCGGCCACCGATCGCAACAGACGCCTTCACCATTTGCTCCATTATTCCCCTCGATGATCCAACTCTTCTCTTTGCCAACGTCGGGATGAACCAATTCAAGCCCATCTTTCTCGGGAACGTAAACCCCAACACGCCTCTAGGAAAGCTCTCCCGCGCCTGCAACACCCAGAAGTGCATCCGCGCCGGCGGCAAACATAATGACCTGGACGACGTCGGCAAGGACACCTACCATCACACCTTCGAGAGATGCTCGGTAACTAGTCTTTCGGTGATTACTTCAAGAGGGAAGCGATTACATGGGCTTGGGAGCTTCTCACAGAGGTAGGTCCCTCTCCGATCCAACTAAATTGTGCTTTGTAATTTATATTTTGGGATAAATTTAGGATATTGGACTATGAAATCCTGTGAAATTGCTGCTGTTTAGGTTTATGCTCTCCCCAAAGATTGTTTAGGTTTATAATTCCAACGCTGGGATTGGCGCGGGAGAGCTTTCCAAGAGGCGTGTTAGTTAATCTTGAAAGCCATGTAATCGCTTCATTAACAATGCGGTGCGGCAATTCAAGTCTCGGGGTGCGATTATAATTCCGGGTTGCTGTTAACAATGGGGTGCGGATAGCCAAAATCGGGTTGCGGTTAACAATCGCCTAATATAAACTCATATTTATATAAACTTATATTTAATATAAAAGTTATAAATTCTAAAAAAGGTTTTCACCCAAAATTGAACCGATTAATTTTGATCTGATTTGAGTAATTTATATTATTACATTTATAGCATAATTTATGCAGTATATAAATGGTAAAATATATTTATTATGTGTATATAGTTTATACCGGCTAAGAAATTTCAAGCAATTTACAATCACCCAAGTAATTTATCCTCTAAAAATAGTTGTTGAATGTCCTAGGCCACCGATTTTACTCTTGCCGAGTTGCCGCAAGCATTCACAATGTTCATTTTAGGTTATCTCGTCGGTCTCGGGCTGCCGGGTTATCACGGGCTCACATAGTCAAGGTCTTGAGCCTGATCAATTGTCTTCATTATAAATAGTATTTAACTTTCAATGTAAATATGAACAAAATTATAATTTCATATTTTAGGGCAGCCGTGACCTGAAAATATAAGTCTAGGATACCCCACCATAGTTGGTATAAGAGCTCTAGTTGAATTAACATGAGGCTCCACAATTATACCACGTAGGTAACTGAACAGTGAGATTTGATTTCAGCGAAATCAGACGATTCAAAATATTTTTTGAATGGCCTCACAGGTTACACAAAAAACCCAAAAGTATTTCTTTTTCTATGTAGTTTGATATATAGAGGGCATCCCCATGATAATTTCAATCGAATCAATTTGATGTCTGACTCAGGTCAACATGACATGATCGATCGATAAAAATACTCCAACACTCTACCCTTATCATATATTCCATATATCTCACTAGATAGGTATCATATTCAAGGAATACGATTTACTTTTAAGATACCTTGATGGTGAAATGGTAGACAAGCGAGGCGGATTTTAGAGGGATCAGAATGAAATTGAAATTTAAGAATTTCGATTCATACAGAAGAAAAGATTCTCTATTGATTCAAACACTATACCTATGAGATATATGGATAGAGAAGGCCGGGGAAAACCTGAAGAATTCACAAAGATGAATCTTCGAGCAAGAAAAGTGAATGAATTGGTCTGAGTGACTATTTAGGATGGTGTGGAAGAAGGGAGATCCCCGAGCAAGAAAAAGATTCAATTACTTCAAAAGAATTGAACGAGGAGCCACATAAGGTGAAAATCTCATATATGGTTTTGTAGAGTGACAATAAGGGTGACTTATCTTTCAACTTGTCAACTATCACCCCCAAATAACCAAACTTTGTCTTACGTAAAGTTGTCAGAGCACGATTAATCTCTGGATTTGAAATCACTGCTTATATACCTGGTATTGACTATAATTCACAAGAATATTCTGTAGTATTAGTAAGAGGAGGAATGGTTAAGAATTTAGCCGATGTGAGATATCGATCACAGTGTTCGAGGAACCCTAAATGCTGCCAGAGTAAAGGATTGCCAACAAGGGCATTCTAGTGCATTGCAGATTCTTATCCAAAACTTGTATCATTAGATGATGTGTGAATCGCAAGAAACATGTGAAGTATATGGCTAACCCAATAATGAAAGTTTCAGAAGAGGACTGGAGCAGGCTATCTTGTGACATAAGATCTTTTTTCTAAAGAGATTCGATTCTAAAATATGTCCAAGGTCCAATAGTAGAATAATTTCAGAAGTTTTCCCTACCTTTGTCTGTCTCAACAAATAATTTGAAATACCTCGAGTTTTTCAAAACATGGATACTAGGCGTTGTGCGTATTGACCCATGTAGTGTTGTAGCTACTACATTAAGTATCCCTCCTGGGGAGTATGTTCGCAAGAATGAAACTCAAAGGAATTGACGGCAACCTGCACAAATGGTGGAGTATGAGATTTAATTCGATGCAAAGCAAAGAACCATACTAGGGCTTGACATGTCGTGAAACCTCTTGAAAGAGAGGGGTGTCTTCAAGAACGCGGACACAAGTGGTGCATGGATATCGTCAGCTCGTGTCATAAAGTTTTTGGGTAAGTCTTGAAATGAGTGTAACACTTGTGTTTAGTTGCCACCATTTAGTTTGAAACCCTGAGCAGACTACCGGTGATAAGCCAAAGGAAGGTTATGATGACGTCAAGTCATCATGCCCCTTATGCCCTAGGAGACACACATGCTACAATGGATAGATGAAAGGGTCGCGATTCCGCGAGGGTGAGCTAACTCCAAAACCTGTCCTCAATTCAGATTGTAGGCTACAACATGTATGTGAAGCCAAAATCGCTAGTAATTGTTGGTCAACCATACAATGGTGAATTCATTCTAGGGACTAGTAAACACCACCGTCAAACTAAGAGAGCTAGCCATGCCTGAAGTAGTTAACCACAAAAAGTGGGATGTTGAAGGAATGGTAAGTGACTGGAGTGAATTTGTAATAAGGTAGCACTCCTAAAAGGTGCGGCTGGATCACCTCCTTTTTAGGGAGAGCCATTTCTTATGCTTGTTGGATATTTTGGTTTTACACTGTTTGACACCCAAAAAGAAGCGAGCTACGCCTAAGTTAAACTTCGATATGAAAATCTTCTTTCATTTCTCGACAGTAAAGTAAGACCAAGTCCATGATCTTATTATCCTAGGTCATAACAAGTTGATTTGATCTCTTTTATACGTCTTCAACTCAGCACACATGAGGAATATGAGGATGTACAGATGCTTTAGGCATAGCATACCTCCCCAAGAAGGCCCACACGGCGGGCTATTAGCTCAGTGGTAGAGCACCCTCTGATAATTGTGTCGTTATATATGGGATGTGAGGGCTCTCAACTACATAGATAGTTAAATGTGCTCATCGGCGTCTGATCTAGAGATGTGGATCATGCAAGGCATCTTAACACAGTCACCCCCTCCCGCTGATGTGCCCGTGGGCGATGTTCTTCTGCAGGCTACACCTGCACAACATGCTATCCAGCGGACAAGCAAGCAGCTGCTTTTCTTTAGGCTAGTTATTATTGGATAGACATAAAAGAGTATTGCTAGATAGTTGAGAGTCCCTCCAAAAAGTTCTCCAACATTTTTTACACCCATTCTCTATATAAGAAAGAAGGTGAATTAATAAAAAAGTGAACTTGTATAGAGAAAATGAGATGAAATTTGAGACTCATTTCTGTTTGACATGCCCACCAATTTGAGAATTGAAACGCTAAGGATGAATTTTGGGATGGTTCATAAAAGTGGCATAGTATAAACTACTTGTTGAAAATGTTGAAGTGGAAGTGGCGGTCTGAATTGTGCAGACCGCACATACCACAGTAACCACGCGGTTAGCGCAGTTAGATGTTGGCGGGTTACCATTTTCTGGCTAGTATTCTTTTCCCGCGGTCTGTCTCAGCAAGTTCCCTGGAGTTGTAACCGGGCAGTTAGAGGTTGGATAACCACGACTTTGGCGATCTGGATTGGGAGACCGCGGAGACCGCTGAGTTTGCGTGTTTTCTGGTTTGTGAGGAAGCCGCGCGGCTAGCTCGGTTAGCAGAGGTTAACGTTGAGCTCGTTGTGGTCTGTCCACGCGGTCTAATTCTAGAGACCACTGGTGTTGTTGACTTGGACAAATTGTCCAAGTGTCCAGTCCGGGTTGGTTGCCTAGCTTGAGGTCTGTTGTTGCTAATTGCGGTTCGTCGGGGGTCATTCTATCGCTTATGGGCGGTGACTGCACTCTTCTGATCGCCTATAAATAGACATCCCCGGCTTGTCATTTATAATGGGAACAATGAGATCTTAACTCGCTTCTTGAACTTGCGGTTAGACTTTGTTAACTGCTCGACTAAGTGAAATTGACATGTGCTATGCAGGCTATGCGGTTAGCACCGAGTGACTAGGAAACTAGTATTGGTTAAGTGTGGTTCAGTTCACAGATAGCAGTTTGTGTTTACCAGCAGGTCGCGGATTGTGTGACTAGAAGACTTCTTCCTCGGAGTTGCAGATAACTCAATAAGGCAATTCGCCCGATCTCAGTGGGTTGTTATTTCCCAGTACATCAGCATCTATTCGGGCGGCTTCTATAGCCAATTTTTGCGATCAAGCGGGCAGAGTTGCAGACATGTTGTATCCAGTAGTTGTTTGATTTGGCGGACAGGCGACTTCAGCTTGCGGTCTGCGGCTTGGCAGTTTGGGAGTTTTGACCGACCGGTTTTCTCTTGCTTGTATTTTTTGGTTGTTTCAATCAGGTAAATTACGAAATCCCGTCTCACATTGTAAAGGAGATAGCTGATTCAATTATAGCTCTTATTCTTCTACTACCTCTAGTTTATTTGACTTGATTTTGTTGAGTGTTCCTGCAACCTTTCCCAGGTTCAAAAAATTCTACATGGTATCAAAGGTACAGATGAGCTAATAGTGATCAACCATAGAAGTTTGCTGGTCTTTTGGAAGTTTCAAGTAAACCAGAGTTATAACAATAGAAGCCGGTTATGCAAGAGGTCTTGGAATTGAGCTTCTCACGCAGACCAAATTTAAGAAGTGAAGGTTTTGTATGAAGAGCTATATTCTGGGCGAAGACCTTTGGGAGATCTTTTGTGGAGACAATAGACAAGAAGTAGTTCCTATTGGAGGAAATGTTGAGGCAGTGGGGGCTTGGAGGAGAACGCATGCGACTGCAGAGTTCACTCTAAAGCAGACAATCTCACAGAAGCTCTTCGACCACATCATTGGATGTAGGTCGGCTGTTGAGATTTGGACGACCTTGGATGGTCTGTTCAATAAGAATAATAGAGCTTATATACAATTTCTGAAGAATGATTGGCAAAAGTAACTCAAAGTGAGTAGTTTATATCATCTTTCTTCTTGAAGATGAACATTTGCGTTGAAATTTCCATGGCTTGTTGAAGGAATATTTGACATTTGTTACATCTGTGCGGGGCTGGACAAATCAACCATCATTTCTGGAGCTGGAAAATCTTCTTGCTTAGTGAGAGAGCTTGGCAAGGCAGATGACTGGTTGCACTATCTCAGGGAGAGATAATGAGATTTTTATTATGGGAAGAAGAAGAAGAGATGGGATAGGCAGAAGAAGACATTTATAGAAGATGGCCCATCTACTTCATCACAGTAGGGAAGGAGCAAGGCTATGAAATAGGATGGAGGAAGGAATAGAGGACCAAGATGCTATATGTGCAATAAGTTTGGTCGTATCAAAAAGGAATGCATAGTTAATCTTCAGCCGGACACGCTGCAGAAAATAGAGAAGCTGAATCTAGGGATGATGAAGGTGGATGGGGGAATGCTTTCATGGCAGATATATTTGCAACAACTATTCATGCCATGACCTCTGATACCTTCAAGGATGACTAGATCGTTGACTCAGGGCGAGGACATCATCTCACCGGGGACGAGTCAAAGTTTTCTTCTTTGCAGGCATACTCAGGTAATGATGTTATTATTACAGCTAATGAGATGGTACATGCAGTTGAGAAGGAGGGTACAGTTTCTTTAGGCGGTGATAAGAGGGCACTCACTTTGCAGAGTGTTTATTACATGTCTGGAATGAAGAAAAACCTATTCTTCGTGAACAACGCTGTAGACGTTGGGTATCACATTCTGTTCATCCCAACAGAAGTGAAGTTTCTTCGGAATGTATCAGCCGTGAAGGCTGATGCAACTCATATTGGGAGATGGGTAAAGGACTTGTTTGTGCTATCGATAAGTTCTTACATTAAGAAGATGATGGTCAACAATAACGCAGATATATGACATGAAAAGCTGAGGCATGCTGGGATGGATAAGTTAAAGGCCATGACGTCAAGAGGCCTGGTGAAAGGCTTGCATAGTCTTTCATCCCTGGACGATGATCATGTATGTGCGAGGTATCAAAATGGAAAGGCTTACCACCTTCCATTTGACAAGTCACTGTTCAGGTGCAAGGCGTCATTGCAGTTCATCTACGATGACCTGATGGGACCAACCATCACTCCCAGTCTTGAAGGAAGCCGATATATGCTGGTTTTGGTTGATTTCACTAGATATACTTGGGTATACTTCGTAAAGGAGAAGTTAGAGGTGTTCCAAAAGTTTGTAGAGTTCAAGGAGCTCGTGGAAGGCCGACTCAATCTGCGGATAAAGAAGTTGAGAACAAACAATGGAGGAGAGTTCAACTCAAACAAGTTCTCCAACTTCTGTATGAAGCATGGAATCTGGAAAAAGCTTACTTGTGCACATACTGCACAATAGAATGAAGTTGTAGAGTGAAAGATCTTTCATTTAACGGTGACCTGCAAGTGTTGGCTTCATGCTAAAGGTATTCTCAGGGCCTTTTGGGTTGAGAAAATGACTTGTGCAACATATATTATCAACCGGATACCCGTAAGTCCCAACAATATAAAGTCTCCATATGAGCTAATGTTTAAGGAAAATCGCAGTGTGGAACATCATCAGGTGTTTGGGTCATGCTGCTATGTGCATTTTTTAGAAGCTCTCAGGATGAAGCTGGATGCAAAAACAAGGAAGCTAGTCTTCGTCGGCTATAATGAGAGGAAGAAGTGCTAGAAGTACATAGATCCCGAGATGCAGGAGTTTGTGCTCTCCAGGGATGTAGTATTTAACAAATTGATGTCATTCCATGATTGTTCATCTATAGAACTATAGGAGAGCAGGGTGGACGAGAGTTAGAATGAAGTTGCTCGGGATCTTCTGGTGGAGCGGTCTATCTCTAGGAGCTCCAGCTATATCTAGCTCTGGGGCAGTTGCTACTAGATTTGGAAACAGGGGGAGCGATGCTCCAAGAGTTCTCAGGATGAGAGCTATGTAACATCCTGACTTTTATTGCGCCACCAGAACCCTAGTGGGCCCAATAAAAGTGACCAAAACCTCTACCCATGGCCCACACCCGAGTGGGACGTAACCCTAGACAGGGTATATAGAGTTAGAGAACTCCTATTCAAGTTCTGTCAGTTCATATGGCTTTGTATAGTCAATACAAATGCATTGGAACTCGTTACATTGCAATTCGAAGTCTAACGACAAATATAAGTATTCTGACCATCATAGCGTGCCGCGACACGTAGATTTTGGGTATTTAGCAAACGACCTTTGATTCGATCCCGGTCAGTGGCATTGGACCCGTATGGTCAATGCAAAGTCAACTGAGTTTGTCCCGATCAATTTCAAAGATGAGTGGTCAACCTGTGGTCAAATCAAGCATAATTGTACACCGAAAATCGTGCACACACAAATTATGACACGACACTCCAACCTTGACCCGACTCCCAATGTAATGGACCTATTTTGACTTTGACCAGCAAGGGGGACCCACTCTAGGGTTGACTTTTGTCAAACCCCCTAAAAATACCCATATTTAGAAATTTTCCAAAGGAAGTGCACGTCTCCTCTTCATTAATGGCAAAGGACCTACCCCCTCACTTATTGGGCCACCCTATATAGCAAAAGCATGGGTGGTGGGCCCTTAGAAAAAATCCCACCCATTCCCCTTCCCTTCTTAAAACCTAAGGCCCAAGCCCACCAACTCACCCCCTGATGACTGCCACTTGGTGGACCTCCCCCCTCTGATGATGACACCTGGCCAGAGGAAGGGAGGGGAGGAGAGGAGCTCCTCTTTCTCTCTAGGGATAATCCCACACTGCAGGTGGGTAGGAGGGACCCCTAGCCTATAAAAGGCCATTCCCTCCCCTGCCTTCCTCCTCACCAAACCAAATGAGCCCAAAGCACCATCCCCGGAGCTCCAGCTCGCCAAAAAACCTTCACCACCAAATATCCACCACCGCCTCTAATGGCATCTCTGCCAGGGCCCTCCCAAGCTCCTCCAGGCCAGGTGGAACCTTCTACCCTCTCCCTTACCTATCTTTGTGACATTCTGCATGCACCTCCCGGCGGCCGGAGCGCTGCCGGAACCACCCGAGCCAAGCTCCAGGTCGGGTGGTGGACGTAACTATTTAGCCTTGCCCAGTACCAGTGGTGGCGTCGGGGAAGGGATAAGCTACTGGGGATAACCATATCCCGCGGTGGAAGGCTGAGGTGCCGCCGAAAATCGCCACTCCGACGACACCCAAAAATAGGGTAAATCCCTGTATTTTTCTGCGGTTGCAGCCAGCGGAGCACCATCGGAGGATGATGCAAACCCCAACGTGTCGGCCGGGGGTGGTTTCGTGGCCCAGGTATTCGCCGAAGAGGCGGGGTGTCTCGATGGCACTGGGAGTAGAGCCACCCGCCACCATGCTCTCATTTTCAAAATTTCCGATAGTGGCCGGCGGTGGCAGGCCGCCGATGTAACACCTCCATCCGTTACATGACATATAATAGAAGGTCCGACCGGGGCCCCACACTATATGCCACAAACAGACGATGAGATTACAGGTTAATATCAAAGACTAAACCACTCATCCTAACTCAGAGCATTCTAGCAGAAGCATTAGAGGTTAAGTTTGAACTCAGCTATCATGAATGTCCACTATATATAAATAACCACATTGATATATCTACAAGGAATGTTTACAAAATACACAAAATATTTGTCCTCAAGGCCTTACAAGTTTTCTTAATACGTGTGGATTACATACATCAACACGCATGCCGGCCACACATGAAAATCACAAAACATTTCATTCTTTGGCCTTCGAGGGCCAGCATAGCAGCAACAACAACAACAACGGTAAGGGATTCAGCCCACTATTTTCCGCTCAGCTCTCCTGCACCTGCATGGGAACAATCCACCGCAACGGTGGCAAACAAAGCAACGGTCAGCATTCGGCTGACCAATTTATAACGACCCTACCCCTTACCCGGGGCAGCGGTATTCCTTCCATGCAGGCATAACATTTCACAAGCAGATATATCACAAGAACGTGCACTCATGCACAATTCAACATATCACAAACAAATGCCTCAGCGGTCAAATGTTCCGTGCACTCAGGGCACATTTTCGGTGTGACGAAGTATCAGGCCCTACCACCGTTCCCAATGACAACTTTGAGCATTGTGCTCTACGACCTACAGCTGGAGACTTTAGTCTTAATGACATACAATCCTAAGATTCTCATTATGTGCTACAACGAATGCCCAATAACCCGGGAAACTCAAGTTGACAACCATAACGCGGAGACAGGTCAGCCCTACCCGTTGCTCAAATTGCCACAAGTGACGCAGGTCGGCTTCTCCCTTACCCGTTCGGCACGAAGCCTTTTTAAGAGCTCATATCTCACAATAGCCACACTGTCCACCAAGGACTGAATTCACAATCACAGGTTAGTTAGGAGCTATCGCCAGCGACAATCACTATCGCCCGACGTTTAGCGATAGAACTCTCTTTCCATCTCTAGCCCTAACTATAACTGGACCAACCATCCAGAAATCCCTGCAGCCACCTGCAGTGCCAGAAACATTGGACTTTCCTAGCATACATCACATGCACTTTGAGTGTATTTTCCTGTAATTCCATTCAAGTACTTCCTGCTACTCCATTTCACAGGCACAACCCACCGACTCCATAAAATACTCGTTTATACACAGAGTCTTCTCCGGTGCGCAAAATAAAACATCACCAATCCAGACCAACCTGTCCAGATGGGTTTCACACAGTATGCCTATTTCGTACTACACATTTTCGGATCTATATGCAAGACCTCTTGGGGATATCAAGAATCAACCTAACAGAAATCTCTCAATATTCCACCTTTTGGTGGGGGAAATCCATGCATATGACAAATAAGGACTTCACATGTCCAAGGAAGAAGATCGTTACCCTTGAAGATCTCTTCAGAGCCATGACCGTGATCTATGATCCGGGTGGAATTGATTGCCACAACTTCCTCTCCGCGGATCTAGCGCCGACTCGTGATTCCAATCACAAGCAAAACTTGGAGAAACCTTCACACAAGCTCCTGGATGTTCCTCCTCTTCCCTTTCTAGAAGTACAGCAGAGAAAGGATATGAGAAGATGAGAATAAAATCTCAAGTCTATCCTTATACAAAAGCTACCGCCGCGCGGTAACTACTACCGCCGCTTGGTAAAATAGGCGGTAACCGCTTTGACCAGTCAGCGCCGCTATCAGAGCTAGCGCCGGCGATAACACTTTAACGCTTGGCAGAAAACCGTTCGACTTTCATCAAGCGATTAGCGCGGTGCGGTAACTCCTACCGCCTGGCGTTAGCACGCTCGACGTGTAAGACCCCACTCCTGGATCCCAAAACACGGCATGAAGGGGGTCTTATGCTCGGAACAGCCGTCTTGCGGAAGCATTAGCACACAGGCTAACCTGTACCACAAGACGCCTATTCTGCCGGCTACAACCAATATCAATATATGTCAACCCAACCAAAATATAATATAGAAGTCAAATCCACACATAAGCATAAAAGTCCAAAGTACACAAAATAAAGAAGCTACAACAAGCTTCTACAAAGTATCAGAGTACAACTAATAAACGCCCAAAGGGGCTACATCAAGTCGCTCAACACTCACATCGGTGACTGATGGTAGCGACAGTACAGTCCCTTCAGGCCCTGTTATCCTGGCCTGACTATCCTGCTGCAAAATCTGAGCCTCCTCTACCTGCGAGGTGACCTCCTAAAAAGGAAGACGAAGCAACCGTTAGTCAAAAAAAACTAAGTGGATTTCACATCCGCTCCCCCAGCAACTCCTCGGCACCGGACGGAGAAAGGAACAAGGGTATAATATATGAGTAATATAAGCAGGCACAAGCAGGTGGATTAGGTATAATATGATTAACAACATTTAATATAACAGTTCTACATGAGCTATAACAATCCATCAATTATAAGTAACTACAACAGGAAAGTAACTTAACTTATAAGGAAGCCCATATAAGCTTATAAGTTAAGGATCGGTTTAACATAAAGTAACTCATCGTATATGAGTGCCCATACAAACCTATACGATGAGGATCTTGTTTGTGCAATGTAATGTAATGGTATGCATGCAATGCAATGACTCACCCATGATCACGCACATGCAACCACTATGCCGACACAGACTAGTAGTTCCCACTTTTCGAGAAGGTAGCTAACCTCTCAGGCATCAACCGCCGTGGCCAGGCAGCAACAGTAGAGCGGGCTTCTCTACTACTAAGCGGGCATCCACACTGCTTCACTTAGGCTTCTGTACGCCTCAATGCTAAGAACATAACAGCGGAGCCACCCCTCGCGTACTATGGCCCAGCGGGAGTCTCGGGTAGATGTGCACCGAGAACCAAGCCCCTTACTGGCCTTGTGTGACCCGGAAGGAGCCTCAGAAGAAAGCATAAGGACCAAGCCCAACCATTCACTTGGTACGGAAGTAGCCCCGGGACATGAACACCGAGGACCAAGTCCAACCGCCCAAAGTCTAACTGTCAACTCCCGTCAGTGTGACGACTGGCGAGCCTGTAGACCTGCCACACTATCCTTAACCCAGGATTACGACACCGCGTGTAGACTCACACCGCATGCAATTCCACATCACTGTGACACAGAAGGAGCCTCGGAGAAAACACGAGGACCAAGCCCAACCGTCCACTCAGCACGGAAGGAGCCCCAGAAAATTAGCACCGAGGACCAAGCCCAACCATCCATTTATAACTCATCTCAACACTAACCAACTCAGTGCGGTCAACACTCGCACTTACACCCTTCGACAATGCTACCCGTAGGGAGACGCCACTTTAAGCATTGGACTATTAAATTCATTCAGTTAAACAATCATTCACATGGCCATAGATTATCATCCTATATTTCATTTCCAAATGATTTCGACACATTATTATCATGATGCACATTTCTATTGGTTTACCAATTTCTACCAAATCGTTTCGTTCGAGTACGCTTCATTTCACAAATCAATTACGTGGGATCCAATTATCAATTTCATCGTTCATAGAATTATGATGGTTAACATAAAAGATTTCACCCAACCTCAAAAAAATTTACTACATTGTCCCCACCGAGTCCAAATCCAATGTTATACAAAACCCAGAATTCTAATTACAGAACAGTATCAGGATAGCAAATTCGACCAGAGATTTCCGAAGATATAGGAATCCGGTGAAGGCATATAACCCCTCGATGGAAAGGTCTTTCCAGGAGTTACAACTTTCATGTTCAGACCACATCCCAGATTTAACGATATCACACTTGAAATCAGATTTAAAGTCCGCTGCGTACAAAACACAATTTCTGCATGCAGGGTTTGTCGGATGCCAATTTCGTTCAAACTTTACCGTGGCTACACACTTCACCTGAAGTTGCGCAACCACTCGTTGGAAAGGTATTTTCAGGGACTTCAACTTTCGTGTTTAGTCGAAAGCCAAGTTATGGCCATATCACACCCGAAAATGGCCAAGAAGTTCTCTGCGTGCCAAACACAGATTCTGCACGCATCTTAAGGCAGAATGAACGACATCGGTTCATCTTCCACCTCAAGCCGATCTTCCCCAAATCACATCAGAAATTCCTCCTCCCTTATTCACCCTCATGAGGCCATTACTCTTCACGAAATCGTCCCCCATCTTCACATGGAAGGTTGGAGAGGTTGAAGACACCACTATCCTTAGAGCACAAGCCCTAGAACGGCCTCTTCCTAAGAAATCATCATCTCGCAAGTCTAGTCTCTTTTGAGTCGACATCTCACATAGATATATCTACAGATCTAGCACCAAGGGAGAGGGGAGGAAGCTCACCTCATTTCCGGCATTTCCACCATTTCCGGCAAAGGATCTTGTGACTCTTCTCGGCGACATCTTCTTCTCCTTGGCGGCGGTAGTTCTTCTCCTCTTGGACTTGCTCCAGCACCATCTTACTCCTCTCCAACAGTTCTCTCAGGGAAAAGGGGTTTAAATGAGGATGAAAATGGCTAGGGTTTCATTTCCCATTATATGTGAAAAGTGACACGGGTAGGGACACGACCGTGTCCTTACCCGTGTCCTGCTCGGCGAAGCATCGTTGATGGTTCCAATGTCGGTTCAATACACAAACACAGGTAGGGATACGCCCGTGTTCCTACCCGTGTCCACATGACACGGCCGTGTTCTTTGGCCGTGTCCTGCTCTCGACACGATTCGTCGAGTTTCACTTATCGCACACGGGTAGGGACACACCCGTGTCTCTACACGTGTCCTCCTCGGGACAAACTTCATCGAGCTCTGCTTGACACACACGGGTAGGGACACGCCCGTGTATCTACCCGTGTCTTCTTCACACGGGTAGTGACATGCCCGTGTCGCTACCCGTGTCCTTCTCTGGGATAACTCGAGTCGTCGACTCGAGAGTTGGTTGGATAGACACGAGTTGGGGCATGCCCGTGTCACTACCCATTTCCTTCTCTGGACCTACTCGAGTCATCGACTCGAGAGCTGGCCTCTCACACACAGGTAGGGACACGCCCGTGTCTCTACCCGTATTCTATTCTAGACTGATTTCTCCTCCCATTTACAAGTTCAGCCTAGCTGACAGCACTTCCCTGAACCCAAGTCAGCTCTCCTGACTCAAAAACGCGTACGAGGGGGCTAGTGCGAATCGGGATGTTATAAATCCTATAAATAAAATAAAAGATTTCGTCCCAGATATAGGCTAAGGCTATGGGGAGAAAAAGCATAACAAAAAATAAAATATGCTTTTAAGAATTACCTTGAGCAAACAACTCTGTGTAGCGTTTTTGCATCAAGTCCACCGGCTCCCATGTATACTCCTCCTTCCCATGATTAGACCACAACACCTTCACCAAAGGAACACTTTTGCGGCTCAAAATTCTTGTCTCGTTGTCTATGATCCGCACCAGCTCTAGTCGCACAGACCTATCAGTCACCATTGCACCATCAGCGGTGGGGATATATTGATCGGCCGCAATAATGCATTTCGAAGTGACGACATATGGAACACATCGTGGAGGTTCTCTAACTCTGGAGGTAACTCCAACCAATAAGACAAATGGACAATTCTTTCCAATATAGTGTAAGGCCCAACATACCTTGGGATGAGCTTTTTCACACCACGTACCCGTGACACTCCATGCATCAGTCGGATTTTCAGAAACGCCTTATCACCCACTTGAAACTCCACCGTCCAGTGCTTTGCATTGTACTACTTCGCCTGCCGACTTTGAGCCTCCAACATGCGATCCCGTATTAGCCTAACCACCGCATCAGTATCATCAATATACTCAATTCCCAAAGTCTTCGGGTCTTCATCTTGCACCCAAGACAAGGAGGTTCTACACCTTCTTCCGTAAAGAGCTTCATGGGGTGCCATACCGATGCTAGCTTGATGGATGTTGTTGTAGGAGAATTCTACCAGTGGTAAGAGCCTTTCCCATGGCTCCCCTCTATCCAACACGCACAACCTCAACAGGTCCTCCAATGTCCTGATGGTTCTCTCAGACTGCCCGTCCGTCTGAGGATGAAACGCTGTGCTAAAGCTAAGGCGTGAACCCAAATACGCCTGTACCGCCTTCCACTCCTTAGAGGTGAAATGACCATCCCGGTCAGATACGATTGTCTTAGGCATGCCATGGTACTACACAAACTGATCCACAAAGAGGCGTACCAAGATATTCACGTGAGCCTCTTTCTTCATAGGGATGAACCTGGCTACTTTGTCAACCGATCAACGATCACCCACACTGAATCATTTACTGAGCGTGAGCGAGGTAACCCGTGAACGAAGTCCATGGAGATATCCTCAAACTTCCACTCGGGGATGGACAATGACTGTAATAAACCACCGGGGCTCTTGCATTCCGCCTTCACCCTTTGACAGGCTTCGCAATGTGTAACAAAATACCTGACATCCATCTTCATTCCTGGCCAACACATGGTCTTCCGCAAGCCGACGTACATCTTGGCAATGCCGGGATGCATAGAATACTGAGAGCAATGTGCCTCTCTCAAAATATCCTCCCCGATTTTTCTGCCCTTGGGAATGTAGAGCCGGACGCGAAAATAAACGAGGCCATCTTTTAATGTATACTTGTCAGCAGTCCCATCTTCAATTGACTTGATTGTCGGGGCCAGAGCCACATCCCTTCCTTGCTCCGCCCGGATTCAGTCCCGGATATCACAGACTATACTCATGGTCGCCAAGTACTCCATGTATTCTTCTGAGGGAACCTTGAACACCAAAGTAATCTCCATCTCTTCGAGCACCCGAGCTAACTCCATACCCATCAACCGAGACTCTGAGCTTGAGTCCAGTACTTTTCTGATCAATGCATCGACCACCGAGTTCGCTTTTCCAGGGTGATAGTTCAGGGTGAACTCATAATCGCACAGAAACTCAAACCACCGCCGTTGTCTCAAATTAAGTTCCTTCTGAGTGTGCACATACTTTAAATTTTTATGGTCCGAAAATATCTCGCAATGAACTCCATATAGGTAGTACCTCCAAACTTTGAGGGAGAACACCACTGCCCCTAATTCCAAATCGTGAACCAGATAGTTGAGTTCATGCTTCTTTAGTTGCCTTGACGCATATGCAATTACATGTCCGTGCTGCATCAATACCGCTCCCATTCCTTGATAAGATGCATCAGTGTAAACTTGAAATCCTTCCTTCCCAGACGGAAGTGCTATGATGGGTGCGGATGTAAGTCTGTCCTTCAGCTCTTGGAACGCTGCTTCACACTGGGGTGTCCACTCATATGGCACATCTTTCTTTGTCAAGGAGGTAAGAGGAAGGGCAATCTTTGAGAACCCTTTTATGAACTTGTGGTAGTATCCAGCAAGTCCAAGGAAGCTCCGCACATCAGCTACTAACTTCAAGGGCGACCACTCCTTCATGACACGCACTTTGGCCGGATCCACAGCTAGCCCAGCCCCACTGATTACATGGCCCAATAAGGCAACCTCTTTAAGCCAGAATTCACACTTGCTGAACTTGGTGAACAAGGCGTGCTCTTTTAGTTTCTTCAATACCAAGGTCAGATGTTCAATGTGCTCCTCCTCTGTCTTTGAGTAGACCAGGATGTCTTCGATGAAAACGATGACGAAGATGTCCAAATAAGGCTTAAACACCTTGTTCATCAGGCTCATAAAAGCCGAAGGGGCATTTGTGAGCCCAAATGGCATTACAGTAAACTCGTACAAACCGTACCTTGAGCTGAAGGCCGTTTTCTGGATGTCCTCCTCTCGTATCCTCAACTGATAATACCCCGAACGCAAATCCAACTTAGAAAACCAATGCGCTCCTACCAGTTGATCGAACAGCTCGTCGATCCGGGGTAGCGGATAAGTGTTCCGCACCGTCAGTCGATTGAGCTCCCGATAGTCTATGCATAGTCGTAGGGTTCCATCCTTCTTTTTGACAAACAGAACAGGGGCTTCCCAAGATGACGAGATGGGGCGAACAAACCCTGACTCCACCAATTCCTGTAACTGAACTCTAAATTTTGCGAGTTCCTTCGGGGACATTTGGTAAGGGGCCCTGGATACGGGCTTGGCACTCGGTACTAGATTAATTTGAAAATCAACTTCTCTATGCGGGGGTAATCCTGGCAGTTTCTCAGGAAATACCTTGGGGAAGTCCCGCACTACCCGTACATCTTTTATTTCCAACGCTATGTCCTTCAACTCAAAACAAATCATGAAGACTTCATCCCCCTTCATATGGGCTTTTAAAGCCTGAACTGAAGATAACAACATACGAGGTGTGAATCTAATACCTTCGAAGATGACATCGGAGTCCCCATGTCTCAAATAGATTCGTTTCTCCGCGCAGTCGATCCTTGCGAAGTGCCAGTCCAACCATGTCATGCCAAAAATGAGGTCAAATTCCGACATCCTCAAGACTGTGGCAGGCGTATCAAAGGCCTTTTCCCCAATAAGTATCTCAAATTCGCACTTGGCGGTTGCGATCATCTCAGAGCCGTCCAGGAGGCGTACTCGTCGGGCTATACCAGTGAAGTATTGTACACCCTCCACGTCTTTAATGAAGTCCTCGGACACAAAAGAGTGTGAGGCACCGGTATCGAACAATGCATAGGCCGTTTTCCCGCCGACTACCACGGTGCCTAAGTACCAATAACCAAAACTCAATACTAGATATCTAGTATATCTTAAGCAACTTAAGTTAAACAATGAAAATGTGAAAGCTAACAGCCACATACCTGCAATCACATCCTGAGGATTTTGCTCCTGCGCCATGTCCAGCACGAACACTTGATCTCGAGCTGGTCTGGGGTTTCCTCATCGTGGTCCTCGTCCTCAACTACACATGTGTCCCCGTCCCAGTGGAGCTGCCAGAGGGAGAGCAAGAGGAACATTCCCAAACAACTGCGAACAGTAACGTCGAATGTGGCCCGGTTGGTTGCATACGAAGCACACCCGCCCATAACGCCCTCTAGTTGCTGAAATTGTTGAGGCTGTGGAGGAGGAGGCAATAAGGGCGGCTGTGGAACCGGATGCTCCACTCTATAATTTCGGTGGAAACGTCCACCACCACTTTGATGTCCTCTTCCTCCTCTATAGTCCCGTCTCCTTCTATTGCTTGGGCCAGCTTCCATCACGCCCTCCGCAGGCCTCTTAGCACTTCCCAAGTGGTCCGCCTCCAATCTCTTCGCCATGACGATTATCTTCGCCAAGCTAGAGTCCGCTATAAACAAAAGGGCCTGCCTCAGGGGATCCCGCAACCCTTTGTAGAAGCGTTTGGCATATTCCCTATCATCCAAATCATATGAGTCCGCGAATCTTGCGAGATGTTGGAACTCACGCTGATATTCCGTAACTGATTTTGATCCTTGCTTCAGTAGTAGAAACCTCTCTTCGAGTTCATCTCGAGCAGCTGAGGGAATGAAGTGCTCTAAGAACACTCCTGAGAACTCGCTCCAGCTTATCTCCGTGTAAACTCGTCCTTGAAAGGTGGATCCCATGAGGGACTTTGAACACCTCATGGCATGTAGTTCCAGGACGGATACCGCCAACGTTACAGCCATGTTGGCTGGGCAACGGATCCCCGCCAGTAGCTCCTGCATCATGTCAAGCCATTCTTCAGTGCGCACAGCCGACTCTATCCCAAGGTAGGCGGGAGGGGAGAGAGCCCGAAAAGTGCTCAGCCAGTTTGAGCCCAGAGCCTGTTGTTGTACTGGGGTCTGCTGCGACTTAAAGGCATCCAGGATAGCCGTGAGCGTCTATCCCAACTCTGATTGTTGGAACTGAGTGGGTATGGAAGGGGTAGGAGTGCCCCCATCAGCTCAACGTGCACTGGAATCTACACGTAGAATACAAATGTATGGTCAGGTTGGCTAATCTTAAGGTCAAAGTTGGATATGCTTAGTGTGAACTACATATGGTCACACCACTGTTTCCGCTAAGTCAATTTATCCCCAAACTGACTAATCGAACGGGGGTGGTACCATTGTTGAATGACTTCTTTAGTTGAGGATCGTGACAAGCTGATACCATTTATAAGACCCCCCTCTCGGATCCCAAAACACGGCACGAAGGGGGTCTTATGCCCAAAACAACCGCCTTGCGGTAACATTAGCACACGGGCTAACCTGTACCACAAGACGCCTATTCTGTCGGCTACAACCAATATCAATATATGCCAACCCAACCAAAACATAATATAGAAGTCAAATCCACATATAAACATAAAATTCCAAAGTAAACAAAATAAAGAAGCTAAAACAAGCTTCTACAAAGTATCAGAGTACAACTAATAAACACCAAAAGGGTTTACATCAAGTCGTTCAACACTCACATCGGTGACTGACGGTAGCGACGATACCGTCCCTTCAGGCCCTGTCATCCTGGCCTGGCTGTCCTGCTGCAAAATCTGCGGCTCCTCTACCTGCGGGGTGACGTCCTAAAAAGGAAGACGTAGCAACCATTAGTCAAAAAGACTAAGTGGCTTTCACATCCGCTCCCCCGGCGACTCCTCGGCACCAGGCGGAGAAAGGAACAAGGGTACAATATATAAGTAATATAAGCATGCACAAGCATGTGGATTAGGTATAATATGATTAACAACATTTAATCTAGCAGTTCTACATGAGCTATAACAATCCATCAAGTATAAGTAACGACAACAGAAAAGTAACTTAACTTATAAGGATGCCCATACAAGCTTATAAGTTAAGGATCAGTTTAACATAAAGTAACTCATCGTATATGAGTGCCCATACAAACCTATACGATGAGGATCTTGTTTGTGCAATGTAATATAATGGTATGTATGCAATGCAATGACTCACCCATGATCACGCACATGCAACCGCTATGTCGACACAGACTAGTAGTTCCAGGCATCAACCGTCGTGGCCAGGCGGCGATAGTAGAGCGCGCTTATCTACTACTAAGCGGGCATCCACACTGCTTCACTTAGGCCTCCGTACGCCTCAACGCTAAGAACACAACAACGGAGCCCCCCCTCCCCCCGCGTACTATGGTCCAGCGGGAGTCTCGGGTAGATGTGCACCGAGAACCAAGCCCCGAACTGGCCTTGTGTGACCCAGAAGGAGCCTCGGAAGAAAGCACGAGGACCAAGCCCAACCGTTCACTTGGCATGGAAGGAGCCCCGGAGCATAAACACCGAGGACCAAGCCCAACCGCCTAAAGTCTAACTGTCAACTCCCGCTGGTGTGATGACTGGCGAGCCAGTAGACCTGCCACACTATCCTTAACCCAGGATTATGACAATGCGCGTCGACTCACACGACATGTAATTACACATCACTGTGGCACGGAAGGAGCCTCGGAGAAAACACGAGGACCAAGCCCAACCGTCCACTCGACATGGAAGGAGCCCCGTGAAATGAGCACCGAGGACCAAGCCCAACCGTCCATTTATAACTCATCTCAACACTAACCAACTCAGTGCGATTAACACTCACACTTACACCCTTTCACAATGCTACCAGTAGGGAGACGTCACTCTAAGCATTGGACTACTAAATTCATTCAGTTAAACAATCATTTACATGACCATAGATTATCATCCTACATTTCATTTCCAAATTATTTCGACACATTATTAACATGATGCACATTTCTATTGGTTTACCAATTTCTACCAAATCGTTTCGTTCGAGTATGCTTCATTTCACAAATCAATTACGTGGGATCCAATTATCAATTTCATCATTCATAGAAATATGATGGTTAACATAAAAGAGTTCACCCAACCTCAAGTTAATTTACTACATTGTCCCCACCGAGTCCAAATCTAATGCTATACAAAACCCAGAATTCTAATTACAGAACACTATCAGGATAACAACTTCGATCGGAGATTCCTGAAGATACAGGAATCCGGTGAAGGCGTGTAACCCCTCCATGGAAAGGTCTTTCCATGGGTTACAACTTTCATGTTCAGAACACGACCCAGATTCAATGGTATCACACTTGAAATCGGCTTTAAAGTCCGTTGCGTACAAAACACAATTTCTGCATGTAGGGTTTATCGGATGCCAATTTCCTTCAGACTTTCCCGTGGATATAGACTTCACCTGAAGTTGCGCAATAACTCGTTGGAAAGGTATTTTCAGGGACTTCAACTTTTGTGTTTAGTTGAAAGCCCAGTTCTAGACATATCACACCCGAAAATGGTCAAGAAGTTTGCTGCGTGCCAAACACAGATTCTGCACGCATCTTAAGGCGGAATGAACGACATCGGTTCATCTTCGTCCTCAAGCCGATCTTCCCCAAATAACATCAGAAATTCCTCCTCCCTTATTCACCCTTATGAGGCCATTACTCTTCACAAAACCGTCCCCCATCTTCACATGGAAGGTTGGAGAGGTTGAAGACACCACTATCCTTAGAGCACAAGCCCTAAAACGGACTCTTCCTAGGAAATCATCATCTCGCAAGTATAGACTCTTTTGAGTAGACATCTCACCTAGATATATCTACAGATCTTGCACCAAGGTAGAGGGGAGGAAGCTCACCCCATTTCCGGCGTTTCCACCATTTCTGTAAAAGGATATTGTGACTCTTCTCGGTGGCATCTTCTTCTCCTTGGCGGCAGCGGTTCTTCTCCTCTTGGACTTGCTCCAGCACCGTCTTACTCCTCTCCAGCAGTTCTCTCAGGGAAAAGGGGTTGAAATGAGGATGAAAAATGGCTAGGGTTTCATTTCCCCTTATATGTGGAAAGTGACATGGGTAGGGACACGCTCGTGTCCTTACCCGTGTCCTGCTCGGCGAAGCGTCGTTGACGGTTTCAATGTCAGTTCAATACATAAACACGGGTAGGGACACGCCTGTATCTCTACCCATGTCCCTACCCTTGTCCACATGACACGATCGTGTTCTCTGGCCATGTCCTTCTCTGGACACGATTCGTCGAGTTTCACTTGTCGCACACGGGTATGGACATGCCTGTATCTCTACCCGTGTCCTCCTCAGAGCAAACTTCGTCGAGCTCTGCTCAACACACACGGGTAGGGACACGCCCGTGTCTCTAGCCATGTCTTCTTCACACGGGTAGTGACACGCCCATGTCACTACCCGTGTCCTTCTCTGGGATAACTTGAGTCATCAACTCGAGAGTTGGTTGGATAGACATGGGTAGGGGCACACCCGTGTCACTACCCGTGTCCTTCCCTGGACCTACTCGAGTCGTCGACTCGAGAGTTGGCCTCTCACACACGGGTAGGGACACACCCGTGTTGCTACCCGTGTCCTATTCTGGACTGATTTCTCCTCTGATTTACAAGTGCAGCCCAGCTGCCAGCACTTCCCTGAACCCAAGTCAGCTCTCCTGACTCAAAATGCGCACGAGGGGCCTAGTGTGAATCGGGACGTTACACGACGATTGTTCTACAGCGTTAAGTGCTCGAAAGCATTGAGTGGTCAAAAATGTTGAGTGGTCGAAGCATTGAGTGGCTACCACGGCGCGCTAGCTTCGTGGTACCCAAACCAAGCGCTATGTCTTTTAAATCACTGAGCTACCACCTGTGATAAGACTATTGCGGCGCATTAGCCCCTAATGACCACTACACCTTTTTGGGGTGTTATAATCCCCCCTTACAAAAATTTCGTCCCGAAATTTGCATATGGCACCAGAACACAGCAACTCGTAACAAATTTGTTACAATAAATAGTTTCTACTCAACAAAACCAAATGTTACAACCTTTTAGTTAAACAACTCGGGATATTCCGCACGCATGGTCTGCTCCCGCTCCCATGTCAGCTCTTTATGACCACAGTTGTCCAATCGGACCTTGACCATCCCGATTGTCTTGTTCCGCAGCTGCTTAAGTGCTTTATCCTCGATCCGAATGGGCCTAACGTTCATCATTAGCCCAGATTCGACCGGTACGCGATCATTCGCAATCACTTGAGCTAGATCCTTCACGGCTTTCCAAAGCACTGATATGTGAAACACATCATGCAACCCACTCAATTCATCCGGAAGAGCTAGCCGATAGGCAGTATCTCCAACTCATTTCACCACCTCAAATGGGCCTAGATACCTCAGACTCAGCTTTTTCAAGAGCCGAATCCTGGATACGCCTTTAAATAGCTTAATTTTCAAATATACCCATTCGCCAACCGCAAAATCTACGTTTAGGTGCTTGACGTTATAGTACTTTGCCTGCCGGTCTTGGGCTATTAAGAGGCTCTCCCGAATAGAGCGTATTGTCGAATTAGCTTCTTCGACTTCCTTACGCTTGTACAACTAGACTCGCCCGTTTCCGCCCAAGCTAATGGTGTACGACACTTCCTACCATATAAAGCTTCAAAAGGCGTCATATTTAAACTCGCTTGATAGCTATTATCGTATGCGAATTCCACCATATAGAGATGATCTTCCCATCTCTTCCCGAAATCCAAGGCGCACATTTGGTGCATATCCTCCATCGTTCTGTTGGTCCTCTCAGTTTGGTCATCCATTTGGGGATGAAAGGTCGTACTAAATGTTAACTTTGTCCTCAACAACTAATGAATTAGCCTCCAATCATTTGAAGTGAAGCGCCCATCTCGATCACTTACAATACTACGGGGAATTCCGTGCAACCGTATTATTTGTTCAACATACAGTTTAGCCAAAACTTCCACTGAATCGTCCATCTTATTCGGAATGAAGTGAGTCACTTTAGTCAACCGGTCCACAATCACCCAAACCGAATCGTTACCGTGTTGATATTTCGGCAAACCGTGCACGAAATCCATCGAAATATCATCAAACTTCCATTCCAGAATAGGTAGCGACTTCAGGAAACCTCCAGGCTTCTAGCATTCCGCTTTCACTAAGGCACAAGTTTGACATTTAGCGACGTAAAGTGCTATGTCTTTCTTCATGCCCGGCCACCAGAACAGCTTTTTCATGTCTTTATACATTTTTGTGCTCCCTAAGTGAATTGAGTACTTCGTAAAATGATCTTCATACATCAATTCATCTCTTAACTTACCCATCTTCGGGAAGCACAAACGACCATCTTTTCACAAAAGGCCATCATCCCAGGAGAATTGGCCATTTACTCCATCTACTGCATAACGTTGCAAACTTTCATCAAGTTTCGTTGCCCACCGAACCATGTCCACAAGGTCATACTGTACCTCTGTCCAGGTCAAACACGCATTTGCTGTGGAATTCTTGTGAATTCTGTCATGGCCCCAGATTTAAACTCTATTTCATTGTCACTTCTGATTTTGACAACTGAATAGTTGTATTCATTCTGGATCTGCCTGACAAAATTAGTGAAAATATCAAAAGTATCTGACATGTGTTTTAGAAAGAACACCCATGCAAAACGAGAGTAGTCATCTACAATAATCAATGTATAATCCTTAGCTCCCAAACTTCTAATTTACATGGGACCGAACAAGTTCATATGAAGTAGGTGTAAACACCTATTAGAATATTTGCCAATAATGCTTTTAAAGGTAACCCTTGTTTGCTTGTATTTTACGCATGCATGACAAGGTCTATCTTTAATGCACTTAATGTTGGGTACATCACGTACCAAATTAAGAGAAAATAATTTATTAATAGTTTTGTAATTTATATGTGCTAATCTCTTGTGCCATTGGTCACCAAGAGACACACTATCTTTTGCCAAAAAGCACACTGGTGTAGAAGAGTCTATGCAAATAAAATTTAAGCAAAATATATTTCTACTACGAGTGCCTGATAGAATCGTTTCCGAGTTATCTACCAATTTTATCAAGCACTTGTCTGCATGAAATTATACGATGTATCCATTATCACAGAGCTGGCTTATGCTTATAAGATTATGTTCTAATCCTTCAACATAAGCCACATCTGAGAAGGATACATTACCATTAGTGATCATACTGTAGCCTCTTGTGATTCCCCTATCAGAACCTCCAAAGATAACCTTTGGCCCATTCACAACTGGAGAGAACTTTTGAAGAAGTCTTCTTATCACAATCATGTGCCGAGAGCATCCACTATCAAAATACCAGATAGGCGATTTGTTGGCCTTTGGACATA
This sequence comes from Platanthera guangdongensis, assembly GCA_039583875.1. Classification (NCBI taxonomy): domain Eukaryota; kingdom Viridiplantae; phylum Streptophyta; class Magnoliopsida; order Asparagales; family Orchidaceae; genus Platanthera; species Platanthera guangdongensis. The sequence continues at coordinate 25,880,756 of CM077153.1, read as the reverse complement.
CCTGCAAAAATAGAATAAGTTTACCTTAGGAACCCAAATGCATTTGGGTCCTTGGTTATTTGTCAGCATGCTCCCCCTAGGAGTGTTAACATTACAAGTGGTCTGCCTTGTATGATTAACTAGAGGAGCTTTAAAGCTTCTGGGATTAAACCAACAATCTACAGCAAAGTGACCAACTTTGCCGCAACACTAACAGTCAAACCTGTTGTACATTTTTCAAGTCTCATGCTTGACCTTTTGAACGTGTGGTCTTGCAGGGGCGGCTGATTTGGAGGTAGAAGCCTCATGATGATGGCACTCACAAGCCTTTTTCACCTCCTTTTCCTTGGGTACAACTGTTGGGTACATTGGAAAATGTGTACCAGATTTGAAAAAGCCTCACCCTACTCAATGATATGCATCAAGATTGTTGGGTACATTGGAATAAATGTACCTGATTTGAAGAAGCCTCACCCTACTCAATGATATACATCAAAATGTATTTGCTGTATTTTGAGTTATCTTGTGCAGGTTAAGTAATTGCAGGGAAAGCTTAAAAGATTCTAAGTCCATGTGTCGACACCCAGAAGAAAAGTGTCGACACTTAAGAAGACTTGTGTTGACACCCAGAGAAGCAGTGTCGACACTTGAAAATTGTGTCGACACCAGGGATGCAGAGTCGACACCAGAAGGAAAGTGTCGACACATACAGGCTATGTCAACACTCAATGAAGAAATGTCCAGAGAAGCTGTGTCGACACTTAGAAGCAGTGTCGACACCCAGAGTCTGGGAGCTTGTTCCTAAACCAAAAGACCACAACATAATTGGGACTAAGTGGATCTTTAGGAACAAGATGGATGAACATGGAGTTATTGTGAAGAACAAAGCAAGACTAGTTGCTAAGGGATATAGGCAGGAAGAAGGTATTGACTTTGATCAAACCTTTGCTCCAGTAGCCAGACTGGAGGCAATAAGGATGTTCTTGGCCTATGCAACCTATCAAGGGTTTAAAGTATACCAAATGGATGTTAAGTCAGCTTTTCTGAATGGAAATCTGAAAGAAGAAGTCTATGTGGAACAGCCATCAGGTTTTGTTGATTCTATCAAACCTAATTATGTCTATAGACTTAGGAAAGCTTTGTATGGGTTAAAACAAGCCCCTAGGGCTTGGTATGAAACCCTGTCTAGTTTTCTCATTGAGAATAAATTCACAAGGGGGAAAATATACAAGACTCTATTCCTTAGGGAATCCAGAGGCAAGATCATACTAGTCCAAATATATGTAGATGACATCATATTTGGGTCTGCTGAAAGTTGTCTTTGCAAAAAGTTTGCAAAACTAATGCAAGGACAATTTGAAATGAGCAGTATGGGGGAACTTAAGTTCTTCTTGGGTCTCCAAGTTAGACAGACTGAGAATGGTTTATCCATATGCCAGTCTAAGTTCACTCTAGAGTTGATAAGGAAGTATGGTATGAAATCATCCAGTACCATGAAAACTCCTATGGGGTCAAGTATGTCTCTTAGCAAAGATGATGCAGGGAAACATGTAGATGAGACTTTGTATAGAGGGATAGTTGGCTCCCTATTATATTTGACTGCAAGTAGACCAGATATCATGTATGCTACATGTGTCTGTGCTAGGTACCAAGCTAGCCCTAAAGAATCTCATTTGACAGCAGTCAAAAGAATACTGAGATATCTTAAGGGCACTCCTTATCTAGGCCTTTGGTACCCTAGGAATGGAGACTTTGAACTGACAGGTTATTCAGATGCAGATTTTGCAGGCTACAAGGAAGATAGGAAAAGTACAACAGGTACCTGTCAATTCCTAGGTGGAAGACTGATATCATGGAGTAGCAAGAAGCAAACAAGTGTGGCTATCTCCACAGCAGAATCAGAGTATGTTGCTGCTGGAAGTTGCTGTGCTCAACTTCTATGGATTCAACATCAGCTAGAAGACTATGGTATTCAAGTAAGTAGAACACCTCTATTTTGTGATTCTACTAGTGCTATTTCTATTGCAAACAATCCTGTCTCCCATATTAGGACTAAGCACATAAAAATAAAATACCATTTTCTAAGAGAACATGTGGAAAAAGGAGATATTTCACTAGAATATATAAATACAAATAATCAACTAGCTGACATGTATACTAAGCCCTTAGATGAAACCAAATTCAATAAGTTCAAAATTGAATTAGGTATGATAAACTTAGAATAAGTTTTCAAAATTGGCTAAGTAAAATGGTGTCGACACACAGAGTTGTCTATGTCGACAAAGAAAAGTGGTGTCGACATTTCAGAGAAATGGTGTCGACACATCTAGACAGTCTGTGTCAACACTTAAGAGAATTAGTGTCGACACATAAATAGTAGGTGTCGACACATCCAAGGTGGTGTCGACACTTAGGATTTACTCAACATTAGTCTGGTAAAGTCTCGACTAAGTGTCGAGCTAAGCGGTGTCGACACATAAACAAGTGTCGACACATATATTCTATCGACTATACTTGTGTCGACACATAGTTGTCGAGATATTATAAGTCTGTGTCGACACTTTTCAACAGTGTCGACACAATTTAAGTATTTTGACGCGCCCTTTCATCTTCGATTCTAGAAAGGTATAAATAGGTTTTTGCCATTGTCTGTCGACACGCTCACCAAAGTTTCGAGACCAAACTTGTGTGTCGACATCTCTCTTCTCTAATTAAAATTTCTTCAAACCCTAATGACGCCAAAGCTAGAAGAGAATGTGAATGAAGGATATGAACTCGTGCGCCACGTATTTGATGACGCGGAACCAGATATCAAAGGCGTGATAACCCTAATAGCTGAGACTGGGTTAGAATTTCTTGTTTCAGAACCAAGCAAGATCTGGAAGAAGGAGGTCCTTGAGTTTCTGAATGGCGCAACACTAGATGAATCAGGACTCAAGATAAAGTCAAGAGTTCATGGGGCAAAGGTGAAGGTTTCTCCTAAGAGTCTAAGAAAAGTTCTTCAACTACCAAGAACTAATGAAGAAGAAGATGTTTCTGCTTCTAAGACTAGAGAAGCATTAACATGGTGTGGACTGGACTCCAACATTAAAATAGGATCTATTTTCAACAAAAAGGGAATGAATATGCAAGGCAAATTCTTATCTGAAATTGTTGGCAAAGTTATCTTGAGCAAGCCTGGCGGGCATGATAGAATATCTGCTTATATGTTCAGTCTAATGACAAGAATTATCTTCAAACTAGAAACTGATTGGTCTGCAGTAGTGTTTGATAAGATAAAATAGAGTATGAAGAAGCCCAATTTGGGTAGGATTCTAAGTCTTTACCTATCTGGTAGTATACCAGAGGTCATGAGTCAAGCAGTTGGAACTAAGATTAACCACATGAGGAGAATGGATTTGAGAATCTTCTCTAGGTGGGATAGAGTCTTGACCAAGGAAATGCTAACTCCTGAGAAGGAAACACCCCTGAAGAAGAAGAAAAAGACAGCCCCTGTGGCTCAAGAATCATCAAGCAGCTCTGAAGAGCAGGTAGTGTTCACTCCTGATGAAGAAGACACTGGAAATGCTGGCCAGTCACCTGCTAGACAAGAAGATGCACCAAGGCAGGGGGAGCTACCACAAGCTAGCCCAATTAACCTGGATTCCATCCAGGGGGAGCCTCTACTGATGGATGAGCCAACTCCTCTAGAGAGTGAACAAGCTACCCACACAATACTTGAGGTAATAACTGAAATTAATAACTTAGATTTCCCTATTGAGGATGATGTTTTGTCTGATTCATTACCTAATGTTAATCAGCAAACACATACACATAGCCAACCCCAGAATATTGTCATGGAAGACACATCTGTTGCAGATAAAGTTGTTGATGAGATAAGAGTTTCTCCGCCCCATCCTCAACAAGAATTTACCCTAGAAGAACTGTTCCCAGACCTTCTTCAAACTGATATTGAAGTGTAAAAAGCTGCTGCTGAGGGGGAGAAAGTAGTTATTGAGGGGGAGCATGTGGAGATTGAAGAAGAAACTACAAGGAAAGAACCTGAAGTTCCAAAGGATGCTGAGAAGGTTCCTAGGACTGACAAGGATTTACCTTCTAGCCATAAGGACAGGGTAGATATAGCCAGCACATCTGAAGATGAAGAGGCTGCAAGAGCCAAGAAGAGAAAATTTCAAGTTTTCAAGAGGAGGAGCCAGACATATAAGAAAGCTTTACAAACAATAGCACCATAGCCTGCACCACAGCCTGCCCCATCTACAGATTTCAGTTCTCTGATGGTTGCATTACAGATAAAGATGGATGAGCAAAGACAGGCTTTGCAATCTTATATGGATGAAGGGCATAAGTCATTGCAATTTGATCTGGCCCAAGATATTAAGTCAATCAGATTTGAAATGAATCTGAATAAGAAAGAAATGACTGACTGCTTCCATAAAGGAGGAAATGCAGTAGTCTATCTGGCCACACATCAAGAGAAACTGAAGACAAAATTATAAGAACTTGAAGTGAAGCAAGGGTATGTTCTGGAGAATCAGATAAGGATGAATGATAATTTGACAGCTTCCCACAATGCCATTGTAACTGAACTAAAGAATATATCAACTGCCCAGAATGCAGCCCTGACCACTGCCAAAGAAGAATTTGACAAAGCATTGCAAGAGAGCTTAACTGCTGTTACTTCTGCACTTTAGGATTCTCAGAAGTTAATAACTGAAAAGCTCCAAAGGTTGAAACCTTTCTACAAAGATGGAGTAAATTATCCGAATGCACAAATAAGATTTCAGAAAGATGATCTTAGGGATCACATTGAAAGAGAAGTCATAAAGGGGGAGAGGGTGTTAGTCAAAGCCAGCTCTGATCATGCAAAGTGGATTTCAAATTCCATCAGAGCCACCCTTGGATATCCTCCATTATGTGATGATGACAATGTTGCAGAGTCTGGAATTAATCCTGCTTATCTTGGAGGGGAGAAAGCTGAAGTGGCTCAAGTAATATACCCCCCACCAGACTTTGATATGATACATCAAGATATACAGACAATGTATAGCCCTCCTGAGGGAATTCAAAATGTCATCCTTGAGAAAGTAGTTCAGCCAGTGCCAGAGGCAATTCTGAAAGAACAAGAGGCTTTGCTGAAGGAACAAGAGACTGCATTGTCTAAGAAAAGGTTCAGAGAGCAAGCTGAACTTAGGCCTGATTTTGAACAATGGAGCCCCACCTCCAGGAATATCATTTTAACTGCATGGAAGGCTGCCAAGGACAATATCCAGGATAGAAACAAGTGGTATTCTGAACTGGAGTGGAGGAAGCATGAGACAAGTCAAGAGGCCATTGTGCAGTATAGAAAAAAGGCTAAGATGGGAAAGCTACCTCCTAATGCACAGAAGCCTAGCAAGTACTTTCCTAAGCCTTATCATTACTTTGAAAGACAGAAGATCAAAGCTGAAGATTTGAAAAAGAAGGATCTTAAAGGAAAGAAGCCTGCTGCTGATGATGATAATGAAGCCCCAGTTCAAGCAAAGATACAATCTGGAAAGGGGATTGTAATCCAAGAACCTGAGCAGCAATAGGATAGAAATTTTCTTTAGTTTACAGTTGTAATCATTTGATTTTAAACTCTCTGTAAACTTGTGAAAATGAATATGTTGAAGTTGTTAGAACAATGTGATATATGTTAAATCTATTACATTAATGTTCTGAGAAATTTGAGTATGCATGTTTTGCTTATACATGTTTATGTACTTACCCTGTTATATAATCCTGTTTTACAACATACTGTGAATTTGTTATGTATGGTGTATATCATTGACTAAGGGTTATGACTTCTCCAAATAGGGGGAGATTGTTGGGTACATTGGAATAAATGTACCTGATTTGAAGAAGCCTCACCCTACTCAATGATATACATCAAAATGTATTTGATGTATTTTGAGTTACCTTGTGCAGGTTAAGTAATTGCAGGGAAAGCTTAAAAGATTCTAAGTCCATGTGTCGACACCCAGAAGAAAAGTGTCGACACTTGAGAAGACTTATGTCGACACCCAGAGAAGCAGTGTCGACACTTGGAGTAATTGTGTCGACACCAGGGATGCAGAGTCGACACCAGAAGGAAAGTGTCGACACATACAGGCTGTGTCGACACTCAATGAAGAAATGTCCAGAGAAGCTGTGTCGACACTTAGAAGCAGTGTCGACACCCAGAGGAACTTTGTCGACATCAGAAAGTGTCGACACTAGGAGGCTGTGTCGACACTCAGCAAAACAAAAACAAAGTTCAAGTACAAGTGTCGACACTAGGAGGCTGTGTCGACACTCAGCAAACTTCAACAGAATTTAAGTACAAGTGTCGACATAATGAAGAATGTGTCGACACACAGCAAAAGTCTTAACACATGAAGAAAGTGTCGACACAAGGAGCTGTGTCGACACTCAGCAAATTTCAATGAAGTCTAAGTACAAGTGTCGACACCAAGCAGATGTGTCGACACTCAGCAAAAGTATCAACACAGAAGGCATGTGTCGACACCAAGAAGATGTGTCGACACTTAACAAGTTCAACACAAGAAGATGTGTCGACACAAAGGAGTTGTGTCGACACTTACAAGAAATCAACAAAGTACTGAAGAACAAGGAGTTGTGTCGACACATATTATCAGTGTCGACACATGATGAAGAAGCTGTGTCGAGAAGTAATTTCTACAACACAAGGAGTTGTGTCGACACCATGAAGGCTAGTGTCGACACTTAGTCTACTTGTGTCGACACTTAGTCTATCAGTGTCGACACTTAAAGACAGACTGTCTCGACACTTTCAGACAGTTACAGAAAATTCAAGAAGTGACTGGATGACATGACAGCTGCTATTCCAGCCTGTCTACTGCAACTGTCAGAGATGTTAGAAAGTTGTTAGGAACCGGATCAGCCGGTCACCATGAAGAAAGTCTATATAAAGGCTTATTCTGTCAACAGCAGAAGATGATTAACACATCAAAGAGGATTGATCAATGAATCATTGAAGTACAACACAACTAGAAGAAGACCTTCAAGTGAAGATCTAAGAAGTTGGAAAGAGAGAGCTCCTTCCAAGAAGACAGCTGTTGAACCAGGCTGTGAAGAAAGTTTCAGACTTAGTTCTGATTCTTAAGTTAGCAGTGATTGAAGATCAGCTACATAGAGAATCAACCCTACTGTGTTCTAAATTCAAGAAGCTTTGAAGGAAGCCAAGGAAGGTTGATCTCAGCATGTTCTTCCAAGAACTCTTCAAGAAACCAGACAACTTTTCTCTCTCATTCTGAGTTGTAGGTTTACACTTTGTAATTTTAATTTCTTGTAGGATCCTAAGGGATCTGAGTTGTAAGCCTGAAATTATAAAGGCTGAGTGGTAGGGCCTGTGTGCCTGAGTGTAGGAGATTCTTTTCTCTGAGTGTAGGCCTTGTTAAGGGATGAGTGTAGGCCTTGTTGAAGGCTGAGTGTAGGTCTTGTTGAAGGCTGAGTGTAGGTCTTTGTGAAGACTGAGTGGTAGGGCTGTGTGCCTGAGTTATAGGAGTGGGATCACTCTGAGCTGTAGGAACCTATTTGGGGTTCTGAGTATAAGATCTGAGGATCTGAGGAATAGTGGAGGAGTTTGGCCGAATCTAGTACACTACTAGATAGGCAAAGGGGGAAAGTGGATGTACCCAGACCTTGGGGAACCACTATAAAACTGTGTGTACTCTGTGTGTGTGACTGATTCTGTGTATGCTGTGTAAAGATCTGTGAATGCTGTGATTAATTCAGCCTGTTGTGATTAAGTCTGCCTAAAAATTTAAAAAGATTAAAGTCACCTATTCACCCCCCCTCTAGGTGATTAGGTACAATTTCTTTCAAAGGTGTATTTGATGTGTTTTGAGTTTATATGTGCAGGTTAAGTAATTGCAGGAAATGCAGAAAAATTTCTAAGTCCATGTGTCGACACCTAGAGAAGTTGTGTCGACACTTATGAAGGCTTGTGTCGACACTAGAGAAAAGCTGTGTCGACACTTGGAGTTAGCTGTGTCGACACCAGGAAAGGCTTTGTCAACACCAAAAGAAATTGTGTCGACACCAGGAGGCAGTGTCGACACACAGAGAAGCAAAGTCGACATCAACTGTGTCGACACCAAAAGTCAGTGTCGACACACAGGAATACTTAGTAGACATCAAATGTGTTGACACCAAGAGGTAGTGTCGACACACAGAAGTATTTGTCAACATCAACTGTGTCGACACACAGGACTTGTGTTGACACACATCAAAGCTTCAACGAAGTTAAAGAAAAGAAGTACTTATGTCGACACAAAGGAGATGTGTCGACACTCATCAAGTTTCAACAAAGTAAAAGAAAAGAAGGCTTGTGTCGACACACTGAATCAGTGTCGACACATTATAAAGAAGCTGTGTCGAGAAGCTGTTACATCAACAAAAGGAGTTGTGTCGACACCACCAAGGCATGTGTCGACACTTAGTTCACTTGTGTCGACACTTAGTCCATTTGTGTCGACACATAATGAAGATCAGTCTCGATACTTTCAGACAGAGACAGTATTTCAATAAGTGACTGGATGACTTGACAGCTGCCATTTCAACTGGTCTACTGCAACTGTCAAAGCTGTTAGAAGTTCGTTAGAAACCGGATCAGCCGGTTACCATGGAGGAAGACTATATAAAGGCCTTTCTCCTTCAACAAAAAAAAAAGATCAGATTCAATAACAATATAGATTGAAGATCTACACAGATTTCGATCAACACAAAAGAAGAAGACCTTCGACAAAAGATCTAAGAAGTTGGAGAGAGAGAGAGCTCCTTCTAAGAAGAGCAGTTGCTGAACCAGGCTGCTAAGAAAGATTCAGATTGAGATCTGAATCTCAAGTCAGAAGCTGATTTGAAGATCAACTTCTCAGGAGATTCAACCCTACTGAGTTCAGATTCAAGAAGCTTTGAAGAAAGCTAAGAGAGGTTGATCTCTGCCAAGTTCTTCCAAGAACTCATCAAGAAGCCAACCATCCCTTCTCTCTCTATCTGGGTGGTGGTTAATTACTTTGTAATCACAATTTTCTGTAGGATCTATTATAGATCTGAGTTGTAAGCCTATTATATAAAGGCTGAGTGTAGGAGAATATTTTCCCTGAGTGGTAGGGCTGTGAGCCTGAGGTGTAGGAGATTGTGATCTCTGAGTGTAGGCCTTGTTGAAGGCTGAGGTAGGGCAGTTGGCCTGAGTTGTAGGAGTGTGGATACACTCTGAGTTGTAGGAGCCCTGTTGAGGTTCTGAGCTGTAAGATCTGAGGATCTGAGGTGAAGTGCAGAAGTTAGGCCGAATCTAGTACACTACTAGATAGGCGAAGGGGGAAGGTGGATGTACCCAGACCTTGGGGAACTACTATAAAAATCTGTGTGCAATCTGTGTTGTGATATTTCTGTGAATGTTTCTGTGTTAGCTGTAGAATTTGCAATTGCTGCTTAAATTACAGAATAGATTGTCTGCCTTAAAATTAAAAGAAAAAGGATACCTATTCACCCCCCCCTCTAGGTGGTTAGACACTAATTCTTTCAAGTGGTATCAAAGCGATGTTGCTTAAAAAGGACTTAATAGTTTGAGTGAGATCCTTAAGGCAGATTCAAGAATCAAGAAAATGAGCTCAGGGGAAAATCATAAGGAGCTGGGTTCTATGAAATTACCCATATGTAGAAAGGAGATATTTGGCATCTGGAAAGAGAGGGTCAGGCTGTTTATGGAGGCTTCTGATCCCAGGATCTATATTACAATCAAAGAAGGTCCTTATATCCCAATGAAGATTTCAATTCTGGATGCTAACCAAAGAATTCCCAAGGATTATTCAGAGATGACCAAGGATGAGATCATCTTGGCAACTATGGATAAGAGGGCCCAGAACATCATAGTAAGTGTCATAGATGATTCTACCTTTCAAAATTTGATTCACTGCAAGACTTCAAAGGAAATGTGGGATACTTTGATAGTCTACATGGAAGGTTCTGAAGAAGTAAGACGACAAAAAATCTATGCTAAACCAGGAGTATGGGAGTTTCAGACAAGAAAAGTCTGACAGTATAACTGAGTGCTACAAAAAGTTCTATAGAATAGTTAATGAGCTGATGTCCTATGGAAGAATCTTCAGTACCTATGAACTGAATGATAAATTCCTAAGATCCCTGACAAAGGATTGTGACAATAAGATTTGTGCCATTAGAGAAGTGGCCAAACTTGCAGATATTTCTCCTCCAACCTTGTTTGGAAAGTTGCTGTCATATAAGATGCAACTGATGGCTAGGAAAGAGGAAGATAAGAGTACAAAAGGGGAGCATAAAGAAAAGTCTGTGGCCTTTAAGGTTGAAGCCACTAGGAAAAATAGGAGGATGTCTCCATCACCTCTTATGATAGTTGCTGAAATTCCTTCAGATAATTCTGATAACCAAAGCTCAGAAAGCAGTGACTCAGATGAAGATTTTGCTGCCTTCACAAGGCAGTTTCAGAGATTTCTGAAGAAGCAGTGGAAGTCTAAGCCTTCCACATCTAAGCCTAAAGATGACTATTATCAAAAGAGAAAGTCATCCAGGAAAGACAGGAGTAAGTCTAAGCCAAGCAAGTCTACAACATCAAAGATTGTTTGCTACTACTGTAATAAGCCTGGACATGTAGTAGCTGAATGTCCAGATAAAAGAAAAGAGACAGCTGATAAAAAGAAGAGTCAACACCAGAGCAAGACGGAGAAATCCTTTGTGGCTAAGAAGGAGAAGACCTTGTCAGACCAACCATCTTCAGAGTTAGAATCTGAAGTTGAGGCCTACATTGGTCTATATACAGCAAATGAAGAATAAGAGTTTCTCCAGGTGCTGAACTCTATATATGAACAAGAAGACCATCAGTGCAAGGGACTGATGGCTGTATCAGAAGAAGACAAGTGCCAGTATCAGCCTGGTCCTAGTAAGGTACAATGTCATTCTAGAATTTTAGATTGCAGTACTGAGTCAGAATCAGCAACATCTGCATCAAGTGATGTGGATGGGTCTGAGTCTGAAGGTGATATTCATTAGCTGGTAGATGAATATGCAGACTTGCTGCATGCACTTAAGAAGAGCAAAAACCTGGCCAAATCCCAGGCTAAGGAAATTGCAGATCTTAAGTTGGCTGCAGCAGATTCAGAGAAGTTGCTGGATCAAAAACTGAATGAGATAGCCAAACTGAAAAATATTACTGTTATTCAGATGAGTACTATCACATTCAAGAATGATCAGATTAGAAATCTGGAGGTTATACTTCAGAAAGAGAAAGAGATAGTAGCTAGTTTTTCTAAACCTAAATCTGTATTACCCTTGATTGATGAGTTTGTACCTCAAAAGGGCATGGACTGCTAGGTCCAAATCTAAAGGCAAGCCCCAGCACAAAACAAGAAGCCTGCTGTAGATAATTCAGCTAGGGTTGTACCTAAACAAAGGTACAATAAGTTTGAGTGATGGTGTTGTGGCAAGGTAGGCCACTTTGCCTTAGATTGTTGACACAATTCTAGTGTCAAGGAGAGTAGCAATCTACCTGCTAGAAGAGCTACAGGCAGATTTGTTAAAGTTCAGACTAACTTGCACCAAGGACCCAAAAGTTATTTGGGTTCTAAGGTTAAGTAATCTGTGTTGCAGGTGAGTCCAAGTTGCCATGCCCCAATATGGTACTTGGACAGTGGATGTTCCAGGCACATGACTGGAACAAGGGGGTTGCTGAAGGACTACACACCTATCACAGATGGCTCTAAAGTAACCCTTGGTGGTTTAGAAAAAGGAATCATCAAATGCTTTGGTAACATTTCTAATAACCAGATTTCTATCTCTCAAGTGGCCTATGTGAAGGGTTTGAAACACAACCTTATTAGCATAAGTCAGTTGAGTGACTTAGGATATGACATTTCATTTATTAAGAATGGATGTCATATCAAAAGGTCAAGTGATCAAAAGATCATATTGACAGGATATAGAAAGAGAAATGTTTATTGTCTTAACTTTGTGTGCGAGAACAATGTTTCTCCTATTTGTCTTGTAGCTGATGAGAGAGTCTCACACTGTGTTAAATGACACAAGAGGCTGGCTCATCTTAACTATAAGACTATTGGCCAACTCTTTAGCAAAGAGTTAGTGAGGAATGATCCTCAAGTTAAGTGTATAAAGGATGAGATATGCTCAGCTTGTCAAAAAGGCAAGCAGACCAAATCCACCTTTCATAGCCTTGAAAACAAGGATTCAGTGAGGTGTCTATACCTATTGCATATGGATCTATTTGGTCCTATGCCAGTTCATAGTCTAGGTAGGAAGGTCTACACATTTGTGGTGGTAGATGACTATTCTAGATATTCTTGGGTGTTCTTTCTAAGACAAAAATCTAAAACCCCAAGTGTCTTATATAGTTTTGTTAAATAAATTCAGAATGAGTTGGACAGTACAGTGGTCAAAATCAGAAGTGACCATGGTACTAAATTTCAGTCTGAAAGTATGACAAAACTGTGTGAAGAATTTGGGATATTTCAAGAATTCTCCTCACCTAGAACAACATAGCAAAATGGTATTGCTGAAAGGAAGAATAGAACATTGATAGAGGTTGGTAGAACTCTATTGAGTGACACATCTCTCCCAGAATATTTCTGGGCTGAGGCAGTAAACACTACATATCATGTGATCAATAGGGCTACTATCACCAAGAGCCACAAAAAGACTCCCTATGAGATTGTGAAGGGCAGAAAACCAAACTTATCTTATTTTAGGATGTTTGGTTGCAAGTGCTATATACTTAACAATGGCAAGTCTTATCTAACCAAGTTTGCTGGCAAATCCCAAGATGGGATATTTGTTGGGTACAACAACAATAGTAAGGCTTATAGGGTCTACAACTTGGTTACTCAAGTTGTAGAAGAGTCTATACATGTGATGAAACAAGACTGATTAACTGTGAGTTGCCAAGTAGTGCTTGCAGTTCTACAAGTATAAATGAGAGGATGGACAAGCTTACCATTACAAAAGATTCTACTGCAAATCAGCAAGTGGAAAATGGTGGATGCTGTCCAGGGGGAGTACTAGACTCTTTAGATGCTGAAGAAAACCAAGAGGTGCAGCTTAATGAAGAGGCTGGAGGTGTTCAACCTGAAGATATACTACCTCATGCTAATAGACACTTAAATGATCATCCAACAAATCAGATAATAGGTGATCCAAGACAAGGAGTGCAAACAAGAAGCAGGAATCTGAGAGCAGTTCTTTGCTCCAGCTTCCTATCACAAGTGGAACCAAAGAAATTTGAAGAAGATGTTCTAGACCCACATTGGATAGATGCCATGCAAGAGGAACTGAATCGGTTCAGAAGATGCAAGGTCTGGAAGTTAGTTCCTAAACCAAAAAACCACAACATCATTGGAACCAAGTGGATCTTTAGGAACAAATTGGATGAGAATGGGATCATTGTGAAGAATAAAGCAAGACTTGTTGCAAAAGGGTATAGGAAGGAAGAAGGTATTGACTTTGATCAAACCTTTGCCCCAGTAGCAAGAATGAAAGCTATCAGGATGTTCCTTGCTTATACAACATATCAAGATTTCAAGGTATTCCAAATGGATGTAAAGTCAGCTTTCCTAAATGGAAATCTAAAGTAAGAAGTCTATGTAGAGCAGCCCTCAAGTTTTGCTGATCCTCTCAAACTTGATTATGTTTATAGACTTAGGAAAGCATTGTATGGGTTAAAATAAGTCCCAAGGGATTGGTATGAAACCCTGTCTAGTTTCCTCATTGAGAACAAATTCTCAAGGGGGAAAATAAACAAGACTCTATTCCTTAGGGAATCTAATGGAAAGATAATCCTAGTCCAAATATATGTTGATGACATAATATTTGGGTCTACTGAAAGTAATCTTTGTAGAAAGTTTGCAAAACTTATACAAGGAAAATTTGAAATGAGCAGTATGGGGGAACTTAAGTTCTTCTTGGGTCTCCAAGTAAGACAGACTGAAGATGGCTTGTCCATATCCCAGTCTAAGTTCACCCTAGAGTTAATAAAGAAGTATGGTATGGAATCATCCACTACCATGAGAAATCCTATGGGGTCAAGTGTGTCTCTAAGCAAAGATGATGCAGGAAAACCTGTAGATGAAACTTTGTATAGAGGGATAGTTGGCTCCCTTCTATATCTGACTGCTAGTAGACCAGATATCATGTATACTACATGTGTCTGTGCTGGGTACCAAGCATGCCCTAAAGAATCTCATCTGACTGCAGTAAAAAGGATTTTGAAATATCTTAAGGGCACACCTTATCTAGGCCTTTGGTACCCTAGGAATGGAGATTTTCTACTGACTGGCTATTCAGATGCAGATTTTGCAGGTTGCAAGGAAGATAAAAAAAGAACTACAGGCACCTGCCAATTTCTAGGTGGAAGACTAGTGTCTTGGAGCAGTAAGAAGCAGACTAGTGTGACAATCTCCACAACTGAGTCAGAGTATGTGGCAGCAGGAAGTTGCTGTGCACAACTATTGTGGATTCAGCACCAGCTAGAAGACTATGGTATTCAAGTAAGTAGAACACCTTTGCTTTGTGATTCTACAAGTGCTATTTCTATTGTAAATAATCCCGTCTCACATAGTAGGACTAAACACATAGAAATTAGATACCATTTTCTTAGAGAACATGTAGAGAAAGAGGACATTTCACTAGAGTATGTTAAAACAGATTATCAAATTGCTGATATGTTTACTAAGCCTCTAGATGAAACTAAATTCAATAAGATTAAAATTGAATTAGGAATGTTGAACTTAGAATAGTTTAATAATATTGGCTAAGTAAAATGGTGTCGACACAAGGAGTTGTCTGTGTCGACACATAGAAAAGGTGTCGACATTTCAGAGAAATGATGTCGACACATCTAGGAAGTCTGTGTCGACACTTCAGAGAAATAGTGTCGACACATCCAGAGTAGGTGTCGACACATCCAGAAGTGGTGTCGACACTTAGGTTTAACACAGATTTCGTCGAGTGAAGTATCGACTAATCGTCGAACGCAGATGTATAAGTGTCGACACATCATAATTGGTGTCGACACATATAAGTCAACACTGTTGTCGAGACTTAAGTAGTCTGTGTCGACACTTTTCAACAGTGTCGACACATTTAGAGGATTATGACGCGCCTTTTCACCTTCGTTTTTAGAAAGGTATAAATAGGTCTTCAACATTGTTTGTCGACACGCTCTCAACAGTTTCGAGACCAAAACTTTGTGTCGACATCTCTCTCATCTAAATTTAAGATTTCTCAAAACCCTAATGGTGCCCAAGCTTGAAGAGAACGTCAATGAAGGATATGAGCTAGTACGCAACGCATTTGACCATGCGGAACCAGAGATTAAGGATGTTGTAACCCTAATTGCCGAGAATGGATTGGATGTTCTAGTCTCAGAACCAACCAAGATTTGGAAGAAGGAAGTACTAGAATTCTTTGGTGCAGTTGTTCTAGATCAGGCTGGACTCAAAATTCGATCCACAGTCCATGGAGCAAAAGTAAAACTCACCCAGAAGAGTTTAAGAAAAGTTCTTCACCTGCCTAAAACACAAGAGGAAGAAGATGTACCATCATCAAAGCTAAGGGAAGCACTTCAATGGTGTGGACTGAATTCCACCATGAAGATTGATTCAGTATTTAACATGAAAGGTATGAATATGCAAGGAAAGTTCTTATCTAAAGTGGTAGGAAAGGTAATTCTGTGCAAGACAGGTGGGCATGATAGGATCTCAGATCATATGTTCAGCTTAATGACAAGGATCATTTTTAAACTAAAAACTGATTGGTCAGCAGTTATTTTTGAGAAGATTACTAAAAGCATTAAGAAACCCAATCTGGGTAGAATTATGAGCCTGTATTTGGCTGGAATCATTCCTGAAGTAATGGAATAGAATGCTGGTTCCAAGATTAACCACATGACGAAGATGGATATTAGGATTATCTCAAGATGGGATATGGTCCTAACTAAGGACATGCCTGATGAGGAAAGGCAAGAAGTTCCAGAGAAATCAACATCACAAGAAATTCCTGCACAAGACCCTGCAGATGAAGATGCACAAGTGCAGGGGGAGCAACCATCTGCTATCCCCATCCACCTGGATCCACTTCAGGGGGAGCCTCACCATGAGGAAGTGCCTACTCACTTGGACAGTGAAATGACAACACAAACAATTCTTGAGGTAATCAGTGAAGTCAATCGATCGATTTTCAATATTGAGAATGAAATGCTAACTGAATCTTTGATTGATATTGATCAGACAACTCAGTTACACAGTCAACCACAAGATGTAATCTTGGAGGATACATCAGCAGTTGCTGATGCTCCAGAAATAAGAAACTCTCCTGTCCCTTCTCAACAAGAATTTACCCTAGAAGAGCTGTTTCCTGATTTAGTGCAGGCTAATATTGAGGGGGAACATGCTGGTTTTGAGGGGGAGAAAACTGCTTTTGAGGGGGAGCAAGTAGAAACTCATGAGGAGACTGCACGAAATGAGAAGGAGCAAGTTAGAAGTGTAACTGAGGAGCAAAGGACTCAGGGGGAGCTAAGTAACACAGCACAGGACTTGCCTCCTAGTCCAAAGGATAGAGTAGATATAGCTAGTACCTCTGATTTGGAGGATGCAGCTGGGGTTCAAGCAAAGAAGAGGAAGCTTATGGTCTTCAAAAGGAGAAGCCAAAGCTACAAGAAGGCCCTACAAATTGTTGCTCCACAGTCAGCCCCAACAATTGATTACAGTTCATTGTTAATATCTTTACAAGTGAAGTTGGATGAACAAAGAATTGCCATGGAGAAGTATATGTATGAGACTCACAAAGATCTTCAATTCTCCTTGGCACAAGATATCAAATCCATAAGATTTGAGGTGAATCAAAATAAGGAGGAGATGACTGATTGTTTCCACAAATGTGGAAATGCTGTGGTTTATCAAGCTACCCATCAAGAAAAGATAAAGACTCAAGTGGATGATATAACAATGAAGCAGGGATATGTCTTAGAAAATCAGATTAGAATGAATGATAATCTGACTGCATTCCATAATGCAATTGTTACTGAAATGAAGAATATTGCAACTGCCCCAACTGAGGATAAGTCTAAAGCCAGATCATAGTTTGATAAGGAGAAGTTTGATAAGGACTTCCAGGAAGGCATCACTGTTGTCAAAGCAACTATTACAGATTTTCAAAAGACTATTTCTGGACTGCTGCTGAAGTTAAAAGGTTTTTATAAGGATGGAGTTAATTTTCTAGATGAACAGATCAGATTTCAGAAGGATGATCTTATAGATCATGTGGCTAGAGAAGTCATAAAGGGGGAGAGAGTACTAGTCAAAGCTGGATCTGATCATGCTAAATGGATTTCCAATAGCATCAGAGCCACACTTGGATATCCACCCCTTTGTGATGATGACAATGTAAGCCTATTATATAAAGGCTGAGTGTAGGAGAATATTTTCTCTGAGTGGTAGGGCTGTGAGCCTGAGGTGTAGGAGATTGTGATCTCTGAGTGTAGGCCTTGTTGAAGGTTGAGGTAGGGCAGTTGGCCTGAGTTGTAGGAGTGTGGATACACTCTGAGTTGTAGGAGCCCTGTTGGGATTCTGAGCTGTAAGATTTGAGGATCTGAGGTGAAGTGCAGAAGTTAGGCCGAATCTAGTACACTACTAGATAGGCGAAGGGGGAAAGTGGATGTACCCAGACTTTGGGGAACCACTATAAAAATCTGTGTGCAATCTGTGTTGTGATATTTCTGTGAATATTTCTGTGTTAGCTGTAGAATTTTCAATTGCTGCTTAAATTACAGAACAGATTGTCTGCCTTAAAATTAAAAGAAAAAGGACACCTATTCACCCCCCCTCTAGGTGGTTAGGCACTAATTCTTTCAACAAATGTCTTTGCCTTAGGTTCCTTCTTAATATTATGGCCATTAACGTATGGACCATAGTATTTCATTTGTATTTTCATAAGGTGCCTTGAGTACACTTTCACCAAAGTTTTGGGGACGGGTCCATCCTTGGTACCGTGACTTAGGCTCTACATAAGTAGGCCTAACAAAATGACCGCATGATGAATCAAAATCAAACTCATTTGTTGGGAAGATGACCTTCTTAAACGAAGTTTGATCTAGAGGAGCTTTCCTATTCTCCTTGGCTAAAGCTTTCTTAGCAACCTTATTTCTTCTTTAAGCTTTATTTCTCCTAAAAGATTTACTAGGAGCAGCCTGATGGCATAAACCAGCTCCTTTAGCGTGAGTAGAGAATTCAACAACAAATGGAAGGACTGTCTTGGGCGTGGAGAAACTTTCAACCAGTTTCTTTTTAGCGGCTAGTTGTTCTTCCAATTTCTCGATGATTTTCTCTTCCAGGTTTAGGTGCTTGAGAGCTTTATTGTATTCTTCGATCGCGGTATGGAATTCCTTTCTAAGTGAGTCCGTCGTTGCGACTTCCTCCGTCCGAGTGCTCTCCTCAGCCTTAAGAGATTTGATAACATTGGCTTGAGTTCTCGCGACTCTTCGACATTTGTTGTAATCCTTGATTAATTCCTTGTATTGAGTCATGAGTTCAGACTCGTCATCAGAAGTGCAATCCTTATGATCATGGTCCGAAGCATCAGATTCTGAGAGAGGGGTGTGAAAATTTACCTTCCCAGTGTACTGAGGTTCTTCTTCCTCGTCTGTCTGTGCCATCAGCCCAAAGTATGCTTCCTCTTCCTCATTTGACTCAGATGAGTCAGTGCCACTAAGAGTCTTGACCTTTTTTTGCTACTAGGCTTCTTTCGGATTTCTTTTTTACTGTAAGAAGACTTCTTTTCTTCTCTTCTTCCACCCTCTTTCTTCTTGTATGGGCAATCAACAATTACGTGCCCTGACTTATTACAACAGTAACAAACAATGTCAGATGAAATATGTTTGTTCGGTTTAGAGTTATACCTGTCGTGGCTACTTGAGCCTTTCTTATGACTATCACCATCGTGACGTGATATTCTGAAGGAAAAGTCTTTGCCTTTCCATTGCTTCTTCTTACTCAGGAACTTTTTGAACCGTCCAGAGAGTAGGGAGAACTCTCCATCTGATAGTTCTGAGACTGATGTGCTCGACTCTGAGTGTTCTTCTTCACTTTCTTCCTGTGCAGGAGTAGGAGACGCATCTTTAACTTTTCTTAAGCTGTCTGTCTTTAGTGCAACAGACTTCTCCTTCGATGAGGATCTGCTTCCCTCTTCTTTAGATTTTCTTGTATTTATTTGAAGCTCATATGACATCAGCTTTCTGAAGAGGTTCTGAGGATCAGTTTTAGCTAGCTTTCCAAACTCCCTTATGGCACATATTTTGTTGTCCTATTCCTTTGTTCAGGATCTTAGGAGCTTATCGTTTAATTCTCTGTTAGTGAAGACTCATAATTTCTCAGGTCGTTGACGATCTTGAAAAAAATTTCATAAGTGTCTGCTTATGTGAACAGAAAAAAGTAGTCCGGAAATTTGGAGTAACAAAATTTTTATTATCCAAAAAGATTTCTATTACAAAAGTATAGCCTCCCTTTTATAGAATGGAGGAGATGAGAGAGATTACAATTAAGCAATATGGGACTAAATAATTACAGGTGTAAGAGATTAAACAAAAAAACAAGCCGAACAGGCCGCGCGGTTAGACGAATAGGCTAACCGCCCGACCACCACAAGAAAGAGAGAACAAGCCGCCATAGGAGACCGCCAGACCGCCCGATCACTAAGCCACCTGAGACAAACCATCAGACCGCCTGGATAATCACAGCAACAGTCCAACCACCAAACTGTAGGAGAGAAACCGACAGACCGCTCGATCTCTAAACTGCCAGAATCAGACTGCCAGACTGCCCGGTCTCCATACAACAACACTCCCCCTCAAGCTGGAGCATATATGTCGATCATGTCCAGCTTGTCGCAAATGTGAAGAAAGGAGGAGGCGGACACCGACTTAGTGAATATGTCTGCAAGCTCTTTATCGAAGGTGATAAATGGAGTACAAATTTGCTTTTTCAAAATCTCTTCTCGAATAAAGTGGCAGTCGATTTCAATGTGCTTCGTTCTCTCATGGAAGACCGGATTTTTGGAGATGTATATAGTGGCCTTGTTGTCATAAAATATAGGTAGAGGATGATTGTAGACATCTCCTAAGTCAAGCATGAGAACCCGTAACCACTTCAATTCATATGTGGTCGATGCCATACTTCGATATTCTGCTTCGACGCTGGACCTGGAGACGACAAATTGTTTCTTACTCTTCCAGCTCACAAGATTTCCTCCTACAAAGGTTAAAAAGCCCAACGTTGACTTGCGGTCTCCTTTG
Organism: Platanthera guangdongensis; assembly: GCA_039583875.1. Classification (NCBI taxonomy): domain Eukaryota; kingdom Viridiplantae; phylum Streptophyta; class Magnoliopsida; order Asparagales; family Orchidaceae; genus Platanthera; species Platanthera guangdongensis. The sequence continues at coordinate 25,860,409 of CM077153.1, read as the reverse complement.
TCATCAACATAGCTTGAATCTGAGTACGCTTCAATCTTTAAATGACCATTATTCTGAAAGAGTAGTTCTTTCCCAGACGCTGATTTAACATACTTCAATATTCTCAGGGCAGACTGTAGATGACACTCCCTAGGAGCCTGTATGAATTGGCTAATCTTGCCTACATCATAGGCGATGTAGGGTCTGGTCACCGTGAGATATATAAGTTTGCCAACCAGACGTCTGTACCTCGTAACATCTGAAAGAAGAGGAGAGTCATCTGTCTATATTTTATCTTCTCTGGTCGCCATGGGGCATCGAGCAGGTTTAGCCCCAGTCAGCCTTGCCTCTTTTAGCAAATCAAGAGCATACTTGCGTTGGGAGAGGATAAGGGAATTGGGTTTCCGATAGATTTTTATCCTCAAAAAGTATTTTGGAGAGCCCATATCCTTTGTGACCAGGTGTTGGCGAAGATGTTTCTTTGTCAAGGTTATCCCAGCCTGGTCATCTCCAGTGAGAAGAATATCATCCACATATATAACAAGCACTACCAGACCTAAGGAGGTTTTGTGAATAAATAAGGAGTGATCGACAGAACTTCTCGTAAAACCCACGGCAGCCACAATCCCATTGAATTTGTCAAACCATGCCCGAGGGCTTTGCTTGAGACCATAGATAGCCTTCCATAGCCGACATACCTGTGTCTCCCCTTGAGCAACATATCCTAGAGGTTGCTTCATATAGACATCCTCCTGAAGGTCCCCATATAGAAAGGCATTCTTAAAATCTAGTTGAGAAATAGGCCAATCCCGGTTGATAGCCACAGAGAGTAGGACCCTGATAGTACTGAGACGAGAAATTAGAGAGAAGGTGTCAAAATAGTCAACCCCATACATCTGGGTAAATACTTTGGCAACCAGACGGGCCTTGTAACGATCCACACTACCGTCAGGGCGGAACTTCACCATATAGACCCAGCAACAGCCAACGACATCTGTGCCGAAGGGAGAAGGATAGAGGGTCCATATACCCGGTTCAGTGAGAGTAGAAATCTCCTCATCCATGGCAGCCTTCCAATGCGGAATAGTAAGGGCCTCCTGGTAGGAATGGGGGGTGGCAGTGGCTGAGATAGCCAGAGCAAAAGCTCTGCGAGAAGGGGTAAGACGATCATAGGAAACAACAACAGCAAGCGGGTGTTGGGTACATGCCTGAACCCCTTTGCGAAGAGCAATGGGGAGATCCAGGTCAGCGAGTTCCTCAATATCCGGAGCATCCATGGTGGAGAGAGCTAGCCCGGGAGTAGAGAGAGATGGCGGCAGAGAGGAGGGAGATACCGCGGGAGGTGGACACGGCAGAGGAGAGGGTGGAGATGGTGGAGGTGGCAGAACGTCAGTAGGTGTAGAGGGAACAGATGGGTTGATATGAGCAGTAGGAACATCAGGAGTAGAGGAGGAAGCGGGAGAGAAGTAAGATGCATTTTCAAAGATGGTGACATCCGTAGAGACGAACTGCTTGCGGGTAACGGGGTCAAAACAAAAATAACCTTTCTGAGTGGTAGAGTACCCCAGAAAGACATATTTAGTGTCCTGTGGTGAGAGTTTGTCACTGGTGGCAGCGAGAGAGTGCACAAAGGCAGTGCACCCAAAGATACGCAGAGTAAGAGGAAATGGATTCTTGCTCGGATAAAGAATGGAGAATGGGGTGGCACCATTGAGAACTGTGGAGGGAATGCGATTGATGAGATAGTAGGAGAGGCGGATAACATAGCCCCAATAGGAGCGAGGAACGTGCATCTGTGTCAGCAGAGTGCGAGCAATATCGAGGAGGTGACAGTTTTTGCATTCCGCCACCCCATTTTGTTGTGAGGTGTAGACACAGCTAGTTTGATGAATAACATCATATTGCATACAAAAAGAAGAGAAATCATGGCTAAGATATTCCTTAGCATTGTCAGAACGAAGGAGTTTAATAGAGGTATCAAACTAATTCTTAATCATATAATAAAATGATGTCTAGACAGAGAATAGTTCAGAGCAATCCTTTAGAAGATACACCCTTGTACACCTAGAGAAATCATCAATAAATGTGACAAAATATGAACTACCCCGACCGATGGTGAGGGTAGGAGCAGGACCCCATACGTTAGAGTGAACGAGATCGAATGGATGAGAAGAGCCTCGACTTTACGTTGGTGAGAAGGAAGAGCGGTGATGCTTGTCAAGCTGACATGCATCACAGTTGAGAGGTGGATGATGTGGAGGGAGGTAGGGCAGAAGCTGGCGAAGAAGCCGGGGAGGAGCATGACCAAGGCGAATATGCCATTAGAGAAGATTTGTAGAGGAGGAGGAGAAGGAGGATAGAGCAGAAATGTTGTCGAGGAAGTAGAGGCCGCCGCTCTCAGTCCTAGTAGCAATCGTCCGTTGGGAGGCCAGATCCTGAAAAGAATAAGAAGTAGGAGTGAATGTGACAGAACACCGTAGTTGCTTGCATAGAGAAGTAACCGATAATAAATTGCAAGGGAACTTGGGCACATAGAGGGTATCTGCAAGGCGAAGAGACTGAGTGACTTGAACCACTCCCGTCCCATTAACCGAAGAGGAAGAGCCGTCTACAAAAAAGACCGGGGGCAACCGATCATGTGTTTCTAGAAGAGAAAAATACTGAGGATTGCATGTCATATGATTTGTAGCACTAGAGTCGATCAACCATCTGCCGTAAGTAACAATGTGGGCACTACCAGAAGATGTGACCACCTAGGCGGACTGCATGGAGGAGGTGGAGGCCATAGAAGAGAGACCGCGCGAGCAACCAGGAGACCGCGCGAGAACAACAGGAAGCGAAGAGAAAGAAGGTCGCGACGACAAGGGCAGAAAGACCAAGCCGGCCGACCAGCAAGCAGGACGTGTGGCTAGGAAGGCCGCAACTAAGAAAAGAGCAAAGCAGAGAGAAAGAAGTCGCATGGCTAGAGAGAAGGCCGCGCGAACAGGAGAGAGAGAAGGATGCGCGAACTGGGAGGAGTTTGCGAGAAAGCCAAACAGGTCATGCAGACAGAGAAGAGATCGTACGAATAGAAACTGGCCGCGCGAACAAAGGGAGAGCGCAGTGAGAGAAGAGACAGAGCAACCGCGAAAATAGGTCGTGGAGAAAAAGAAGAGATAGGCCGCACACACAAAAGGCAGCGACAAAGAGGAGACAGAAACCGCGCGAACAGGCGCGACAAGAGAAGAAACAGATCGCGAGAAGAGGGAGCAAGTCGCGCGGACAGGGCGCAAATAGGCGGAAGAAACAAGTCGCAAACAGGTCGCGAGAAGAAGGAGCAAGCCGCGCAGACAGGTCGCGCGGACAAAAGAAACTCACAGAATCAGGAGGAGAATATCGAGTCCTCTGATACCATGTGCGAACAAAAAAAAGTAGTCCAGAAATTTGGAGTAACAAAATTTTTATTATCCAAAAAGATGTCTATTACCAAGGTATAACCTCCCTTTTATAGAATGGAGAAGATGAGAGAGAATACAATAAAGCAATGTGGGACTAAATAATTATAGGTGTAAGCGGTTTAACAAAAAAACAAGCCGAACAGGCCACGCGGTTAGACGAATAGGCTAACCGTCTGACCACCACAAGAAAGAGAGAACAAGCCGCCGTAGGAGACCGCCAGACCGCCCGGTCACTAAGACGCCTAAGACAAACTGTCAGACCGCCCGGATAACCACAACAACAGTCCAGCCACCAAACTGCAGGAGAGAAACCAACAGACCGCTTGGTCTCTAAACCGCCAGAGTCAGACCGCCAGACCGTCCGGTCTCCATACAACAACACTGCTATAGTGTCTTTGGGGCCTTGCTTGAAAGCCTCATACTTCTGGTTCAAAAGGGATCTTCTATCATCCCTTACTTCTTCGGTGCCCTCCATCAACACGATCAGTGACTGCCACATCTCTTTGGCAGATTGTCAGTGAATGAGATTTTGTAGCATCAAATCATCGACTGTACTTGCGATGATATTTTTAGCCTTCTTGTCTAGAGAGACAAGTGCAATATCATCTTTATCTAGATCCATCAGCCTCTTTGTTACTTGCTTTGAGGAATCAATAGTGGAGGCCATCATAGGACTATAGGGGTCTTCTTCCACTATCATGAAAATCCTTGGATCCACTGCTTCCATGAAGAACTTCACCATTTCTTTCCATATGGGGAAGTTTGCCTTAGTGCATACAGGAAGCTTAGCAAAATCCTTGACTCTGTTCATGCTTGTACACTCTTAAGACAACTAGGAGCAGATCTATTCAAGGTGTTAACCTTTTGATAAATAACTTCCCTCCGATACCAATCGAGAGTGTCTAGTTGCCTACCTAAATCACCTAGAGGGGGGTGAATAGGTGAGTTTCACGTCTTTTTGCGAAATAAAAATTGTACAAGAGATGCGCAGAAAATAAACAAGCAATCCACAGACGACACCAAAGATTATAGTGGTTCCCCAACCTTGAGTACATACACTCTCCACCTCACCGATCTAGCACCACACTAGACACGGCTACTTCACTATTATCTCAGATTGGAAAACAATCCTACAACTCAAAATAACGTTCCTACAACTCGGAGTAAAACCACTCCTACAACAACTCGGAGAACAACTCCTACAACTCAGAGAATAATTCCTACAATCTCGAAGAATTACTCCTACAAGAATAAAATGAATTTATAATGAAATACACAAACTTGTCTTCACAGATCTGATTGATTCTTGGCCTCTTCCTTCTTGAAAAATTATAAAGCTCTGTCAGAAAAGTCGAGGAAGAAATCTGAGAACACTTCGATCTGAGAACGTAGGATCACTACGATCAAGGAGAAGATTTGTAGATGTTGAAACGATTGATCGGTTGAATCCTTCTTTTCTGAATTTCTAGATCGAGAAGTTTGATGATGAAGAACACGTCTAGTCAGTAGCGGTGCTTCTTGATTTAGAATCTTGAAAATGATTCAGAATTCTGTAAAATTCTTCTTCTTAGGGTTTGTCGATTCTGACATGACCTTTTATAGGTCTTACATAACGGTCTAGTTTCATTAATTACAATCCACGTGGACCAATCAAGTGTTAATCACATTTGAAATCAAAACACGTCAGACACTTAGCGAAATTCAGATTTAGAACTCCATTTCTCGAGAGAAATAAGAATTACTCGAGTATGAGTTCTGTTTCTCAAGAAAGGATATAAGATTCTCGAGAAGAAACACTTAAGGAAAATATAGAAGATGAGTTCTGGTTTCTCGAGAATGAATAGACTTACTCGAGAAAATTTTTTCTGTTACTTGAGAACAAGAAAGCAGCTCGAGAAAAGATTTCCTTTTTTCGAGTAAGAACATCTGGTTCTCGAGAACTAACCTTGGCCTTCTCGAGAAAGAGACTTAGAAAAATTTTGAGCTTAATTTTAAGGTTACTTGAGAAAGTCAAGACCTACTTGAGTACTTCATGGCTTTCTCGAGAACTACACTCGGCTTTCTCGAGAAAAAGACTTCCGCTACTCGAGTACCTGACTAAGCTAACTTGAGTAATAAATTTAATCATACTCGAGTAATAACTAGTCTTTCTCGAGTAAAATACTTATAGATATTTTGTTAACTAAAAAATGATTTCCTTCTAAGAAACCAACAACTAGCCTTTCTCTCAAAACTTTAGTACTTGAAAATAAAGTGTGTCCCAATAGAGAGGCTACACATGAGTCAATACCATGGATCACACAATGAGGGATTACATTGTATGATCCTGTGTTTGGTGACCCATTGTAAATTGACATTGGTCTACACTTGACAATTATAACCTGCAAGCACTCAACTTGAAAAGGCATCAAATACAAACTTAATTCATCTTAGTTCAACAACAACTTCATATAAATCTAGGTTATTGTAGATACAATACCCAACACAGACTACAAGAGAGAGTTAATCCACCTGGCATATTTTGCTGGGAACTTAGCAGCCATAGACAGAGATAGGGCTGCTCACTTCTAACGAGGCTTGCGAGAAGACTTAAGACAGGCCTTGATCTTGATCTCAGTCCACCTTCCATACCATAGTGACTCACGCTGCGACATTAGAGTTAGACCAGAGGATGGTGTCCCAACAGCGTCGAGGACAGGTTGAGGTCCCTAGAGGTCAGGGACGAGATAGAGGAGCTGCTCCCCGCAGACTGGAGAGAGACCACAGACAGAGATAGCGCAGGCAGCCTTATAGGCGCACACCAGCACCACCAACACCCCCAACACCGCAGTAGGAGCCTAGGCCAGCTATAGTAACATAGCACGCGCTAGTAGCTCGACGAGATGTTCCCTTTGCAGGGAACTGCTTTCTGTACCAGCAGCCAGGACATATGAGGGATTTCTGCCCACATACAGTAGGAATACCAAGATTAGGAGAAGTTCAGGGAGGACAGGCAGTGCGAGGACAGGGCCAGAGAGGCCATAGAGGTAGAGCTGGTAGAAGAGGTCAGCAGGGGCGAGCAGTACCCTTGGAGGCCTATGCACTAGACAATTAGCTTGGACCATCCCCTGATGCAATGAAAGGTATATATCTTATATGCTAGAAATACGTTAGATATTCGTACCTATGTTTTAGACTCTATACATATGTATGTCTACATCAGGTATATGTTTTTGTTAAATTATATGTATATACTCCTTACTTCTTCAGAACTACTTTTGGTAGAAGGACACCCCGCAAAAACTCTCTTTGATATTGGAGCAACACACTACTTTGTATCTTAGGACTTTATTGCAAGTAAATAAAATGTTTTCTGCTCGACCAAACTGTCTATACGAATTTATCTATCAGATGGATCAGATATGACCTCTACGGAGAAATGCTCATTCCAGGCCATGTTAAGGGGCATGGAATTTCAGATTTACGCGATGATCCTAGCAATAACTGGGTTCGACCTCATATTAAGAATGTATTGGCTGGCCGAGAATAAGACCCAAATAAACTGTTCGACCCGAGAGGTCAAGCTTCAGAATTCGGACGGATAGGTTGTTATGCTAGCAGGTATACCCTCCGCCTCTCGCATCATTTTGACCTCCGCTCAGACTGTAAGGTCAGTCTAACAAACAGACAAAGTATTTCTTATTTACTTCGAAATGGAGAATAGGGTTCAAGTGCTCGCCAAGGTTCCAGTGGTACGAGATTTTCCGGATGTTTTCCCTGAGTCCCTCCCATGTTTACCCCCATAGCGAGAGGTCGACTTCCAGATCGAGCTTGTGTTCGGAGCTCGACCAGTGTCCCGAGCACCCTATCGGATGGCCCCAAGGAATTGACCGAGTTGAAGATCCGCCTTTAGGAATTGATAGATGCTGGATTTGTCCGCCCAAGTTCCTCGCCCTGGGGAGCCCATGTATCATTCATAAAGAAGAAGGACGGGACACTACGCTTATGTATAGATTACAGGGAGCTAAACAAGCTCACTATACGGAATACATATCCACTTCCAAGGATCGACGAGTTGTTCGATCAGCTCCAAGGTGCATTCATTTTCTCCAAGATGGACCTAAGATCCGGCTATTATCAGCTTTGGGTCCGAGAGGAAGACATCCCCAAAACTAATTTTAGCGCATGCTATGGGTTATACGAGTTTATGGTAATGCCTTTTGGGCTCACCAACACCCCCTCCACCTTTCAGGCCCTGGTGAATAAGGTATTTGAGCCCTTTCTAGATAACTTTGTGATTGTCTTTATCGATGACATTTTGATCTACTCAAAGACCAAGGCAAATCATTCTAGACATCCACGGTCAGTGTTACTTAAACTTCGGGAACACTCTCTCTTCGCCAAGTTCAGCAAGTATGAATTCTGGTTAGAAGAAGTTGAATTCTTGGGACATACTGTCAACAAAAATAGAGTAGCGGTAGACTAAGCTAAAGTTCAAGCGGTTCAAAACTGGTTGCTGCTCAAAACGATATCAGATATTCGAAGTTTTCTCAATATTGTCAGTTACTACAGGAAATTTGTAGAGGGCTTCTCCAAGATTGCGTTACCTCTCACTTCTATTATAAAAAAGTATGTTACATTCTGGTGGATGCCGGAATGTGAGGCTGCATTCGTGGAACTAAAGAAACAGCTAACTTCTGCCCCAATCCTTACGATCCCTTCAGCAACCAAAGGCTTCCAAATTTATACATATGCATCCCTGAAAGGATTATGAGTTGTCCTAATGCAACACAATAAGGTAGTGGCTTACACATCTCGCCAACTAAAGCAACACGAGATGAACTACGCAACCCACAATTTGGAGTTGGACACTGTCGTTTTCGCCCTCAAGATTTGGAGACACTACTTGTACAAGGTAAGATGCAAAATCTTCTCCGACAATAAGAGTACAATATATTTTTACCCAAAAGGAGTTAAACCTCTAACAGCGCTGGTGGTTGGAATTTTTGTATGATTATGATTTCTCTCTCCAATACCACCTCGTGAAGGCTAATAAAGTCACTAACGCGTTGAGCTGCCAGCCCTCGATAGCCGGGAACTGGATGGAGCATATTCCAAGGGAATGGTTTCTGTACAACATTGGGCTCGCGGGAGGCCTTTCTAGCAGTAGTGACCCGAAGAAACTGACGAGATGAGGTGAAGGAGCAAGTGGGACCTTTCGTCCACTCGCAGAGGGCGAGACGGGGGTCCTCTACAGTAGGCGAGACTCCCGTTGGGGCCGCGAGCTGGCCTTATAAGGCGAGATGGCCAGTGGGGCGAGAGGCCGGCGAGACGAACAGGTGGGATTGTCTCGCCCGCCAGTCACTTTACCCACTCGCCGCCTGAGAGGAAAGCTGTTTTTACCCTTTTACCCCCAAGGGGGATTTTAATCTTCTGCCCCAGGTAATTTTACACTTCTACCCCCGGTGGTCTGCATGTAGCTCTTCAAGACAGTGGATTTTGGCTATTGGCAGACCCGACCCAGGGTATTTTGGTAATTTCAGGTCGGTTCAGTATGAATATTTGCAGATCAGACTCAGAGGCCTATAAATAGACCGACAAGGTGCCTGTAATGGTTGTTGAACCGTTCCGTATTCTTCCTCACATGCACCTAGCTCAACAATTGGCTAGGGAGGGGAAGGACTTCAGTTTCTTTCGGGTAAGAGGTGGGACCTCCGAGCTGAGACACCACGGTCTGTTTCTAGGCCTGCGACTCTCGTCGGGTGGGTGGTTCAAGAAGAGTAGGTGTGGGATGCAACCTCAGGTCCGAAATCTAGGCGGGATCAGAAAGCTGGTTCCAACATTTTTGGTGCAGTGAGCGTGGACCGCAGCCCTCAGAGAAGAAGCTTGAGAAACCACATGGCGGGAGGCCACAGAGAAGGAGAAGGAGAGGGGTCTGATAACCCGGGAGGATTTGTTGGAAGAGAAGAGTTCATGGCATCAATTAAAGGTATAATGGACCTGCTGCAAGGGATCTCACGATGGGGGACTGTTCAACCCCGCTACCCCAGGTGCCCGCTATCGCTCCGCAAGAAGAGCTCGTCTCGGCGCAAGTGGGAGAAGATGCCCCGAGAAGGCGACCGAGGAAGGAAGTGATAGTGGAAGGAGGCGGGCGAGACATGGCTAGAAGGGAGCTGTTCCTCAGCCCGACGAGCGCCGTCTCGCCAGGGGAGGTAGTCGCGCGAGTAGGGGGCGAGACCAATGGCGAGAGGGTCGCCTTTTTGCGAGTTGATCTTGTCGGCTCCCGTCTCGGAGGGGTTCCGGGAACCCGAGATAAACTATTACGTGGGGAAAGATGACCCCCTTCATTACTTGCAGTGTTTCGAGGACGCGGTTTCGATCAGGCCCATGACGGACGCGTTTAAATGCCATCTTTTTGCCATCACTCTAAAGGACAAGGCTAGGGACTGGTTTCACCAGCTCCCGACAAGCTCGATATACTACTTCGAGGACCTGAGCAGGAGTTTCCAGTTACGTTTCTCAACTTCGAAGAAGAGGAAGAAGAACCCAGAGTCTATCTTCTTAATTAAGCAGATGGCGGATGAGTCTTTAGCTCAATATGTGGACAGGTTCCAGGAGGAGATCCTAGACATCCAGGAGGTGCCTGGATTCGCCCTCCAGATGGCCTTTACAATGGGACTAAGGGAAGAATTCTTCAAGATGAGCCTCACTCGGAAGGCGCCACTGTCGTTCGAAGGACTAATGGAGAAGGCCGCAAAGGAAATAGCTGTGGAGGCGGTGAATCCAGCCTTTGCCAAAAGGCTAGCGAGGCTGACAGAGGTGGAGTCGAGAGAATCAGGAGGGAGACAACATTAGGTGAGGAGAAGGGAAGAGCCGAGGGCCCCGACACGCCAGGAGTTGGGATGGAGGAAGCAGGAGGGCCCAGCCTCAGGGCAAGGGAGAGGATTTCCCCAGGGAGGAAGGAACCAATTAGGAGGACCTAGAAGATTTCACCAGCAAGGGTGGGGGTACGGTCATAGACCGTCCCTACCTCCGCCCTAGCAAGCTATGACAATCAGCCGAGGGAGGGGCAGAGGCCTAGAAAGAGGAAGAGGAGCAGGAGCAGGAAGGAGGAGGAACCCACAAGAGGGGAGGTAGCCTTGTCGTACTGTGACTTCCACGAGGTGGAGGGCCACACAATGGCTACCTGCCCAGAATTCCTAGAAATAAGAAGAGCTAGAGGAGCAGGAGAGCAGCAGAGGCCGGTGAAGATAAAAGAGGTTACAGGAACCGGAGAGGAAGATCGATGTGTGGATCGAGCGGACGTTGGTGACCGGGGGGGGGGGGGGGGGGAATTGGAGTAATCCACGGGGTGGGGGGGATCTAAGCTACTCGAAAAGCGAGCCTTCACACTATATATCATTGAAGCGTAGCCTCTACATCGCAATCCCCTCCCCCGGATGAGAAAATCACCTTTTTGAGGAAGGACATGCCGGACCATGAAGACCCTTTCTGCGATGCACTAGTGATTCGGCCCGCCATTGAAACTTTCATAGTATCGCGGATCCTGGTGGACAACGGGAGCTCAGTGAACGTTATTTTCAAGAAGGCATTCAACAAGATGAGGGTGGAGGCCCGAAGGGTGCTGGCAGCTGACGGACCTGTTGAAGCCAAAAATGATCTCTGTGGAGTTCGGGGCCCCTAGAAAGGGGTGACCTCACACCTACTACACCCGAAGGAATATCACAGACCAAAGATCAAAAAGCTAGAAACAGGCCCTCGGCTCTAGCGCGGAGGTCACACTTCACACCCAAAAGACCTTTGAGATCTCCCCCTCCCTAGCCAATGCTTGAGCTAGGGTGCCTTGAAGGATGAAGAGAGAATGAAGAAGTGATGAAGTGATCCTCTCCAAGGCACCCCTAAGGGCCTATTTAAAGTTTTCCAAATCCCATGTACCAAAATGACCGAAATACCCCTACGCCAAACATGCCTCGGGCCAATAGAAAACAGGCACACCAGGGGGTAAAGGGGTAAAAACCACCCCGCCCCTCATCCACCTAGGGGACGAGCACAGGGGCGACGAGGGCAGGTGCGAGATCCCCGGCCTGGGCCGGTCTCGCCCCGCTAGGCCGCGAGTAGGAGCGAGACCCCCGGACTTGGCCGGTCTCGCCCCTCCAAGCCGCGGGCAGGGGCGATACCCCCGGCATCGGCCGGTATCTCCCCTCCAAGCCGCGGGCAAGGGCGAGACCCCCGGCCTTGGCCGGTCTCGCCTCTCCAAGCCGCGGGCAGGGGCGAGACCACCGGCCTTGGCCGGTCTCTCCAGTCCAAGCCGCGGGCAGGGGCGAGACCCTCGGCCTTGGCCGGTCTTGCCCCACCAAGCCGCGGGCAGGGGCGAGACCCCCGGCCTTGGCCGGTCTCGCCCCACCAAGCCGCGGGCAGGGGCGAGACCCCCGGCCTTGGCTGGTCTCGCCCCACCAAGCCGCGGGCAGGGGTGAGACCCCCGACCTTGGCCGGTCTCGCCCCACCAAGCCGCGGGTAGGGGGGGGGGCAGGGGCGAGACCCCGGCCCCCAAAAAAGGGCCACTGAGGGAGGCCGATTTTTCCTCCCCCTACTAGTATATTCCAAGGACTAGGCCAAAATTATCCATCAAGAGCTCAAACCACTCAAAAAGCTTAAAACCCAAAACCTGCGAATACGGGGTTATACACAATCCCCGCTCTTTTAGAGGTTGGCACAAGCTCGGAAAGAAACGTCCAACCCAACGTATTCGCTGAGTGTAACTTTCTTGCGGGGTCAACCTGCCATGCCGGCTATGGGATCCTGGGTGGCGAGGCCTACTCTGGGTAAAAAACACTTCACCCCCCGGAGGGGTCAACCTGCCATGCCAGCTATGGGAGCCTAGGTGGCGAGACCTCCTTCAGGTAAAAAACACTTCACCCCCCGGAGGGGTCAACCTGCCATGCCAACTATGGGAGCCTGGGTGGAGAGACCTCCTCCGGGTAAAGGACACTTCACCCCCGGAGGGGTCAACCTGCCATGCCAGCTATGGGAGCCTGGGTGGTGAGACCTCCTCCGGGTAAAGGACTTGGCTTCCACGAGAGATCAACCAGCCCTGTCAGCTAGTGAGAGCCTGACAGCGGAATCATCATCGGAGCAAAGGACTTGGCTTCCACGAGAGATCAACCAGCCCTGTCAGCTAGTGAGTGCCTGACAGCGGAATCATCATCGGAGCAAAGGACTTGGCTTCCACAAGAGATCAACTAGCCCTGTCAGCTAGTGAGAGCCTGACAGCGGAATCATCATCTGATCAAAGTACTTGGCTTCCACGAGAGATCAACCAGCCCTATCAGCTAGTGAGAGCCTGACAGCGGAATCATCATCGGAGCAAAGGACTTGGCTTCCACGAGAGATCAACTAGCCATGTCAGCTAGTGAGAGCCTGACAGTGGAATCATCATCGGAGCAAAGGAATTGTCTTCCACGAGAGATCAACCAGCCCTGTCAGCTAGTGAGAGCCTGACAGCAGAATCATCATCGGAGCAAAAGACTTGGCTTCCACGAGAGATCAACCATCCCTGTCAGCCAGTGAGAGCCTGACAGCGTAATCATTATCGGAGCAAAGGAGAAAAAAGCCACCCCCGAGACACTCTCGACCCTGCCAGCTGGTGTGAGCCTGGTGTGAGGAGATCCTCCCGGGGGTTGGGAGCTGGACATGTCACCTAAGCTTTTTCAATTTCAACATCCTCTAATGGGGAAAAAAGATGGGTTACATGACCCCCCCGACTCTGCTGGTCGTGGGCTGGACTCATTACAGCATAAGAAAAAGATACAAGACTCTGTCAAGACGAGGCTTCTTCAGGGGGCCTGGGCCTGATGGCCGTTATCCAATTCCTTCCCCTTGGATACTTCCATCCTGCTCAGGATCTCCATGATCTTCTCCATCTCCTCTGCCTTGGCCAACCAAGAGATGGTGTTGACAGCCGTGACGTAGCACTGCCTCTCCATCCTAGAGTCTCCCTTGATCCTGACCTGAGTCCCCTCTGAGTTGAACTTAAGACACTAGTGGAAGGATGAAGGCACACACCGGAAAGCACTGATGAGGGGCCTTCCGAAAATGGCGTTGTAGCTGCTTGGAGCATCAACAATGACAAACCTGCAGTTTCTTGAGATCCCCCTAACTTCACCTGGAGTCCGACTCCACCTTCCACTTCCTGCCTTTCCCCTGAAAATCCAAACAGGGGTCCATCCGAGGCCAGCACCCTTCTTGGGTCTACCTTCAACCCGTCAAATGCCTTCTTGAAAACGACGTTGATAGAGCTTCCGTTGTCAAACAAGATCCGGGAGACGGTAAAGCCTTCGATGGCTGCCTGGATTACCAGGGCGTCGTAGAAGGGATCCTCATGCTCTGGCATGTCTTTCGATGAAAAGGTGATCTTTTCTTCTAGGGGCGGGGTCTGAGACGTCGAGGCGACGCTCCGACGGTACATGACATGGAGAATTGTCTTTCGAGCGGCTTCTACCCCCACTCCCCCATGGATCACAGCTATACTAACTCGGGGTCCTACATCGACCCGGTCCTCGCATACATCATCACCTCCTCCTTGGGGCAGAACTCCTTCAACCTGCGCCGGCGGCTGAGGCTGAGCTGGGCCTCTCTCCCCCTACCTCCAGGAACTCGGGGCAGGTAGCCGTGGCGTGACCCTCCAACTGGTGGAAGTCACAGTAAGGCAAGGCTCTTCCTCCCCTCTTTTGGCGGGCTCGGCGGTCTCCCCCCATGCCTCTTCCTCTGTCGCCGATCACCAAGGCCTGTTGGGGTGGGGGTAAGAGCTGCCTAGGGGCCTGCCTCTGGAAGTTGAACCTCCCTTGGCCCCCGTGGAAGTTCCCCCCTCCTTGGATGAGAGCTCTTCCTGGACCTTGGGCAGGTCCTCTCTGCTGCCTCCAGCCTGGTTCCGGACCCTCCTGTCCTTGGACCCCTGAGCTCTCTGTTCCTCTCTTCTTCTTCCTTCCTGATGCCTTGAGCCACCCCGCTCCTTTGACTCCATCTCTGTTAGCTTTGCCATCTTCTTGATAAATTCCGGGTTGGCTGCCTCCATGGCTATCTCCTCAGCCTCCCTTTCCATCAGCTCCTCAAAGAAAAAGGGGGGCCTTTCGAGTCAGGCTCATCTTGAAGAACCCCTCGCGCAACCCCACCGTGAATGCCATCTGGAGGGCATACCCTGACATCTCCTGGATATCCAGGATCTCTTCCTGGAACCTTTCAACATAGTTGGCCAGCGAGTTCGCGGCCCTCTGCCTTATCAGAAAGATGGATTCAACACTCCTCTTCCTCTTCTTGGAGGTGGAGAAGCGGAGCTGGAAGCTCTGACTCAAGTCTTCGAACCCATAGATCGACCTTAGAGGGAGTTGATGAAACCAATCCCTTGCCTTCTCCTTCAACGTGATCGCAAAGAGGCGACACTTGAAGACATCTGTCATCGGCCTGATGGAGACCGCATCCTCGAACCACTGCATATGCTGGACGGGGTCATCCTTCCCGGTATAGTAAGCCATGTCTGGCTCTCTGAAGCCCTCGGGATCGGGAGCTGAGATGATCAGCTCGCTGAATGGTGACCCCCTAAGGGTTGGTCTCGCCACCTCCACTCGCGCGACCTGCTCGCCTGGAAGGTTGGCACTCGCCGGGCTGGAGAACAACTCCCGACCGGTGAGGTCTCGCTCGACCCCATCTCCCATCCTCTCCTTCCCTGACCTTCTTCTTGGTGCACTTCCTTCTCCCCCCGTTGGGGTCATCTCGTCGAGAGGGGGGGGGAGCTAGCTCCTGGGGGGTTGGGGTGGAGCTGCCACCCTGAGGAGCAATGCTTCGCAGCATCTCCATGATGCCCTGGATGGAGGCCATGAACTCTTGCCTCCCCACAAAAGGTCATGGGTAGGGGAGCTCATCGAGATCATCACTACCTCCCTGACCTCCAGTCATGACACTCTCCCGAGATCTTCTGTGCTGGTCACTCTCCACGCTCACCGTACCAAAGTGTTGAAGCCAAAAATGACCTCTGTGGAGTTCGGGGTCCCTAGAAAGGGGTGACCTCACACATACTACACCCGGAGGAACGCACGGACCAAAGATCAATAAGCTAGAAACAGACCCTCGGCTCTAGCGTGGAGGTCCCACCTCACACCCGGAAGAACTTTGAGATCTCCCCCTCCCTAGCCAATGCTTGAGCTAGGGTGCCTTGAAGGATGAAGAGAGAATGAAGAAGTGATGAAGTGATCCTCTCCAAGGCACCCCTAAGGGCCTATTTATAGTTTTCCAAATCCCATGGACCAAAATGACCGAAATACCCCGACGCCAAACATGCCTCGGGCCAATAGAAAACAGGCACACCGGGGGGTAAAGGGGTAAAAACCACCCCGCCCTTCATCCACCTAGGGGCCGAGCACAGGGGAGACGAGGGCAGGGGAGAGATCCCCGGCCTGGGCCTGTCTCGCCCCGCCATGCTGCGGGCAGGGGCAAGACCCCCGGTCTCGGCCGGTCTCGCCCCTCCAAGCCGCGGGCAGGGGCGAGACCCCCGGCCTAGGCCGGTCTCTCCCCTCCAAGCCGCGGGCAGGGGCTAGACCCCCGGACTTAGCCAGTCTCGCCTCTCCAAGCCGCGGGCAGGGGCAAGACCCTCGGCCTTGGCCGGTCTCGCCCCTCCAAGCCGCGGGCAGGGGCGAGACCCTCGGCCTTGGCCGGTCTCGTCCCACCAAGACGCGGACAGGGGCGAGACCCCCGACCTTGGCCGGTCTCGCCCCACCAAGCCGCGGGCAGGGGCGAGACCCCCGGCCTTGGCCGGTCTCGCCCCACCAAGCCGCGGGAAGGGGCGAGACCCCCGGCCTTGGCCGGTCTCGCCACACCAAGCCGCGGGCAGGGGCGAGACCCCCGTTCTTGGCCGGTCTCGCCCCACTAAGCCGCGGGCAGGGGGCGGGGGCAGGGGCGAGACCCCGGCCCCCCAAAAAAGGGCCACTGGGGGAGGCCGATTTTTCCTCCCCCTACTAGTATATTCCAAGGACTAGGACAAAATTGGCCATCAAGAGCTCAAACCACTCAAAAAGCTTAAAACCCAAAACCTGCGAATACGGGGTTGTACAGGACCATTATTTGGATTCTCAGGAGAGAGGAAGGAGGTCGAGGGGGGAGTAGGGCTCCAGGTAACCCTAGGGGGACTATCCAGGAACTGCCGCTTCATCATAGTAGATGCCCCCAGCAGTTACAATATCATTTTTGGGCACCCCTTGATCAGTGCTTTCAGATGTGTGCCGTCATCTTTTCACCGGTGCTTAAAGCACAACTCCGGAGGTACCCAAATCAGAGTGCGAGGAGACTCGAAGGCAACCAGGGAATGCTACGTGATGGCGGTGAACACTATCTCGTGGCAGGAAGAGACTGAAGAGATGGAGAAGAGGATGGAGCAATGACAGCAGGAGTTTGAAAGGGAGACTGGAGGAGTGGGAGAAGTGGTGAGGGTAGGAGGCATTGCGGGGGAGCCGAAAACGGCGGGAGAGAAGGACATAGAGACGTGGATGGAAGAGGAAAAAGGAGAAGTCGGAGGAGAGGAGGAAGTAGAAGTGGTAGGAGGCATTGCGGGGGAGTCGGAAACGGTAGGCGAAAAGGAAGGTGAGATGGAGGTAGAAGAGGAGAGGTGGTCTAAGGAGGGAGAAGGAAGGAGAAAAGAAAAGAGGAAAAGGAGGGATGCTGGAGTGTCGCCCGGGAGGGGAGCCCTGCTGGAAAAAACAAGAATATCGCTACTGGAGGGAGAGTACACTAGCAGGCAGGAGATAGAGGACCTTGAGGAGGAAATGGTGGTGGCTATCACGAGGGACGAGACTGGAGAGCATGATGCATTGGGAGAGCAGGAGGGAGAGGAGGAACCGTCAAGGCTAAAGGCGGCTATGAAAGTGCTAGAGGTGGAGATCTTCACCAAAGAAGGAAGGAAGGAGAAGATCAAGATTAGTGGCGAGATCAGCCCGGAAGACCGGGAGACGATCAGGGCATGCGTGCAAAGGAACATTGACGTCTTCGCTTGGAGTGCGACCAACATGTTAGGGGTCGATGCGGATGTGGCCTGCCACCGTCTCAACCTCGACCCCGACACCCGCCCAGTGCAGCAAAAGAAAAGGGCCATCGCCTCCAGGATGGCCGGACCCATTAGAGAGGAAGTAGAAAAGCTACTTAAGGCGGAGTTTGTGTCCACCTGTAAGTATCTGGGATGGGTGAGTAATGTTGTAATGGTTAAAAAAGGGGAGGGAAAGTGGAGAATGTGTGCAGACTTCTCTCTTTTAAATAAAGTGTGCCCCAAGGATTGTTACATGCTGCCTCGAATCGACGTGCTGGTTGACTCAGCCGTCGGTTTCTCTCTTATGAGTTTTTTAGATGCGTGCTTCTGTTTTAATATGACGCCCTTCAGGTTGAAAAATGCGGGGGCGACCTACCAAAGAATGATGGATCAGATCTTCCGAGAGCAGAAAGGAAGGAACCTCGAGGTCTATGTGGATGACTTGATGATCAAAAGTCGGGGCCTCGGATCTCATGTCTTGGACCTTGAGGAAACCTTTGGAACTTTGCGAAAATATAAAATGATGCTCAACCCCCTCAAATATGTTTTTGGAGCCAATAGGGGGAATTTCCTAGGACACTTCCTCACCCCATCTAGAGTAGAGCTCAATCCTGATAAAGTGAAGGCATTCTAGAACTGGAGTCTCCCAAAAATGCTAAGGAAGTCCAACGTCTCACCAGCAGGCTGGCCGGGCTAAGCAGGTTTCTCTCTCGAGCTGTGGAGAAATGCTCGCCTTTCTTTCAGACGTTAAGGGGGGGGGGGCATGAATTTCGAGTGAACCCCCGAATGTGAGAAGGCTTTTCAGGCTCTAAAGCAACAACTCACCCAGGCGCCTTTACTCCATGGGCCGAGGGAAGGAGAGGTTTTGTTCTTATACTTGGGAGTAGGGAATGGGGCCGTGATCTCGGTTCTGGTGCGAGAGGAGGGTAGGAAGCAGTTTCTGATCTATTATGTGAGCATGGTCCTAAAGAAGGCGGAGCTCGAGTACCCCATTCTTGAAAAATTAGCATTTGCCCTCATCGTCTCGACCAGGAAGCTCAGGCCGTATTTTCAGGCTCACTCTATTCAGGTGGTAACGGATCACCCCCTCCGTCGCATCTTGGAGGGGGTGGAGCACTCTGGGAGGCTTGCCAAGTGGTTAATAGAGCTCAGTGAATTCGACCTCGCTTTTATTCCTCGGCTTGCCATCAAGGCACAAGCGGTGGCTGACTTCCTGGTGGACTACATAGTTGAGGTCCAAGAGACTAAAGCATCCCCTCGAGCGGCTTGGAAGATGATGGTAGATGGGGCATCAGAAAGAAATTCCTTTGGAGGGGGAATGATCTTGGTAAGTCCGGAGGGGACCAAGATTAAGCAGGCCTTGAAGATCTACTTCCCGATCACCAACAACCAAGCGGAATATGAGGCGATTATAGCAGGGCTCAGGTTAGCTCGGGAGCTAGGCATGCAAGATTGGAAGCCATCAGAATCTTCTTAGCTTATGCAGCACACAAAGGCTTCAAGGTATATCAGATGGATGTAAAGAGTGCCTTTCTAAATGGAGATATCAAAGAAGAAGTCTATGTCAGACAACCTCCAGGTTTTATCTCTCCAACCCATCCTGATTATGTTTTCAAATTGAACAAAGCATTATATGGTCTCAAGTATGCTCTTAGAGCATGGTATGAGACCCTAGCATGCTTCCTTCTGGAAAATGAATTTATAAGGGGTAGAGTAGACAGAACTCTTTTCATTAGAACTCATAAGTTCCATACCCTACTAGTACAAATTTATGTAGATGATATTATTTTTGGCTCTACTGATTCAAATTTGTGCAGAAGGTTCTCCAACCTAATGCATTCTAAATTTGAAATGAGTAGCATGGGTGAGCTATCCTTATTTCTAGGATTGCAAGTCAAACAACATGCTGAAGGCATCTTTATTTCTCAAACCAAGTATGTAAATGAATTGGTCAAGAAATTTGGTATGTCTGAAGCATCCTGTATGAAAACACCTATGCCTACCAATGCTGTATTGGATGCTGATGAACATGGGAAACCTGTTGATCAGGCAACATATAGAGCAATGATTGGCTCTTTACTGTACATTACAGCTAGTAGACCTGATATAATGTTTGCTACATGCATATGTGCTAGATTCCAAGTGAGCCCTAGAGAGTCACACCTAACATTAGTAAAAAGGATTCTCAGGTATGTTAAAAGTTGTCCAAATCTAGGTCTGTGGTATCCAAAAGATTCAGCATTTGAATTAACTGGATTTTCTGATGCTGATTATGTTGGATGCAGAATTAACAGGAAAAGCACCAGTGGAACTTGTCAGTTTCTTGGTGACAGACTTGTCTCTTGGTTTTGCAAGAAACAAACATCTGTGTCAACTTCAGCTGCTAAAGCTGAATATATGGCTGCAGGTAGTTGTTGTTCCCAAATATTGTGGATTCAAAACGAACTCCTAGACTATGACTACAACTTAGAGAAGTCTAAAATTTTTTGTGATAACACCAGTGCTATTTCTATAGCTCAAAATCCAGTCCTCCATAGTAGGACAAAACACATAGAAATTAGGCATCACTTTTTAAGGGATAATGTTGAGAAGAATAAAATTGAACTTCAGTATATCCCAACTGATTTACAAAGGAGAGATATTTTCACCAAACCCTTGGATGAAAAGAAACATACCTTCTTCCTAAATCAGTTAGGAATGTTAGATGGAGGAAGTCTAAAATAAGTTCCAAGATTTTAAAACTTTAAAAATAACCAAGACTAGACAAACATCTTGATTTTTCTAGTGTCTAGAGTGTATTTCTGGTCTCTGAACTGCGCTCGACGATTTTCCCCCAGATCGTCGAACGGAGATCGACGCTTTCCGAAATCGTCGACCAGAGTTCAACGCTTCTCAGATAGTCTGAACTATCTTTCAGGTCAGCGATCGTCGACCGGCCCTCGATGATTTTGTTCTCTGAACTATCGTCGAACGGAGCTCGACGCTCTCCAATATCGTCGAACGGAGATCGACGATATTGAAGACCTTTTAGATTCCTTTAGAAGCCCCGATCGTCGAACTGAGTTCAACGATCTTTCTTTTTCTGCGTCGAACCCTAATATAAAATTCATTTTTCGGCCGTCGTTCTCCTTTTGCGCTTTCAATATCTCTGCAAATTTTCTCTTTCTCTCCAAACATCTCTACACTTGGTCATTTGTTTGTTGATTTTTACAGGTAACAATGGCCGTCTCGGTTGCTGTTCTAGCCGCAATGAAGTTTGATGCCGGATTCGATATTGACATGGATTCCTTCAACACCAGTGATCAGATTTTCAAAGACATTCTAGAACTGTTCAAGGAGCAAAAATTAGCTGCTATCATGTCCACCAGAATCAAACTGCCTGCAGATGAGATCAAGGAGTGAGTCTATACTGCCCACAACCAGGACCAAAACACAATGGTTGGTTCAATTTCTGGAACTCAGGTCCCTCTAACTTCTACTATTCTGACAGAGGTTTTTGGATTGAATTCTGGAGAGGATTCTACTGAGTTGTCAGGAGAAGCATTTTCTGATTTACTTGCTAGAATGGGTCATTCTGATGCAAACCCTAGCAAGCTGCTGAAAAAGAACCTAGTTGTTGAATATAGGTTCTTAGCTGATGTAGTGGGAAAGGTTCTGTTGGCCAAGCATTCAGCACATGATACCATCTCCAGGTATCAGCTGTGCTTGATGGGAGCTCTAGTGGATAAGAAACAGTTAAACTGGGGAGAGGTCTTCTTTGATCTGCTTAAGAAGAAAATCAATAAGAATTTTGTTAATTATGGAAGGATTCTAGGGCTGTTTCTCCAACACAGATGCCCTGCCCTGCTAGTCTCATCTGGGATGCATATCAATACCTCTAAGAGGCTCTCATGTGCCCTCTTTGGCAAATGGGACAGGCAGATAGTGAAGCCCAGCAGGCCCTCTGCAAGCACACCTTCAGGCACAAGGACTGTAACAGTCTCTTCCCCTCAAGTCTCTTCCCCTGCAGATGACTTGCCTGCTGCTTCTTCTCCTCCTCCACCTCTTATCTCCTCTCCTCCAGTCACATCCACCATTCAAGTTTCCCCCACAATCATTATTTCCAGCCCATCTCCTACATCAATTCCATCTCCAATCCCTACTCTAACAGAAGAAATCTTCCACCCATTACACCACTACCCTCAACCAGACATTGACACATCATCCAACATTCCATCATTCAATCTTCTAGATGATTCCTTCATGGATGATTCACCTTCATCCCCTCCTGAGCTACCCTCCTCATCCACATCATACCAACAACTTCTGCAAGATATTCTTGATCAACCCTCCTTCACACCTTCTATCTCCATTCCACTGTCTTCCATTTCCACAATCCCCACACCTCAACCTTCACTTCTACCATCCACCAGCTCTCCACCAACATCTCCAGTTGCTCCACCATCCTTCTCTACCTCTGCTCAGGTCCCTATTGAGCATGTAGATATTCTAGCCTTAGCTGACAAATTATATGAGCTGATAGCTCCCAGGCTCTCACTCCTGTTGGAGACCTCCTTGGCTCCACTCTTCAAGTCAGTTACAGACTTATCTGCCAGGCTCTCTTCCATCTTTCCTCCTCAGGCAATCCCTTCCATTGGGTGCCTTGATCCAACTCTCTTTGAATCTAGGCAGGGGGAGATGCCTCATGAAGATGTGAGATTGCCTGCTGCTGCTGCTGTTGTTACCTCAGTTCCTGCTGCTGTTGTTACTCAAGCTCAAGCCTCAACTCCTCAAGTTGCAGTCTTCTCAGTGGACCTCAGGTCCTTATTATCAGATTTTGACTCAGTTTATTTCAGCTGTCTTCCAATGACTAATGCAGTCCAGCCCTCTGAAGATCTCTCCAAGGCCATTGTGCCCTTTTCAAGCTGTGATTCCAGCTTAATAAGCTCCTACATAAATTCCCTATATACTGCTGAGCCCTCTGTTTCCATTGATCTTATTGCTGCTACTCCTGCAGACAATAATGCTGCTAGTTCTGTTGCTGCTGCCCCTGCTGTTTCTGTTTGTTCTGATGCTGCTGATGTTTCAGTTTCTGAGGATATGCAGATAGAGGCATTTGATTTTGAGCCTACTGTTATTGCTGATGTTATTCCTTCTGTTATTATTGATGTTGAACCTATTGTATTTGAAAGTAATGTTTCTGAAAAAGTTTTCTCTGAATCTGCTGCTGTATCTTCTGAAAGTATTGCTCCTAAAAGTACTGTATCTGCTGCTACAACTGCTGTCACCACTGCCTCATCTGCTCCAACCCAACAACAGAAAGATTATCTGAAAAGGATTGATGCTTTATATGATGAGAAAAGCTCTGAAAGTGATGAATATAGGACTGACTCTGATGATTCCTCAGCTACTATAGCAAGGAAGAGAAAAGCAAGAAGCAAGGCTATGAAAAGAGTTCCACCAGCTAAAGTCAAAGATACAAATGACATGCCTTATTACATTCTTCATGACTGCCCCATTACTGAATATTGGATGCAATATTCCAAGAATCAATTGAAAGCCATGAAGAAGAAGATGAAATATGAGAAAGGATCTTCTCAGTTTCATCATCCTCCTCCACCTCCTCCTCCTGATGCAGGTGCAGGTGGTAGCTCTGCTGTTCATCCTTCTGCTAGAAGCCAAACCCCCTATCAGTCTCATGAAAGATCTCAATATAGGGGAAGCCAATCCATAGGTTCTCAATCAAGGAGAGGAAATTATAGAGGAAACCAAAGGGAATTCCAAGTTTACTCCAAAGGCTATTCAAGGCAACACCCTTACTCTAGGGAAGGACAAGCTTCATCAGATACTACTTCAGGTCCTTTTCCCTACAAGTTGAAAGAATTAGTCTCATCCAGAGCTCCTCCAGATAATCCTTCCAACAGATATGAACCTCCAGTGCCTTTTGAGGATCCAGAGAATAATCCTACTGCATGGACTGCTAGAATGAAGGAATTAGCTGCCTTAGATCAAATTAAGAAAGCCAGAGAGCAAGGCAAGGACACCTCCAGCATTACTACCCTATCTGAACAAAGAAAGAAGGAACTTGAAAGATATGCGTCCAGCAAGTTCTTTGATTCTGAAAGATACATGGAGCTGCACCCTGAAGCTGTGGTACCAAGGCCTAAACAACAAACTTCTTTAGGTGCAGCTGATGACAGAAGATCAAAGAAAGAAGCTCTTAATCCAAATAGAGAAATTAAACTTATAAAGAGCAAGGAGAAGGAGTAATTATGTAAGGTGACAATTATTCTGATTTCTGATCTGTCTGAGATACTTTATCTGTGATTCTGCTATGTTGTTGTTTGTTATATTGTTGCTGTGTATGATGTTTTTAATTTCTCCAATTTCTGTAAATAGTAATCCTAACCCAAATAGGGGGAGATTGTTGGAACACCCTATTACTAATTTGGGTCAGGATCACTATGTCTTTAGGAAACCTGTTTTTGACCTCTTTGTATAGATCTAAAGGTCAATTAGAATTGAGTCTAAGGGTTAGTAGTTAGGTTTGGAAGCTGCCCTCAAGACCAAGGTTTTTCAGTTTGGAGACTAAGTCATTTCATCGAGCTCAGTACGACGAATCGTCGAACTCCAATCGACGATCGTTGAGCTCACTTCGACGGATCGTCGAACTCCATTCGATGATCGCTGAGCTCAACTTCAACAAATCGTCGAACTCCATTCGACGATCTTCGAGCTCAGTTCGACGATCTTGACTCCAGTATTGATTCTCTATCTCTGAGCTCAGTTCGACGATAGTTGAGCTCAGATCGACGATCTTTGTTGCTATATAAGTCCAAATCGCTGAGCTCAGTTCGACGATAGTGGAGCTCAGTTCGACGTTTTTCTGAAGAGTTAAATGATTTTCAAGATTCAAATTCAGAACAGTTAAGGAGTTATTCTCAGCAATTAATTCAGAAGATTTTGTAGCCATTTTCATTTATTCTGGAGCAAGTTTCAAGGGATTATCAAGGAATGTTTCATTGGACTTTACCCCAGAAGACAATTGCAATTAAGGAAGTCATTTAATGACAGGCTAACGGCTATTCTTTATAGAGGATCATTTCTATTCAAAACGAAAGGAATAAAAGACAAGATTTTTGAATTCCTGATAGGAAGAAGAAGAAGAGAGTGCACAAGAAAAAGGAAGAACAATTCATTCTCTGCAACAACATCTTTCTCAACACCAACTGTTCACAAAAGAAAGAAAAAGAGTTGTAGACATTCTCTGTCTCAAAGAATTCCTACAAGAACACACAACCAAGGAGATCAACCATCTGAAATATTCAGATCTCTTTTGATTCAAGTGTTCAAGGCCATCATCATTCAAGACTCCAGACACCTAACATTTCAGCTGTTGCTGAAATCATCAATTGCTGGAGATCAACTTTCTGAAGGCCTATCACCCTACTGCAAAGCTTCATTTCCTGAACAACTACAGAACTCAGGGGGAGCTTTGACAACATCATATCCATATAGTCCTCTCAGCTGCTTTGAGAAAGAGAAGACTTCCATCACTCTCTCATCCCCACCTCTCAGTTTGTAAAGGGTTTTTCAAACTCCCATCAAAAGTTTGTGTGTAGTTTTTGAGCACCTTATCAAAAGCTCATTGGTGGCAAGACACCTGATCAAAAAATCTGATTTGGTTTTTGAGCACCTTATCAAAAGCTCATTGGTGCCCAGGACACCTGATCAACTCATCCTGCAGTGGATTCCTACCTAGGGTGGTAGAAGAGTAGATGTACCCAAGTTTAGGGGAACCACTATAGCTCCTTGTGTCTTCTGGTTGCTTGTCTTTATTTTTGTTTCTGGTTGTGCTTGTTTTGTGACTAGGTTGCTCTGTGATTAGATAGGTTCTGTGATTAGATTTACTATTTGCTTCCATGTTCACTCAGATTACAACAACTGTTGTAAAAAGTTTTTAAGCACCATACTCTATTCACCCCCCTCTAGAGTATATCAGATCTAGCTTGCACTTTCAGAGTCCGCCCAAACCGACAGGTCGCCAGACCGCAACCTTGCCTCGTGGACTGCCCGTTATTCCAAGGCTGAACTCTGTTCGTCGATCTGCTGCTGCAGAACTAAACAAGCCTCCAGAGCGGACAACTTATTGAATTGGGAGAAGTTGCCAAAGAGAAACCGCATAGTCGCAAGCGACCTGATTTAAACTGCCTGTTGCAATCCACAAAAACCGCACAACCTTAAAACCAAATCTCTGACTCTTCAGTGCAATCCGCACAACCTGCACAGCAGACACCAGTTAACCTCTTCAACCCGCGCGGATAGAAAATTCAGGCCACAACAACTAATCGCGAGTAGACTTACTGTTCATTCAGTTAAATATTATGTCACGGGGGGGGGGGGGGGTTCTATTTATAGGTGCGAAGAGGAGTGTGGTCACCGCCCTAGCTGATAGAAACATCACCCCAGCTCGCAGCTAGCATAAAGCTGTCCGCATAGTGCGGACACAAAACCAGTCCGCCTAGACAAGGCTGGAAAAACCTATCCGCCTTAAGCACCATCAATAAGGCCGGATAGAAAGCCAGTCCGCCACACCCGCAGATACCGCTCCAACCCGCATCTCCACTGCTCGCAACCAAGGCACCAAACCGCCTAGTCACCCTGCGGACACTGTATCAGTATGCACACCTTGATATGCAACTCCAGAACTGCCAGTCCGCACAACTGAAGACATCACAACACACACTGAGTCCATAGCCAAAGCACCAAGGTGACAGCTGCCGGACTCAGCGGACAAGGAGGGTAGTCCGCAAGCACTACACCACAAGACCGAACTCGCCTAGACATGCTGGAACAAACAGACTCCAACACCAGTACGCCTAGCATGGCGAACTCCACCAGTGCACCAAACACAGATACAAGGACTATCCGCCTGAACTGAAGGAGAACTTGTAGAACGCTGGCCGACCTAGCTAGTCGCCAGCTCTGTCCGCATAGACCACGCGGTCTGACCCAAACCGCCAATATTATCCATACAGATCGCGCCGACAGTCCGCCCAGACTGCCACTTTCACTTCAACAATTTCAACACTCTCCCTTGAAGTGAGAAGTGGAGACCAGCCCTAGCAACCCCCGTAAACGAGTAAATGGCCCGTTCGAAAGCAGCTTCGTGAAGATGTCTGCGATGTTATCCTTGATGCGCACATGTCCAACCACAAGAGACCCCTCCAACACCTCCCGAATGAAATGATGTTCAATCTCTATGTGCTTGGTTTGCGCGTGACAAACTGGATTATTAACCAGTTTAAGGGCACTTTCATTGTCACCGCGTAGCAGAGTAGGACCGCACACTTCTTCATGGACGTCTTCTACAAGCCTTCTAAGACAAATGGCTTCCAGAGCTGCCAAAGCCGAAGCTTTGTACTCTGCTTCAGTAGTAGAGACGGACACCGAGTCTTGCTTTTTGCTACACCACGAGATATTAGCTGATCCACATGTGAAGACATAACCGAATGTTGACTTTCGGTCATCTGAATCTCCCCCATAATCAGCGTCCGAGTATTCATGTAGATTAAAACCCGTGTCACTCTCGCAAAGGAGACCCACATCATAGGTGGACTTGACATACTTCAGAATGCTCCTTGCCTCCATCAGATGAGGTTTTCGCGGTTCCTCCATATACCAACTTACTCGGCCTACACCATAAGCAATGTATGGCCTTGTAATCGTCAAGTAAATAAGACTCCCAACTAGAGCACAGAACACAAGAGGATCTGGAAGTATCCTCCCCTCATCTCGCCGAAGTTTGATGCCAACGTCAAGAGGAGTAGAGCTACTTTTCCCTTCCCTCATGCCAAATCATTGAACGATCCGTTCCGCATAGCCTTTTTGGGAAACAAGTATACCGCTCTCTTTCCTCTCCATCTTGAGTCCAAGGAAGTGGTGGAGCTCGCCCAAGTCCTTCATCTCGAATCTTATAGCTAGCTCTGCCCTGAGCCTAGCTACCTCCACCTTAGAGTTACTCGTGATGATCATATCATCCACGTATAACAACACCAAGACCAGAAGCTCCCCCTTCTTCTTAATGAACAAGCTCGAGTCTGAGCTAGAAACAAGATAACCACAGAACTGGAGGTATTCTGCGATCTTCCCATACCAGGCTTGAGGAGCCTGCTTCAAACCATAAAGGGCCTTCTGAAGCTTGCAGACTTATCCTGAATGATCTTCAGACACGTATTCCTGTGACTGATCTTCCAACCTTGGCAAGCTGCCAAGGCCATCTCCACATGAACTGAAGTCATTTTAGCAATAGGGCTAAACGTCTACTCGTAGTCCTCGCCGTACTTCTGAGAGAACCCTCGAGCTACAAGGCGAACCTTGTATCGCTCGATGCTTCCATCTGCTTTCTTCTTTAGCTTATATACCCACTTGCAAGTCACAGGAGTAACGCCATCAACCTGGGGCATAAGATCCCAGGTTTCATTTTTCTTGAGAGTAGTCATCTCCTCATCCATGACATCTTCTCTCTCCTTAATTCTAGTGGCTTCATTAAAGCTAGAAGGCTCTTGCTCGTCTAGAGGGCCTGCAAAGAAACAAGAGACAAAACTTACCGTGTTTCCATCGCAGTACCGATCTGGTGGTTTAATGGTCCTTTTTGATCTCCAAAGAGTCTGACCCTTGCTAACCACCTCCACTCCTTCTTCTGAATTAGCTCCATTCTCGGGCAAACCTGGAGCACCGCTTCCCCTGCTTCCTGAACCAGAAGCTTCTGCCTCGGACCTATAAACACCTGGAGCTCTTGGTGATACATGCAACTCCACCATAAGATCTTTAGCAGCCTCCTTCTGCCCTTCATCAGAACTTCTCTCCTGTAGCTCCACAGATGAGCTACCTCCAATAGATGTCAATTCGTCGAAGACCACGTCCTTGGAGACGACGAACTTCTTCATCACTGGATCCATACACTTCCATCCCTTCTTCCGCTCGTCATAGTCCATGAAGACAAGCTTCCTTGCCTTCGCATCCAACTTAGTCCCCAGAGCATCTAGGACGTGTACGTAGCAGGTTGAACCAAACACCCGAAGGTGCTCCATGCTAGGCTTCTCCTTAAACATCATCTCAAAGGGAGACTTCATGTTGATCAGGCTTAGAGGCATCCGATTGATGACATAAGATGCGCAAGACATTCCCTCTGCCTAGAAGGCCCTAGGAATGCCTTTTGCATGAAGTCAACACTTGCAGGTCTCCGTTAGATGACAGATTTTCCGCTCTGCTACTCCATTTTGTTGTGGAGTATGAGCACAACTAAGATCTCTCTGAATCCCATGCTTCCTGCAGAAGTTAGAGAACTCGGATGAAATTAACTCAACTCCGTTGTCCGTTCTCAACTTCTTGATCCGTAGGTCAAGCCGGCCTTCAACCAGCTCCTTGAACTCCACAAACAACCGGAAATCATCTGACTTCTCCTTTATGAAATACACCCAAGTGTACCTTATATAGTCATCAACCAACACCGACATGTATCTGCTGCCTCCAAGACTGGCGGTAACAGTTGGTCCCATCAGATCACCATGGATGCACTCCAATGACACTTTACACCTTGTCTGCGACTTATTAAATGGAAGACGATGAGCCTTTCCATATTGACAACCCGCATAGACATGACCATCACCAAAGTATGACAACTTAGGCAAGCCTTTCATAAGACTTCTAATCGCCATGACCTTCAATTTGTCCATCCCAACGTGCCCCAGTCTTTCATGTCACATATCAGCGCTATCGTTGGCCCTCATCCGATCAACATAGGAACTTGTTAATAACACAAACAAGTCTCTAACCCTTCTCCCAACATGAGCAACATCAGCCTTCACCGCTGATACGTTGTGGAGAAACTTCACTTCTGTCGGACCAAACAGAACGTGATAGCCCGTGTCAACCACATTGGTGACAGAGAAGAGGTTCTTCTTCATTCCCGGTATGTGATAAACACTTCTCAATGCGAGCGGACAGTTATCACTACCCAAAGAGACTACACCCTCCTTCTCTACTACATGAACAGTATCATCAGCGGTTATGATAGCTTCGTTACCTGAGAATGTCCGCAGAGAGGAGAACTTTGACTCATCCCCGGTGAGCTGGTGACCACACCCTGAGTCCACAATCCAGTCATCTTGGTAGTCGACGATGGACAATGCATAGACACAGGTGCCCGTCATGAAATCACTTCCCCATCCAACTTCCTCAGCATTGGTCTCAGCCTCCTCCTTTTCCGTAACATGCCTAGGCTGCAGCTTGACCTTGCAGTCTTTCTTGAAGTGACCCAGCTGATTGCACCTGTAACACTTCAACTCCTTTTTCCAACCCTTTTTAGGAGCAGTGCTCCTCTCTTGCTGATAATAAGTTGAAGGCTCATCCTCAGCAGCAGTCTTCTTCTTATTCTCCTCCCATCTCTTCTTTTTTTCCTGTGAAGAGCGCCTCACTACCTTCTTCAGAGATAGTAACCTCATCCATCTGTCTAGCCAAGCTCTTCTATGAAGACAACAGGTTCTCCAGCTCCAACAGAGACGGCTGAGTGACCCAGCCTTGAATAGAAGTAACAGAGGCCACATATTCCTTTCGCAAACCGCGGATTATGTGCCTCTTCATATTGGCTTCAGAAGTGGACTCAGCAGAATCTAGCGCTGAGATCTCAGCACACAAATTCTTCATTTTCAAGAAGTAAGTAGAGATGGGTAAATCTTCTTGAGTTGCTTTAGCCAACTCATTTTCCAGAAACTGTAGCCTTGCTATGTTCTTCATGTTGAACAACCCATCAAGGGAAGTCCATATCTCCGCAGCAGATTGACATCCTAAGATGTGATCAAAGAGTTCTGGTGAGAAAACTCGCTTGAGAGCAAACTCTGCTTTAGCGTTCGTCTTTCTCCAAGCTCTCACCGCATCAACACCAGCACTTACAGTAGGAGTAACTTCTTGTTTGTCGTCTCCACCGCCGACTTACCACAAATCATTACCCAAAAGATAGCTTTGTATACACGACTTCCACTTCTTGAAGTTAGTCAGAGTGAGGAGCTCGATACCAAGACCCCTTGCATACCCAGCTTCCATTGCACTACCCTTGGTTTACTTGGACTCACAGAAGAAAAAAGCAAGCTGACTGTTGAACACCGCTCAGGACTCTGTTCCCTTTGATACCATGAACAAATTTGATAGCCGCGGAAAACAGGAAAGCAGACGCAGGAACACTCAATCCTCTTGAGTCAAATAACCCAAATACATAAAGCAGAGCAGGAATCTTGTAATATCAAAAAATCTTCTTTACAAGACAAGACATACATGGCGAGGCATGTTTCGCCGATGTACCCGGGGACAACAAGAAAAGAACAAGCAAGAAGAACAAGCCGTGCGGACTAAGAGAGAATCCACTGATTTTGCTGCTAGCTGCTATGGAGTCCGCTCAAACCGATAGGTCGCCAGGCCGCAATCTTGCCGCAACGAATGCTCGTTATTCCAAGGCTGAACTCTGTTCGCTGATCTACTACTGCCAAACTAAACAAGTCACCAGAGCGGACATCTTATTTAATTGGGAAAAGTTTCCGAAGAGAAACCGCCTGGTCGCAAGCGACCTGTTGTAGACTGTCTGTTGAAATCCGCTGAAACCTCACAGCCTTAGAACCAAATCCATGGCTCTTCAGTGCAATCCGCACAACCTGCATAGCAGACACCGGTTAACCTCTTCAACCCGCGCAGATAGAAAATCTAGGCCGCAACAACAAGACTTACTATTCATTCAGTTAAATATTATGTCACGGGGGGGGGGGGGGGGGGGGGGTCATATTTGTAGGCGCGGAGAGCAGTGTGATCACCGCCCTAGCTGATAGAAACACCACCACAGCTTGCAGCTAGCACAAACAGTCCGCATAGTGCAGACACAAAGCCAGTCTGCCTAGTACGCCTAGACAAGGCTAGATAAACCTATCCTCCTTAAGCACCATCAATAAGGCCGTATAGAAAGCCAGTCCGCCACACCTGCGGATACCGCTCCAACCTGCAGCTCCACTGCCCGCAACCAAGGCACCAAACCACCTAGTCACCCTGCGGACACTGTGTCAGTCTGCACACCTTGATATGCAACTCCAGAACTGCCAGTCCGCATAACTGAAGACATCACATCACACACTGAGTCCGCAGCCAAAGCACCAAGGTGACAGCTGCCGGACTCAGCAGACAAGGAGGGCAGTCCACAAGCATTGCGCCACAAGACCGAACATGCCTAGACATGTTGGAACAAACAGACTCCAACCCCAGTCCGCCTAGCATGGTGAACTCCACCAGAGCACCAAACGCAGATACAAGGCCTTTCTGCCTGAACTGCAGGAGAACTTGCAGAACGCTGACCGACCTGCCTAGTCGTCAGCTCTGTCCGCACAGACCACACGGTCTGACCCAAACCACCCATACTGTTCGCATAGATCGCACGGACAGTCTGCTCAGGCTGCCACTTTCACTTCAACAATTTCAACAACTACTTGAGTAAGTAATGATTCAAAACAATCTTCAATTTACACTATAGGTTTTGAACACTACATATTCTCACAATCTGTTACAATATACCTATGTCGACATAGTTTGATCTTTATTAAGTGGGTAGCTAGCCTTACATGCCTCACAAATCGGGGAAGGACAATGATAGTGGAGCTGTCTCTCCCACTTTTCGGTTACTTTCGCACTATGAATCTACACCCACATGTACGTCTTCGCGTAGCATTGTTGTAGAAGACATCACCATATCTAGTGATATCATAGAGTAACATCAATTGCTAGTAGAGTATGAACCCAAAAAAAGCTAATACCTAGGAACATGACCTAAGTTGGGGAAATCTAAGGGATTCTACTATATAGGCCGAAAGAGTTGTCAATTATCTCTCTCTAGTGCGATCTAGCCAAGATAATGACTGGCCCTCTATAGCACACACATATAACTAGAGTGCAAGTCAGTATATTGTAACATCCCAACTTTTAATTGGGTCACTAGAACCTTAGCTAACCCAATTAATATTACCCAACCACCCGCTAGGTAATCTAGAAGTTGAGAAATGATCACCACAAAATGTCATTTAGAGTACATGAGCTCAACATGACTTCTACCATTTGTGTTGGACTCGTATGACCCATATGAGTGCAACATAACTCATTTTGTTTGAAACCAAGGTCATGTAACAAAAAATGACCATTTTAAGTAACATCGTTCCACACAATATCCTAGAATTTCTTTTTGATCAAAAAAGCTCGGCAATGATCTTAGTCAGTTGCATTGGACATGTATAATTAATACGAATGCAATAAAACTTGTTTCACTTAATTTTGACATCGTTTAGTCAATTAAATAAACATAAACTCGTAAAATTATATGATGCCTCGAAAAACGTGAATGCTTGAATTTGACTCTAACGCGTCAACATTGACTCATCACTTGACAACAATGACCTACAATGACCTTGACCCATATGTGGGATTCTCCCTAGGGTTGACTTTGGTCAAATCCCAATAAAATGACAATTTTCATAATTTATTTTAAATTTTCCACCATACCCCCACTCACCCAAAATGCAAGCTCTACCATAGCCCCACCCAAGCTCAGGTTTGGGCACTAAATCCCATGTACCAGATGGCCTAATGTGGCTTGAAAACCCACGACAAGGTGTTGAAGGAACCAAGCCAAGCTCAAACCCTTCTTTCTCTCCCCCTAACCTAGGTCTATGCCATGCTAACTTATCATAACCCCTGCCATAACCTCAGAGGAGATACGACTTGTACAACCCCGTATTCGCAGAGTAGGGTACTCTCGGCAGGCGCAAGACCAGCTTTGTATTTTTAAGCTTTTGGAGTGGTTTGGCATTTTTTGTGGCCAATTTAGGTCTATCCCTTGGAATATACTAATATGGAGAGGACAAATTCTCCTCCTCCTTCCCCTCTCTTTTTAGTGGGGCGGGTGCGGCACATTGGTCGGCACCCTCCCCAGCTTGCTAAGTCCGAGGTAGGGGCATCAAGACCGGCCTACGAGCAGGGTCTCGCCCAGGGGGCTTGTCTGGCGGGCGAGACTGGCCTGCGGGAAGGGTCTCGCCCACGCGGCCTGCCTGGCGGGCAAGACCGGCCTGCGGGCAGGGTCTGGCCCAGGCGGCCTGCCTGGCGGGCGAGACCGGCCTGCAGGCAGGGTCTCGCCCAGGCGGCCTGCCTGGCGGGAGAGACCAGTCTGCGGGTAGGGTCTCGCCCCGGCGGCCTGCCTGGCGGCCGAGACCGGCCTGCGGGCAGGGTCTCACCCCGGCGGCCTGCCTGGCGGCCGAGACCGGCCTGCGGGCAGGGTCTCGCCCCAGCGGCCTGCCTAGCGGGCGAGACCGGCCTGCGGGCGGGGTCTCGCCCCGACGGCCTGCTTGTCGTGCGAGACCGGCCTGCGAGCTGGGTCTCCAACCGGCGCCTGCCTGGCGGGCGAGACCGGCCTGCGGGCAGGGTCTCGCCCAGGTGGCCTGCCTGGCGGGCGAGACCGGCCTGCGGGCGGGGTCTCGCCCCAGCGGCCTGCCTGGCGGGCGAGATCGGCGTGCGAGCAGCGTCTCTCCCAGGCGGCCTGCCTGGCGGGCGAGACCGGCCTGTGGGCAGGGTCTCGCCCAGGCGGCCTGCCTGGCGTACGAGACCAGCCTGCGGGGTGGGTCTCGCCCAAGCGGCCTGCCTGGCGGGTGAGACCGTCCACCGGGCTGGGTCTCTCCCAGGCGGCCTGCCTCGGGTGTCCGGGGGGGGGGGGGGGGGTCGGGGGCATGCTTTTACCATTATACCCCCAAGGGTGGAATTACCTCCTTACCCCCCGGTGTGGATGTTTTCTATTGGCCCAAGGCCTATTTGTCGTAGGGGTATTTCTGACCTTTTGGTTCATGGGATTTGGAAAACTATAAATAGACCCTTGAGGGTGCCTTGGAGAGCATTGCATTTCAGCCATAAAAAATCCCTTTGCTTTCTTCCGCCAAGGCACCTAGCTCAACATTGGCTAAGGAGGGGGAGACTTTGAAGTTCTTTCGGGTGTGAGGTGGGACCTCCGCGCTAGAGCCGAGCGTCTGTTCCTAGCTTCTCGATCTTTTGGCCTGTGATGATCTCTTGAGTGTAGTAGGTGTGAGGTCACCCCTCCTTTGGGACCCCGAACTCCACAGAGGTCAATTTTTGGCTTCAACACTTTTGATGCGGTGAGCGTGGAGAGTGACCAACATAGAATATTTTGGGAGAGTGTCATGGCTGGAGGTCAGGGAGGTAGTGACGAGCTCGACGAGCTCCCCAGCCCAGGACCCTTTATGGAGAGGCAAGAGTTCATGGCCTCCATCCAGGGCATCATGGAGATGATGTGAAGCATTATTCCTCAGGGTGGCAGCTCCACCCGACCCCCCAGGAGCTAGCTCCCCCCCCTCTCGATGAGCCGACTCCCAGGGGTGTAGGCGAGGTGACCCCTGCAGGGGGAGAAGGAAGCATGCCAGGAAGAAGGCCCGGGAAGGAGAGGATGGGAGACGGGACCGAGCGAGACCTCACCGGCTGGGAGTTGTTCTCAATCCCGGCAAGTGCCAGTCTCCCAGGCGAGCAGGTCGCGCGAGTAGAGGTGGCGAGACCACCCCTCAGGGGGTCACCCTTCAGCGAGCTGATCATCTTAGCTCCCATTCCCGAGGGGTTCTGAGAGCATGATATGGCTTACTATACCAGGAAAGATGACCTCGTCCAGCACCTGCAGTGGTTCGAGGATGCCGTCTCCATCAGGCCGATGACGGATGCCTTCAAGTGTCGTATCTTTGCGATCACATTGGAGGACAAGGTAAGGGACTGGTTCCATCAACTCCCACCAAGATCGATCTATGGGTTCAAGGACTTGAGCCGGAGCTTTCAGCTCCGCTTCTCCACCTCCAAGAAGAGGAAGAAGAGTCCTGAGTCCATCTTCCTGATAAGGCAGGGGGCCTACGAGTGGCTGGCCCGTTACGTTGACAGGTTCCAAGAAGAGATCCTGGAGGTCCAAGAGATTCCGGGGTATGCCCTCCAGATGGCATTCACAGTGGGGTTGCGCGAGGGGTTCTTCAAGATGAGCCTGACCAGGAAGGCCCCCCTTTCCTTCGAGGAGCTGATGGAAAGAGCGGTAGAGGAGATAACTATTGAGGCGTCCAACCCGGCGTTCGTCAAGAAGTTGGCAAGATTGACAGAGGCAGAGTCGAAGGAGCAAGGTGGCTCGAGACCTCAGGAGGGGAGAAGGAGAGAGGAGCAGAGACCTCAGGGGCTCCAGGGACCTCAAGAAGGTCCGGAGCCAGGTTGGAGGCAACAGAGAGGACCCGTTCAGTGTCCAGGAAGAGGTCTCATCCAAGGTGGGGGGATCTTCAGGGAGGCCAAGGGAGGTTCAACTTCCAAAGGCAAGCCCTTAGGCAGCTCCTACCCCCACCACAGCAAGCGATGGATATTGGTCGAAGGGTGAGGAGGAACCGCCAGGGAAGGAGAAGAGTCAGGGTAGAGTTACCCTACTGTGACTTCCACTAGTTGGAAGGTCACGCCATGACTACTTACCCCGAGTTCCTGGAGCTGAGAAGGACAAGAGCTCTGACACCATAACCTCATCAGCCTCAACAGGCGCAAGATCCGGTGCGGATTGAAGAAGTCCAACCTGGGGTGACAGAGGAGAGATGTGAGGACAGGGTTGATGTGGGTACCCGGGGAGGGATCCGATGATTCATGAGAGAAGAGAGAGGTAGGAAAGAAGTGAATCACCTCTTTGTACTGAATTTTGCTTGCATTATGATTAGTGACAGGAACCACCGAAAAATATTTGTAATCCATGAAAGGTCTCACCTCGAGATGGTTTCCGCTGCTAGGCTCTCACTAGCTGGCAGGGCAGGTTGATCTCTCAGAGGGTGGGGTAGGTCTCACCTCGAGATGGATTCCGCTGCCAGGCTCTCACTAGCTGGCAGGGCATGTTGATCTCTCGGAGGGTGGGGTAGGTCTCACCTCGAGATGGATTCCGCTGTCAGGCTCTCACTAGCTGGCAGGTCAGGTTGATCTCTCAGAGGGTGGGGTAGGTCTCACCTCGAGATGGATTCCGTTGTCAGGCTCTCACTAGCTGGCAGGGCAGGTTGATCTCTCGGAGGGTGGGGTAGGTCTCACCTCGAGATGTATTCCGTTGTCAGGCTCTCACTAGCTGGCATGGCAGGTTGATCTTTCGGAGGGTGGGGTAGGTCTCACCTCGAGATGGATTCCGCTGCCAGGCTCTCACTAGCTGGTAGGACAGGTTGATCTCTCGAAGGGTGGGGTAGGTCTCACCTCGAGATGGATTCCGCTGTCATGCTCTCACTAGCTGGCAGGGCAGGTTTATCTCTCGGAGGGTGGGGTAGGTCTCACCTCGAGATGGATTCCGCTGGCAAGTTCTCACTAACTGGCAGGGCAGGTTGATCTCTCGGAGGGTGAGGTAGGTCTCACCTCGAGATGGATTCTGCTGCTAGGCTCTCACTAGCTGGCAGGGCAGGTTGATCTCTCGGAGGGTGGGGTAGGTCTCACCTCGAGATGGATTCCACTACCATGCTCTCACTAGCCGGCAGGGCAGGTTGATCTCTTGGAGGGTGGGGTAGGTCTCACCTCGAGATGGATTCCACTATCAGGCTCTCACTAGCTGGCAGGGCAGGTTGATCTCTCGGAGGGTGGGGTAGGTCTCACCTTGAGATGGATTCCGCTGTCAGGCTCTCACTAGCTAGTATGGCGGGTTGATCTCTCGGAGGGTGGGGTAGGTATCACCTCGAGATGGATTCCGCTGCCAGGCTCTCACTAGCTGGCAGGGCCGGTTGATCTCTCAGAGGGTGGGGTAGGTCTCACCTCGAGATGGATTCCGCTGCCAGGTTCTCACTAGCTTGCAGGGCAGGTTGATCTCTCGGAGGGTGGGGTAGGTATCACCTCAAGATGGATTCCGCTGTCATGCTCTCACTAGCTGGCAGGGTAGGTTGATCTCTCGGAGGGTGGGTTAGGTCTTACCTTGAGACGGTCCCGCTGTCCAGGCTCTCACTAGCTGGGCAGGGCTGGTGGTACCTCTCGTGGATGCCCAGCTCTTTCTGCTCCGAGACGGTGCCGCTGTCCAAGCTCTCACTAGCTGGGCAGGGCCAGTGGTACCTCTCGTGGATGCCCAGTTCCCTCTGCCCCGAGACGGTCCCGCTGTTCTGGCTCTCACTAGCTGGGAAGGGCCGATGGTACCTCTCGTGGATGCCCAGTTCTCTTTGCTCCGAGATGGTCCCGTTGCCCAGGCTCTCACTAGCTGGGCTGAGCCTATGGTACCTCTCGTGGATGCCCAGTTCTCTCTGCTCCGAGACGGTCCCGCTGTCCAAGCTCTCACTAGCTGGGCAGGGCTGGTGGTACCTCTCGTGGATGCCCAGTTCTCTCTACTCCGAGACGGTCCCGCTGTCCAGGCTCTCACTAGCTGGGCAGGGCCGGTGGTACCTCTCGTGGATGCCCAGTTCTTTTTGCTCCGCGATGGTCCCGCTGCCCAAGCTCTCACTAACTAGGCAGGGCCGGTGGTACCTCTCGTGGATGCCCAGTTCTCTCTGCTCCGATACGGTCTCGCTGTCCAGGCTCTTACTAGCTGGGCAGGGCCGGTGGTACCTCTCGTGGATGCCCAGTTCCCTTCTGCTCCGAGACGGTCCCGCTGTCTAGGCTCTTACTAGCTGGGCAGGGCCGGTGGTACCTCTCGTGGAGGTCAAGTCCCTTTTACTCTGAGACGGTTCCGCTGTCCAGGCTCTCACTAGCTGGGCAGGGCCGGTGGTACATCTCGTGGATGCCCAGTTCCCTCTGCTCCGAGACGGTCCCGCTGTCCATGCTCTCACTAGCTGGGCAGGGCCGGTGGTACCTCTCGTGCATGCCCAGTTCCCTTCTGCTCCGAGATGGTCCCGCTGTCCAGGCTCTCACTAGCTGGGCAGGGCCGGTGGTACCTCTTGTGGATGCCCAGTTCTCTATGCTCCGAGATGGTCCCGCTGCCCAGGCTCTCACTAGCTGGGCAGGGCCGGTGGTACCTCTCGTGGATGACCAGTTCTCTATGCTCCGAGACGGTCCCGCTGTCCAGGCTCTCACTAGCTAGGCAGGGCCGGTGGTACCTCTCGTGGATGCCTAGTTCCCTCCTGCTCCGAGATGGCCCCGCTGTCCAGGCTCTCACTAGCTGGGCAGGGCTGGTGGTACCTCTTGTGGATGCCCAGTTGTTGGGTATTGTATCCACAACGTACCTGATTTGAAGAAGCCCCTGATCAAACTAAGGTAAATAGGCAATGTTTTTGACAAATTATTTCAAGTTGTGCTTGCAGTTATTCCACGCTAAGTGCACACCAATGTCAGGGTGCAGTAGGTCAATATACACGGGTCTGCACGACGTAATCACTCGTTGAGCAGATCAGTGTGTTGGCCTACGTGTACTCTCTCTATTGGAGTGCACTTACTTTCAAGTACAGGGCCGTGTTTATGCAAGAGAAGACAAGGAGCAAGGATGGGTCAAGGAGCACATCATGGGTGGAAAGACGAAAATTCGTCTAAGTATAATTCGACGAGAATCACCAAGTGATTCTCGCCGAATCGTCGAGAATCATTAGTGATTCTCGCCGACTCTTTCCGGCTGCCTCAAAACGGTGCCAAGTAAGATTCGGCGAGAATCACTAGTGATTCTCGCCGAACCCATCGCTGAGCAGATCATGAATACCAAGTAACTTTCGTTGAGAATCAACAAGTGATTCGGCGAGAATCACTAGTGATTCTCGACGAATCGTCGAGAATCACTAACTGATTCTCGCCGATTCGTCGAGAATCACCTGCGATTCTCGCCGATTTTTACTTAGAGAATTCTCTGGAAGCTCCTGAACCGGATTCTGCCGCTGTCAATGTTCTGGATCGGGATTTAGGGATTCTTCTTGTGGGTCCCACAACGGTCATTTTGAAAGCATCTACAGTATATATATTCGGGTATTTTGAACGGAATACTCAGACAGAAAAGAAGCCGAGCACGATCTAACCCTAAAATCGCGAAACTGCTCCGCCGCCTCCGTCGCCGCTCGCGCTAGTTGGTCGCCGCTGTTGATCGCGTTTCTTCCCGATCTCCGGCGACAGAAGCTTAGCCAAGCTTAGTGTCTCACGCGTCTATCCAGAGATCCCTTGTCTCTCGATTTGTTGATCGGGAAAAACTTCCCCGTCCGAATCGATCGAGACGACCGATCCTCGTGTGACCGTTGGTAGACCTAGCTAGCTTCGCTACGAAGTTTGGATCTCTAAAGAACAGCAGCCGCACATCGTCGTCGCCGCCGATCCCGTGAACCTAGCCACCGCCCTTCTTGCCGCCGTCGGTTCCGGGGAGATCCTCTCCAAGAGAGACCAAGGTTGTGGACTCTTCGTAGACTTCAAGATCATGTCGTCAACGAAGAGGGACACCGTAGTCTCCACACGTAGTTTGTATTTCTTGTACATTCTATTTTACTTTTGTTGTAAAGGAACGTTGGTTCCTAGTTGTAAGGGTTGAGTGCAACCCGGTTTGTGGGAGTGTTGACTCCTACGTGTGGAAGGGTTCCTTCCTATAGTGCAGGGATTGGATTTCAATCCCGTTGGAGAAGAGACCGAGTCGTCCCTGATTGGGAGATAGGTCGAAGGGGGAAAGTGGATGTACCCAAGTCGGGGAACCACTATAAATAGCTTGTGTACTCTGTTGTGCTGTGTTGTTTTATTTTCGTGTGCAGGTACAATTTAAATTCCGCAAAAGCGCTGCACGTCACCCATTCCCCCCCCCCCCCATAGGTGAACATAGTTGACACTACGTGAAATTTCAAGTGGTATCACAGCGAGGTTACTCATCAAAAAGGTTAACACCTTGAGTTGAATCCTGCCCCTAGTGTCAAGAAGAAGACAAACATCTACTATGGACGGGCTCAAGTACACAGGCAAGATCCCAGTGTGCACCAGGCTCAACTTTCCTATCTGGAAGAAAAGGATCAGGTTCTACATGGAAGCAGTTGATCCTCGTCTCTTCATGATCGTGGAGGAGGGACCTTATGTCCCCACTAAGGCATCCACCATTGATCCTACCCAGAAAGTGCCAAAGAAACTTTCTGAAATGGACAAGGATGAGATGGTGCTAGTAGGACTTGACAAGAAGGCGCGAAACATTCTAGTCAGCGCGGTTGATGACTCAATGATGCAAAACTTCAGCAACTGCAGGACTGCACAGGAGATCTGGCAGTGCCTGATCATCCTAATGGAGGGCACGGATGAAGTGAGGGATGATCGGAGATCCCTCCTGAACCAGAAATACGAGGCCTTCAGACAAGGGCCTAAGGAAGAGATCGGAGTCACCTACGAGAACTTCCTCAAGATTGTCAACGCCCTCAAAGGATACGGAAGAGTGTTCACCAATGGTGAACTCAATGATAAATTCCTTAGGTCCCTTACTAAGGAATGAGACACAAAGATCTGCGCCATCCGAGAGTTTGGCAGACTAGCTGAAACAGACCCGCAAATTCTGTTTGGGAAGCTGATGTCCTATGAGCTTCAGCTGAACACCAGGAAAGCAGAAGAAGAAGCAGAGAAGGCTGCAGCTAAAGAAAAGACTGTGGCTCTAAAAGCCAGTCACTCCAGAAAAGGCAAGGGTGCGGTTTCATACCGTGCCAGGAAAAAGGATGAGGAGGAGGACTCCGAGCCATGCTCCTCCAACTCAGAGCTGTCGGAGGAGGATTTCTCCCTCATCACTCGAGAGTTCAAGAAGTTCCTCAAGATGAGGAATCAAAGAAAGAGAGACGGCTCCTCCTCCAGGCATCAGAAGAAAAATTATTCTTCTGACAGGTATGCTTCCAGACCGAACAAACATCGCTCCTCTGACATTATTTGCTTTGGATGCAATAAGCCAGG
The DNA here is from genome assembly GCA_039583875.1 of Platanthera guangdongensis. Lineage (NCBI taxonomy): Eukaryota > Viridiplantae > Streptophyta > Magnoliopsida > Asparagales > Orchidaceae > Platanthera > Platanthera guangdongensis. The sequence goes on along the minus strand of CM077153.1, from coordinate 25,819,054 downwards.
ACACGTCGTGACCGACTGCTATCAAGGCAAGAGAGAAAAAGGGAAAGAAGAGGAGCACAAATCTTCGAGAGATAAGAAGAAAGAGCGGAGATACATCGCGAAAAGGCCAAAGACACTGAGTGAGTCTGATTCCTCAGACTCCAGTGATGATGAGGAAGCCTACTTCGCAGTCGCTCCGACTCAGAAGGAGAATACCCCCCGTTTACTGGGAAGGTAAAAGCTCACATCCCTCTCTCCGACTCCGACTCTGATCCTGAGTCTCAGGATGATGAACCAGAGGATAGCCTTTTAGCCCGTGAAGCTGAGCTCCTCGAGAAGTATGAGCTTCTGCTCAACACTTTCGAGGAGTGCCGAAAGAGATTGAAGGCTGAGAAAAAGGAAGTAAAATTCCTTAAGGGTGAGTGTGTTTCCCTAAGGGAAGAGGTCAGCAGTTTGATCTCTCTCCGACATGATCACCTTGACCTGACCTCAGAGCATTCAGAGTCTCTGAAGCTCCTTGATCTTAAGCAGGAGGAAGTCGACAAGTTGGAAGAACAACTTGCGGCAGAAAGGAAGATCGTCAAGAGCTTCTCTATGCCAAAAACAGTTCTTCCAGTTGTTGATACCTTCTCTGCTCAGGCCAAAGGAGCTGGCTTGGGGCATGTAGGGGTATCTGGTTCCTCCTCCAGGAGAAACAGGAACCAGAGGAAGAATAAGGCCGCCAAGAAGGCCTCTGCTGATGAAAAGGGAAAGGCTCCGCTTAGTCCTGTTGCATTCAGAAAGCCTGGCTTTCCGTGCAACCAACACGACTTTGAGTCAACATTTGGCCATCATTTCCGGCCCTCGGTTGCAAAGCCAAAGAGCCGATATGACGGTTGGACCTTTCCCCGGAACTTCGGTGAGAGTGCCTTCAAGGCACCTTATGAGGAAATCCACATGGGAAATTATGGCCCGTTCTCTAGCGGCCATAATGGAAAGCAGGCACCAAAAGCCAAGCCTGTTATACAGAAGGTGACGAAGTCATGTGACTGCTGTCACCATGAGGCCTCCACCTCCAGATCCAAGGCCCCAGCTGTACCCACCGTTCCCAGGGTAAGGCAGGAGACTAGGAAGAGGTACAACAGATTCGACTGTTGGTGCTGTGGCAAAGTCGGTCACTTTGCCGTGGATTGTTGGTTTAATCTAAGGTATTACGAGACTCCCCATGTTAGCAATGCGAGGCCGACCACTCGTAGGGTTAACCAACCGAGGGGGAGTGTGCTAACCAGGAATCTAGGACCCAAGTTCGATTGGGTTCCTAAGGCAAATTAATTTTGTTTTGCAGGAATGTCCAAAGGCCACCAAAACGCCGATCTGGTATTTGGACAGTGGATGCTCCCAGCATATGACTGGGACAAGAAGCCTGCTGCGTGATTACACTCCAGTCGAGAATGGACCCAAAGTCATCTTTGGAGGGTCAGATCGAGGAGTCACCAGAGGTTACGGTATGATTTCCAACGGTATAATCTCTATCACCGACGTGACTTATGTTGAAGGGTTAAACCATAACCTGATCAGTGTAAGTCAGTTATGTGACAAAGGTTATGACGTTAAGTTCTGCAAGGATAAATGTCTGATAATTTCACGTACCTCTTCTGAGACGGTATTATCAGGCATTAGGAGCAGAAATATCTTCTGCTTAGATTTTCTCAGTTTAGATTCATCTACCCCCGTATGCCTTGTGGCAATAGGCAGTGCATCTCTTTGTGAACAATGACACAAGAGATTGACACATATTAATTTCAAGACTATTAGTATGCTGTTTTCTAAGAACTTAGTAAGGGATGCTCCCAGTATCAAGTGCATCAAAGATAGCCCCTATCCTGCATGCCAGATGGGCAAACAGACTCGGGCTACCTTTAAGAGCATTGCAGACAAAGACTCTTCCCGATGTCTTTACCTTTTACATATGGACTTGTTTTGTCCAATGCAAGTTCATAGCTTGGGAGGCAAGTCCTATACGCTAGTGATAGTTGATGATCATTCTCGGTTTACATGGGTGTTCTTTTTGAAACGAAAGTCAGATACGTTTGACATCTTCACTAGTTTTGTCAAGCAGGTTCAGAACGAATTTAACTGCTCAGTGGTCAAAATCAGAAGTGACCATGGAACAGAATTCGAGTCTGGTGCTATGACAGAATTTTGTGAAGAACAAGGTATCTTTCATGAGTTTTCCTCCCCGCGCACTCCTCAGCAAAATGGAGTTGCGGAGAGGAGAAATAGAACACTCATTGAAGCCTGCACGACAATGTTGAAAGACGCTTCTCTCCCGGAATACTTCTGGGCAGAGGCTGTCAATACAGCTTGTCATGTACAAAATCGAGCATTGATCAACAAGCATCATCGTAAGACGCCTTACGAGCTACTGAAAGGCAGGAAACCAACCATGTCCTACTTGAGGATTTTTGGTTGCAGATGCTATGTACAGAATAATGGGAAGTACCTGCGTACTAAATTTGGTGAAAAATGCTTCGAAAGCATATTCATGGGCTATAGTTCCCACAGTCGGGCATATAGGGTCTTCAATAAGAAAACCCTAGTGGTAGAAGAATCAATAAATGTTGTATTTGATGAAGGAAGTTTGCTTAACAACAATTCTTCCAGTGGTATTCTTGAAGATGCAGGTGCACGACTTGAACAGCTGAGTCTGGATGAGACCGCTAAAGATGACACTCCTAAGTACGTCAAAGTTTCCACCTCCACGTCATCTGAAAATGTTGAAGATCAAAATGGAACAAATCTCTTAGAAGAAGGGGAAGCCCAAGAAGTAGTCGAATCTCCAGACGCCAGACTTCTAGAGCTCCGGCACGTGAGGGATCATCCTAGAGATCAGATCATCGGAGATCCTCGTGTCGGTGTCAGAACTCGAAGAGGTACTATTAACGAAGTATTGCATCTTAGCTTCCTGTCACAGGTTGAGCCAAAGAAGTTCGACGAGGCGAACAAGGATGCAGCATGGATTCTGGCCATGCAAGATGAACTACATCAATTCGAACGTTGCAACGTTTGGACGCTAGTTCCCAGACCATACAAGCAGAATGTGATTGGCACCAAGTGGATCTTCAGAAACAAACTGGATGAACATGGTGTCATCGTAAAGAACAAGGCCAGGCTGGTGGCTCAAGGTTACAGACAGGAGGAGGGGATTGACTTCGACCAGACCTTCACACCAGTAGCAAGGCTCGAGGCAATCAGATTGTTCCTGGCGTATGCTTCACACAAAGGATTCACAGTCTATCAAATGGATGTGAAATCAACATTCTTGAACGGAGACCTGAAAGAGGAAGTATACGTCGCTCAACCCCCAGGTTTTGTCGATCCTACTTTTCCCAATCATGTCTATTTTCTTAATAAAGCTTTATATGGGTTAAAACAAGCTCCACGAGCTTGGTATGAGACTTTATCTAGTTTTCTTCTTGAGAACAAGTTCTCTAGAGGTAAAATAGATAAAACATTGTTTCTCAGGGAAGTCAAAGGCAAGATTTTGCTGGTGCAAATCTATGTCGATGACATAATATTCGGCTCAACGGACAACAATCTTTGCAAAAAGTTTTCTAAACTTATGCAAGGAAAGTTTGAAATGAGCAGTATGAGAGAGCTCAAGTATTTCTTGGGACTTCAAGTGAAACAGTCTGAGGATGGCATCTTCATCTCTCAGACGAAGTTCACAAATGAGCTCCTTAAGAAATTCGGTATGGAGAGTGCAACCTCTATGAGGACTCCAATGGGATCCACTATGTCTCTGGATAAGGATGAGAAAGGTAAACCTTTCGATGAAACCAAATACAGAAGCATCATTGGATCCCTGCTCTATCTTACTGCCAGTAGACCGGATATCATGTTCTCCACATGTGTCTGTGCCAGATATCAGGTGAACACTAAGGAATCTCACTATGTCGCTGCAAAGCGAATTCTAAGATACCTTAAAGGGAGTAGGGATGACAGGAAAAGCACTTCCGGGACGTGTCAATTCCTCGGAAGAAGGCTTATCTCATGGAACAGCAAGAAGCAGAATTGTGTAGCTACCTCCACAGCAGAGTCTGAGTACATCTCGGCAGGTAGCTGTTGCGCACAGCTCCTATGGATCAGAAACCAGTTAGCTGACTACGACCTTCAGTTCAAGGAAATACCAATGTACTGCGACTCCTCCAGTGCAATTGCAATTGCCAACAACCCGGTATCGCACAGCAGAATGAAGCATATTGAAGTACGATACCACTTCATTCGGGAGCACGTGGAGAACAAGGACATTTCTCTCTGTTATGTCCCCACGGACAAGCAGATTGCAGACATATTCACAAAGCCCTTAGACGAAGCCAAGTTCAGTCTCTTCAAAACTGAATTGGGTATGCTCAATTATGAAGAATGAAGACTGCAGAAGATCCAGGATCATGCATCTAGAGGGAGCCTCTGCAAGGTACTCAAGTTGAGCACAAGCGCAAGAACTAAGGGGGAGCAAGGGGTCAAATACTACAAATCCCAATTTGCAGAAGTCGAAAAGGGGAAGATTACCCTCTCGGCTAAGGCTAAGGTGGCTCCAAGCTTGCTCCCAAGAAATTGGTATTGGTAATGAATAACTCACTCAACTCAATTTCAGGTTTATGATTTTCATTCCTATACGCTTTATTCACCTTAGCTTGTAGGGTTTAGGCTTCTTCAAATAGGGGGAGATTGTTGGGTATTGTATCCACAACGTACCTGATTTGAAGAAGCCCCTGATCAAGCTAAGGTAAATAGACAATGTTTTTGACAAATTATTTCAAGTTGTGCTTGCAGTTATTCCACGCTAAGTGCACACCAATGTCAGGGTGCAGTAGGTCAATATACACGGGTCTGCACGACGTAATCCCTCGTTGAGCAGATCAGTGTGTTGGCCTACGTGTACTCTCTCTATTGGAGTGCACTTACTTTCAAGTACAGGGCCGTGTTTATGCAAGAGAAGACAAGGAGCAAGGATGGGTCAAGGAGCACATCATGGGTGGAAAGACGAAAATTCGTCTAAGTATAATTCGACGAGAATCACCAAGTGATTCTCGCCGAATCGTCGAGAATCATTAGTGATTCTCGCCGACTCTTTCCGGCTGCCTCAAAACGGTGCCAAGTAAGATTCGGCGAGAATCACTAGTGATTCTCGCCGAACCCATCGCTGAGTAGATCATGAATACCAAGTAACTTTCGTTGAGAATCAACAAGTGATTCGGCGAGAATCACTAGTGATTCTCGACGAATCGTCGAGAATCACTAACTGATTCTCGCCGATTCGTCGAGAATCACCTGCGATTCTCGCCGATTTTTACTTAGCGAATTCTCTGGAAGCTCCTGAACCGGATTCTGCCGCTGTCAATGTTCTGGACTGGGATTTAGGGATTCTTCTTGTGGGTCCCACAACGGTCATTTTGAAAGCATATACAGTATATATATTTGGGTATTTTGAACGGAATACTCAGACAGAAAAGAAGCCGAGCACGATCTAACCCTAAAATCGCGAAACTGCTCCGCCGCCTCCGTCGCCGCTCGCGCTAGTTGGTCGCCGCTGTTGATCGCGTTTCTTCCCGATCTCCGGCGACAGAAGCTTAGCCAAGCTTAGTGTCTCACGCGTCTATCCAGAGATCCTTTGTCTCTCGATTTGTTGATCGGGAAAAACTTCCCCGTCCGAATCGATCGAGGCGACCGATCCTCGTGTGACCGTTGGTAGACCTAGCTAGCTTCGCTACGAAGTTTGGATCTCTAAAGAACAGCAGCCGCACATCGTCGTCGCCGCCGATCCCGTGAACCTAGCCGCCGCCCTTCTTGCCGCCGCCGGTTCCGGGGAGATCCTCTCCAAGAGAGACCAAGGTTGTGGACTCTTCGTAGACTTCAAGATCACGTCGTCAACGAAGAGGGACACCGTAGTCTCCACACATAGTTTGTATTTCTTGTACATTCTATTTTACTTTTGTTGTAAAGGAACGTTGGTTCCTAGTTGTAAGGGTTGGGTGCAACCCGGTTTGGGGGAGTGTTGACTCCTACGTGTGGAAGGGTTCCTTCCGATAGTGCAGGGATTGGATTTCAATCCCGTTGGAGCAGAGACCGAGTCATCCCTGATTGGGAGATAGGTCGAAGGGGGAAAGTGGATGTACCCAAGTCGGGGAACCATTATAAATAGCTTGTGTACTCTGTTGTGCTGTGTTGTTTTATTTTCGTGTGCAGGTACAATTTAAATTCCGCAAAAGCGCTGCACGTCACCCATTCCCCCCATAGGTGAACATAGTTGACACTAGGCGAAATTTCACCAGTTCCCTTCTGCTCCGAGAAGGTCCCACTGTCCAGGCTCTTACTAGCTGGGCAGGGCCGGTGGTACCTCTCGTGGATGCCCAGTTCTCTCTGCTCCGAGACGGTCCCGCTGTCCAGGCTCTCACTAGTTGGACAGGGCCGGTGGTACCTCTCGTGGATGCCCAATTCTCTCTGCTCCGAGACGGTCCCGCTGTCCAGGCTCTCACTAGCTGGGCAGGGCCGGTGGTACCTCTCGTGGATGCCCAGTTCCCTTTTGCTCTGAGACGGTCCCGCTGCCCAGGCTCTCACTAGTTGGGCAGGGCCGGTGGTACCTCTCATGGATGCTCAGTTCTCTCTGCTCTGAGACGGTTCCGCTGTCCAGGCTCTCACTAGCTGGGCAGGGCGGGTGGTACCTCTCGTGGATGCCCAGTTCTCTTTGCTCGGAGATGGTCCCACTACCCTGGCTCTCACTAGCTGGGCAGGGACGGTGGTACCTCTCGTGGAGGCCGAGTGTTTCTTACCCCGAGGCCGTCTCATTACCCAGGGCCGGTGGTACCCCTCGGGGAGGCCAAGTGTTCTTCACCCGGAGGCCGTCTCGTCACTCAGGCTCCCATTAGCTGGCATGACAGGTCGACTCCTCTAGGAGGGGGCCAAGTATTTTTCGGCTCTAAGAAGGCCACTCAACGAATACGTTAGGTTGGATGTTTCTTTTCGAGCTTGTGCCAACCTCGAAAAGAGCGGGGATCGTGTACAACCCCGTATTCGCAGAGTAGAGTCCTCTCGGCAGGCGAAAGACCAGCTTTGTATTTTTAAGCTTTTGGAGTGGTTTGACTCTCTTGGTGGCCAATTTAGGCCTAGCCCTTGGAATATACTAATAGGGGGAGGAAAAATTCTCCTCCCCTTCCCCTCTCTATTTAGAGGGGCGGGTGCGGCACATTGGTCGGCACCCAACCCAGCTTGCTAAGTCCAAGGTAGGGGCAGCGAGACCGGCCTGCGGGCAGGGTCTCGCCCCAGCGGCCTGCCTGGCGGGCGAGACCTGCCTGCAGACAGGGTCTCGCCCAGGCGGCCTGCGTGGCGGGTGAGACCGGCCTGCGGGTAGGGTCTCGCCCAGGCGGCCTGCCTGGCGGGCGAGACCGACCTGCGGGCGGGGTCTCGCCCCGGCGGCCTTCCTGGCGGGCGAGACCGGCCTGCGGGCTGGGTCACTCCCCGGGGGCCTGCCTGGCGGGCGAGACCGGCCTGCAGGCGGGGTCTCGCCCCGGCGGCCTGCCTAGCGGGCGAGACCGGCCTGCGGGCGGGGTCTCGCCCCGGCGGCATGCCTGGCGGGCGAGACCGTCCTGCGGGCGGGGTCTCGCCCCGGCGGCCTGCCTGGCGGGCGAGACCGGCCTGCGGGCGGGGTCTCGCCCCGGCGCCTGCCTGGCGGGCAAGACCGGCCTGCAGGCGGTGTCTCGCCTCGGCGGCCTGCCTGGCGGGCGAGACCGGCCTGCGGGCAGGGTCTCGCCCAGGCGGCCTGCCTGGCGGGCGAGACCGGCCTGCGTGTTGGGTCTCGATCAGGCGGCCTGCCTGGTGGGCTAAGCGGGCTGGGTCTCTCCCAGGCGGCCTGCCTCGGGTGTCCGGGGGGGGGGGGGGGGTCGGGGGCATGCTTTTACCATGATACCCCCAAGGGTGGAATTACCTCTTTGCCCCCCGGTGTGGATGTTTTCTATTGGCCCAAGGCCTATTTGTCGTAGGGGAATTTCTGACCTTTTGGTACATGGGATTTGGAAAACTATAAATAGACCCTTGAGGGTGCCTTGGAGAGCATTGCATTTCAGCCACAAAAAATCTCTTTGCTTTCTTCCTCCAAGGCACCTAGCTCAGCATTGGCTAGGGAGGGGGAGACTTCGAAGGTCTTCCGGGTGTGAGGTGGGACCTCCGTGCTAGAGCTCAGGGTCTGTTTCTAGCTGCTTGATATTTTGGCCTGTGACGTTCTCCTGAGTGTAGTAGGTGTGAGGTCACCCCTCTTTTGGGACCCCGAACTCCACAGGTCAATTTTTTGGCTTCAACACAACCAACCTTTAGCAGAGGGCAACTGCCCCTTTAACCCTAGGTTGCACAATAAAGAAGGGGATGAGTTTCCACCTCCACCTGCCTATTTAAACTCCACTCATGCCTCCATTTGAGGCCACCCCTAGCCCTAGCCCTATTGAAGCACCATCATCCCCTGCCGGAGCTCCACCTCGTCGGAGAAAATCCAATCAGAGCCACTTTCTCCCACCCTCATGACAACCCAACCAAGAACACCCAGACAAGCTTCAACCCCGGTGGATTCCTCCTCCCCATCCCCCAGTATTTTGGATGCCTTGGAAGTGGGTGAGGCCGTCGGAGTGCTGTCGCAGCTCCACCCAAACCCTGTGTTTGGGCTCGGGTGGTCGTCTATGCAGGAGCGAGGCACCCACAACGCTTCCCATCTCACTGGGGGGTGACACTTCACCAGAGATAACTCAGCGACAGGGGCGGACCCACCTTGGGGCGAGTGTAGGCGGCCACCCACTCTGATTTTTTTTTAAAAAAAATTAATAGTATTAGCCACGGTTTAAACCGTGGCTAATACCTCATTTTTTTAAAAAATAATGGTATTAACCACGGTTTTAACCGTGGCTAAAATCATATTTATTTAAAATTAAAGGTTTTAGACAGTGACAAATACTCCAATTCTTAAAAAAATAATATTGGTCACGGTTTAAACCGTGACTAATACCTTATTCCTTAAAAAAATGAAATATAAGATACGGTTTAAACCTTGGACACCATGTTGTGAAGGAGGGTTTGCTCAAGATAGTCCACATAACCCTATCAAGTTTGGAATATGGATTATATAGTATCTCCAGCGTAGAGCCAAGCCCTAGAGCGACACAAACCCAATAAACCCGTTCCGAGTCGGACCCGACACGAGCGGACATAAACTAAAATATCACTAACAATCTCCTCCTATGTCCGCTGTGAACCCGACGTCGGAAAAGGGGGTGGTTTGTGAAATGTTCAGCCAAAAGTGAATCATTCACAACCGTGTCCGGCACCTGTTAAAACATTATTAGACTTAACACAAGAATTAGTATGCATGCATAAACAGAACAAGAGTTCAGCCACATCACATCATGTCTCAGATACAATCAGGGCACAGGCCCTAAACGCCTAGCGTCCCAAATCAAACAGAGAGCAACAGAAGTCCAAACAAACAGGTGAAAGAAAATAAAGAGCTAAACAATGCTCTGAAACAGAGATACCAATAATAAGGTCTAACAATACTCTAACTGTCAGAATCCAGAAGATCATCATGATCAGGATCCCAGTCTACCAGTGCTCCTCCTAGATCAGCAGCCCATGTAATTTCCAACAAAGAATTTCATTTTAAAATGAATTCAAACATTTGAAAAATATACAAATATCTAGTTCTACCATGAGAACGTAGTATTTTATTATTATTATTAGTGTTGGCTGGGAGGACGCTTCTACAGAGTATTATAGATAAACCTCAGAATCCGTTATCTGTTTCCAAATGAAACGATTTACGGACTTCTGGACACCGTAGCTATATCTGTGTTCCTATATGGAATGTCACGGTTACTGCTCTTCTGGAGTTGACTGGAACTCATCAAGTTTGGAATGGAACCAATCAACAAGAGAAAAGTCAAGCCAAGCCGGATCGTGTTATCAAGTTTGGAATAACACTCTCCTCCAAGGCAAGATAGCCGAATCCAGGTGAAGCTGTTAGCATCAAGTTTGGAATGAAACAACTTACCAGATCCGAACTCAGCAACCAGGAACATCAACGGAGCACAACATGCTTGCTTTGACAAAAGAAATTTGAAAATCAAAACAATTGGACTAAGGCTGAACTGAATCGCCTAACCTTGAACTAAGACTGAGCTAAATCGTCTTTAGTCCCATTTCCCCCACTGTTTTGATTAACCGGTCTTTGGGCATTCCTTTCGTCAATGGATCAGCCAGATTATCCTTCGAACGCACATCGACCAAAGTGATAATTCCTTGTTCTTTTAGATAATTCAACAAAGCATGTCTCAGTCGTACATGTCTCCTCTTAGTGTTATAGAGAGCATTCTTTACAACTTGAGCTGCTGCTTGATTATCACAATACAAGCTCAACGAGTTGACTTGTAACTTAAACAAGGGTATGTCTAAAATCAAATTCCTGATCCAATCTGCCTCTTCACCAGCTGAAGCTAAGGCAAACAACTCGGCTTCCATGGACTACAATGTTATACACGTCTGTCTTTTGGATTTCCAAGTGATAGCAGCTCCACCCAAAGTGAATATATATCCACTGGTAGACTTGCTGTTCCCAACTTCTGAACACCACGAGGCATCAGAGAATCCATCCACAGTAGGAGGATAACCAGTATAGCACAAGGCATGATCTTTAGTACCTCTCAGGTATCTCATCAGCCTATCTAGGGCATCCCAATGCTCTTTGCCTGGACTACTGGTAAAACGGCTCAGCATGCCAACCGTGAAGGCAATGTCTGGTCTAGTACAACTTGTGGCGTACATGAGACTACCAATTATTTTAGAATATTTTAATTGATCTATGCTGGTCTCTTCATTAGGACTCAACTTAACATTATGATCAAACGGTGTCTCAACAGGCCTACAGTCTTTGTATCCCCAAGTAGAAAGTAGTTGCTCTATATAATGAGCCTGGCTAAGGGTGACTCTACCCTTGTCAACTCTAACTTTCATACCTAATAGGGTATCCACAGGACCAAGGTCCTTCATGTCAAAAGCTTCTGCAAGAGTGGATTTGACATCCCTCACTGCAGCAAGATCTGAACCCAGAATCAACATGTCATCCACATATAGGCATATGATGACTGTTTGATTTGTCATAGAGCGGTAGTAGAGGCATTTGTCTGAGAGACTGGACTGAAATCCAACGCTCTTTATCACTTGATCAAATTTAATGTGCCACATCTTAGGTGCCTGCTTAAGCCCATAGATCGATTTGTCGAGCTTGCACACTTTGTCTCTTAGACCCTTATGTACATAACCTTCAGGTTGTGCCATATAGATCTCTTCATCAAGCTCTCCATTTAAAAAGGCTGTCTTTACATCCATCTGATGAACTATAAAGTTCTCGATATAAGCTATGGCAAGAAGAATCCTAATAGTGGATAGGTGACACACAGGTGAATAGACGTCAAAATAGTCAATTCCCCCTGTTGTTTATAACCCTTAGCTACTAGACGTGCTTTATATCTGGCTATAGACCCATCACTGTGCAATTTCTTCTTCAGTACCCACTTGCATCCTAAGACTTTAGCTCCTTTCGGCAGGTCAACTAAATGTCAAGTGTTATTTTGTAGCAGCGAGTTCATCTCATCGTCGATGGCTTCTGCCCACATTAACGCATCTCTAGATCTCATTGCTTCCTGATAGGAGAATGGATCGTCCTCTAAGTGGTAGGTGACGAAATTCTCACCAAAATTCTTAGGGACTCTATCTCTTGTAGACGTTCTAACAGGAACAGGTTCCACCTCTAGAGGTTGGGGAGCAGTGCTAGAGGGGCCAGCTTCAGGTTCTACATTAGATTCTGCAATCACGTCAGTAGACCCGTGGACGGTTAAGCCATGATCTTTGATAAATTTATGTTCAAAGAAAATAGCATCTCTAGACTCTATCACTGTATTAGTGGATAGATCAAGAAACCTGTCGGCTGCACTATCTTCGGCACTACCTAGATAAACACATGTTGTCGTTCTAGGTCCCACCTTAGGTCTCTTAAGGTCTTGTAAACGCACATACGCGATACAACCCCAAGTCTTTAGAGTATCATACCTACAAGGATAACCATGCCACAACTCATACGGGATAGAAATGAGTTTCGAGTGAGGCACTCTATTCAGAATGTGGTTCGCAGTAAGAACTGCTTCTCCCCAAAAAGAGTTGGGCATGCCAGCTGTTAGGAGCATAGAATTCAACATCTCTGTTAAAGTTCTATTCTTACGCTCGGCAACGCCATTAGACTGGGGTGAGTAAGGAGCTGTGGTTTTAAGGATTATGCCCTCAGAGGCACAAAATTCCTTAAACTCAGTTGCAGTGTATTCTCCTCCTCGATCACTTCTGAGTCTCTTGATTTTAAGGATCAACTGATTTTCCACACGAGACTTAAAGATTTTGAAGGTCTCAAATGCCTCATCTTTCGATCTCAACAAAAATACATGACAATATCTCGAAAAATCGTCTATGAAGGTAATTAGATACTTCTTTCCCCCTCTAGTGATATGACTCCGGAAATCACAAAGGTCTGAATGTATCAATTCCAGAAGTTGTGTGCTTCTAGACACCGACTTGAAAGGTGTTCTAGTGATTTTGGTTTGCGCACACACCTCACACTTGTCAAATCGAATAGACAGATCTAAGGGGATGTTTTGACTCTTAGCTAGGTCTAGCATTTTCCTAAAGTTCACATGTCCTAGTCTGTTATGTAACAACTTGGGATCAATGAGGTTAGAACTCACTTGGTTAATGCTATCGTTATTCAGGCTAAGTCTATACATTCCGTTGATCAAGTACGCACACCCAAAATAATGTGAATTGACCATTAAGGTCATTCTACCGTTTTGAGTAGTGAAGGTCATCCCAGCCTTATCTAATAAGCTTATGGAAATCAGATTTTTAGTTAAATTTGGAACTACTTTAACATTTTTCAAAATTAAAGCTTTACCTGAAGAGAGCATAAGCTGTGCAGTCCCAGCATGAGTAACATCAGTCGCTCCTCCATTGCAGTTCTCGACTCTGTCCTTGACCGCTGTCACCTTAGAAAGAAGACTCCTGTCATTTGTGACGTGACAGGTAGCACCACTGTCCAGCCACCACTCAGAAGACGCACTGCGGTGACTACTCCCAATCATAGCCACGAAGGACTTAGGATCAGAGTTATCGACCACCATGTGCGCCACATTTTGTGGGGCATCCTCCTTTACCTTCTTCGGACCCCTGCATTCAGCGGCCCAGTGACCCCATTTGCCGCAGTTGTGGCACTTGCCCTTCTTCCTTTTGAGAGAAGGCTTTTTGACCGCCAACGATGCTGGAGTGTCACGCTTGGGTGTCGGGGGCTTCCGAGAAGGATTACTAGGACGTGAAACGAAGTTGACAGCCTGTGAGGGCTGCGCAACCTGCTCCAAACTCTTCCCAGCAATATTCTGGTCTTCAATATGGATGAACCTTTTGAGTTCGTCCAAACTGATCTTCTCTTTCAGTCGGTGCATCTCGGTCTTGAAAAAGAGCCATTCAGGAGGCAGTTTACTCAGGATCATATACACAAAGAGGCTGTCGTCCATCTTCGAATGATCATCATCCAGCTTCTGACGCAGGTTGACCAGCTCCAAAAGTTGAGAAGTGATAGGCACGTCCGCTTTGAATCTGAAGTTGAAGAACTTCTCTCCAATGAGCGACTTCGACAATCCTTCCTCCTTTTGGAAATGCGCATTCAGGCGATCCCATATTTCCTTTGCAGATTTGTACGCGTGGTAGGTCAACGCGAGCCGGGGATTCAGAGAATTCAACAGGTAATCCCTGCAGAAATCTTCATCTTCGTTCCACTGGTACTCGTCCACGTTCTCGACGGTGGAGGCAAAATTGCTCTGAACAGTGTAGAATATCTCGCGTTCCTTCATTCCTAGTTGGACTTGAATTTTCCAACTGAGGAAATCAGAGGCGTCGAACGATTGCAATTTTATTGTGTCGAGCGCGCTTTTCTTCGACATCGTACTAGATTCAAATAGAAATAAAAATTCTAGAACAATATCACCTGAGCCGTGTGCAGACGTCAGAAAAACTTCGGATCCAATCCAAGTATTATTTGCACCTCTTCTCTGGCTATAGAAAGATCATGGACTGTAGAGATGAGTCCTAGACTTATGAGCACCAAAGAACTCCAGCTATAATAGAAACTGAAAGTGCTGGACAAATCCCCTCAAGAGGATGGCAGAGATGAGATCTGGTAGTTATAAGTAGCAGGAATGCCCTCCTTCAAGGTCTGGATCCAAAGACCAGCAACCAGGAAAAATCTGTAGATCTCCCTGATCGGGAGAGCGGCGAACACCTCGATGAACAAGAATAGGGAGCAGCAATCGACTGAGAAGCAGTCCAAGATCGCACGCATGGGCTCGATCTGGATCTGGAGTGTGCTCAGAGTCAAGGAGCTGTTCTCCCCTATCCGGATCTGGATTTGTCCGATCTGGATCAATTGGAAAAAAAAACGGCGGCAGCGAAACTCGGAAAAACAGTAACGGCGGCCCACAGGAAATCCGGCGGCAGCAGATCTGCTAGGGCAGGACCGGGACAACCCCGCGACACACAGGAAAGCCGGCGAAATCGTGGATCTGGGAGATCCCAGATCTACGCTTGAACGAAATCACAAAAACCTGAGGAGGCTTCTTCGTTCCAGATCTGTGATAGAGGCGGCCGGTTCTGGGGCGTGGCGGCCGGATTGACGCCGGATCTAGCAGCAGCGGCTAGATCTGAGTTTTCCTCCTCCAGGCAGCACCACGAACAGAGGCGATGGAAACACGAAGCCACCAGCGATCTACTGGCGGCGAAAACCCAGATTGGCAACCTGCAGCGGCTTCCGACGGGAGGAAGAACCCACGAATTATGCCTCCCTTTTTTTTTTCTAGTGATTCTGAGCGGCACAAGACAAGATCGAAAGCGCTGCCGAGAAGTTTGCGTGCGGCGGAGAAACGAGAGCAATGGAGCGGACTGAATTAGAGCGAAACCCTAAGCGCTATCTTGAGAATGTGAAGGAGGGTTTGCTCAAGATAGTCCACATAACCCTATCAAGTTTGGAATAGGGATTATATAGTATCTCCAGCGTAGAGCCAAGCCCTAGAGCGACACGAACCCAATAAACCCGTTCCGAGTCGGACCCGACACGAGCGGACATAAACTAAAATATCACTAACACATGTTCCCATCATTCTCAAAGCCTGGCAGTCGGACAGAGGTACAAGTGACTCCGATTAAGTCTTCCTCCTCAATGGAGGCGGTTTTTTGCGATTTTCGATTGCGTTCCCGGGCTTCCTCTTCTTCTCCTATCCGTTCAGAGCTAAGATGTGTGCAACTTCTGTATATTTTTTGTCATTATTAATGTATTTGTTTCATATTTTTTGATTTATTTATTTTTGTAAATTTTAAGTCCGCCTATACTGAAGAAACGCCACTGCTCGGCGACCCTCTCTAAGATGCCCTAAGGCCGCTGCACCACCAGAGAACAGAGCTCCGACGGTGCCTAGTAATCGTACATCTGTAAATGCCTACTCGTGATCGCCGACCGCACCAATCCGAACCACCACCAAAGGATCAAAGTTGTTCCCCAGGACAGGAGCTATCAGCTGTAAAAATGTGAAATTTTTTTGTGATCAGTTACTATTTTTAATAATTAAAAAGGATAAGATTTTTCTGTTTTTAAAAAACTAGAGGACCTTAAACAAGAGATAAAATGTTGAAATGATCAGGGAAGAGTTTTAATACTTATCTACACCCCCTGAAATTAATTGATAATTTTTGGTGCAGTTTCACTATTTTTAAGTAATTAAAATTGGGTAAGATATCAGTAAGAAATTAATAGATGGTGAATCCTTTGCTATTTTGTGGAGTCTGACTGCGTCTGGCAGTATTGAGCACTTGCCACGATTTGGCCGGTCGAGCTCGGCACTGAGCTCGCTGGGGAGTTGCAAGGGGGCAGCGCGCCCCCTACTCAGGGGTTCGGGGTGAATCCCTCGACCGAATTTTTGTCAGGGGCATTTATGTAATTTTCCTCATCGTGTTTGTTCCGTGTATAAAAGGCCTGTTTTGGCATAGGGTTGTGTACGCGTATGCGAAAACTGAAGAAGAGTAACGACGGAATAAAAGTGGTACTCTTGATCTCTTTCATAGTGGATTTTCTGGGCGCAAGTGGTTGTGATTTTTTCCCGATCTTGGGGTTTTTTTACGTTAAATCATTGCATGTTTTGCTTGTTAATTTTTCTGCGATTTCTTGCGTGTTTTCTGAATCTCGTGTTTCCTAACATCCTACAATCAAAACTCCTGAATCATTTTTGAAAGATTATTAATGGCTGGCTATATACAGTCCCTGAAACATTTTGAGGATTTATTAATAAAATATTCTTGATATTTTTAAAGAATTAATTAGTGGTCAAAGAAGATTAAATAAATTAGCAGAGGCTAATTAAGATGTTAGTAGGCTCTGGAAAATTGTTATCTATGATAACAGAATATAGTATTATAAACCCAGTTATAAAGTTTGATTTTTTTTTGAAATTAATCAACTATTTTAATTAATTTAAATTAGGGAATAATGCTCGAGTTTAATTTTCTAAAGGGGTTTTCTATGATCAAAATTCCAGCAAAATTTATGTCAGAGCAAAAGTGGTAACTAAAATCCTCCGAAAAAGTTTGAGGATTTTATGAATATTCATAGTATTTTCAAGATTTAGGCGGCCAAGCAGTTACGATAGCATGAACCGGACCTTAACCGTTTGGCCGGTGAAAATAATTTCCCCCAAACAGAGCCTTAGTTTACTGGCTCAAGGTTGCTTAATAAATTAACAAAGGCTATTAAAGGCCTCAAATAGTTCTGAAATTTTTATTATAGTAGCATATTGGTATTATATGTCCTTTATGAAATTCTGGTGACATTTGAAATAGGACTGCTATTTTAATATTTTTTAAATATAACAAAATATCTATTTTTAATTTATGAGATGGCCATTTTCTAAAGCTTCTTTAAAGTTCCTGAGAAGTTAGGTACTCAAATTGCAAAGATAATCTAAATCTTCAAAAAGGCAAAAACAATATTTAATTTGGTTCAGTAATTTCATTAATTAAAAAGATTATTCATTAGCTTTACATAAAAGGTTACCATTTATCAGATGTTTGTGATTCTGCTTCATAAGGCAGGAGGAAGATGATATCTATATAAAAGTCTTTAAAAGCACATCCAGGCAGAGAGCCAAGAAAATTCTCTAAGGCTCCGTTTGGGGGGACTTATTTTCACCGGTCAAGCGGTTCCGACCGCATGTACCGGACCTTAATTAAGGTCCGGTACATGCGGTCGTAACCGCTTGACCGGTGAAAATAAATCCCCCCAAACGAAGCGTAAGTATTGTGAAAAGCTCAAGGAAAAACGACATTCACATCAATATAACGCTCTATTCGTCTATACCACCCCAAATTAATCTAAAATTCCGACACGAATAAAGAAACATCCATGTCCCAACTCGTAGTTTTTAAAAACACTCAATAATCTTGAAGATTTTTCTTCAATATTTTGGAGATTCGCTCTTATTTGTACGCTAAAGAATATCACAAATGTGCCTTAAATTGACCCTAAAATAAGATACGAGTTATTGGCCTCTTAAGTAAGAATTTTGCCCCTAAAATATATAGTCGCAATTTTAGAACAAGTGATTGGGGTTTGAGACATGTTGAACCGAAACAAACAATACGCTAAAGATTGTGGGCAAGTGGTTACATTTCCTCTTCTTGCACAAGTTTTGCATCAAATCAATTGCATAATCACCTTGAACTTGCCTCTATGCATCTTTCCTTGAGCCTCATCTTTTCCTTAGGACGCCACAATTACTCGTTTGAGCTCAACCTGGTTTAAATACCAACTGTCATGCCCACAAAACTCTAGCCCAATGTGACACAAGCATTTTGCTCTTTTCACCTCAGCTTATCCAAGTAAGCATTTCACTAATAATGTTACTAGATAGATAAATAATAAATATTTCCTTACAAAGACACAAGATAGTTACAAGGGATAATCACAAACATTTGATCAAGACTTGCATCAAGAAATAACACAAACTCAAATACTCAACAAGGAGATTCTAACAAGCTAAGCAGTCCAAGGACCTAAAACACTCCAAAACAAGATAAAAATCATGAAAATATTGAAGGTATTCCCCTTTTATATGCCACCATCACCTTCCCTCCAATCCTCGGGAGATTCTACGAAACTCCACAAACTTTACTCTTCCACACACTTATATACGTTGGATATCCACGAAAGGATCCATGTGAAACACATAATATTAAGAAAAAACACGCATATGCCTGTGACGAAATCAAATTCCATGAAGTTATTATGAGAATCAAAAAATAAACTGAAATTCACACATCTAATATAAATCAAAATTGAATTTAGTAATTCTCAATTAATTAATTATCATTCAAATATATTTAAAATTTGCATTATTTAAATCTAATATAAATCAAACCAAAACAAAAAAAATCAAATTATTGTATGTTGTACTTTAAGTGTGACCCTATAAATTCATATACAAACGTCTTGACCTATTTGTAACACTCCGGAGTCTCTCACACCCACTAAACTCTTCTAGAATAACCCACACAGATAAGAGACAAGTCATTTTAAAAATTCTACACATCTAGAATCCTCTAGAAGAATCCACACTTAAATATAATGCTCAACTCATTTATACCACTCCAAAGTAATATAGAATTCCTACATAACTCTAGAAACATCCAAGTCCCAGCTCATAAAGTCTCTAAAAACACTCAATAATCTTCAAGATTTTTCTTCAATATTTTGGAGATTCCCTCTTACTTGTAGGCCGGAGAATATCACATGCGTGCCCTAAACCGACATGCAGCCTGAGCAGCCTCTACATGTATCTAAAATCGCTTTTCATGCAAACATTATCATTATCACATTGAGGGTATTAATGCCTTGTTGCAAACATGGTGTGCACATAGCCACTGTCATCTAACACCAATCTATGAGCAAGATTCCAGCATTCAACTATGCATGCATATTTTAGGGGCCGAGTCGTGCTTAAATCACAGGTACCAAGACTATGGCTTCATTTGGCGCGGCGTTTGGAGCAAACGCCGCCGCAAGGTGGCAAACCAAATGGCTGGAGGCGGCGTTTGCCGCATCTGCTCCCTCCGCGCCCTGAGAAATGGAGCGAAGCGCTCCATTTCAAACCCTCACCTCCCCCTCCAGCTCCAAACGGCGGCCCGTCTCCTTCGGCCCCCGTCTCCTCCCGCCGTGACAAATGAGGCCTCCAACTTTCTACCCATAGTCACGTGACAACCTCGTCACAACCTTGAATGTTCAACTTGCGGCCAAGCAAGCCTTCTTGAATGTTTGCAACATAAGCCACAATACCCCACCCCCGGTCGGGCCTCACTCTAATTCGACTGAAAATGACTAAATATAAGCCCTTCCGGAAATACCCTCCCTCCCACCTCTTAACAAAAAAAATACAAAGCCAATCTGCATCTCCCGACTTCTCACAACCCATCGCTCTCATCCGTCAACAAGCGCCCCATCTCCAGTTTCTTTTTCTCCTCAGTGTCTCGCCGCTCCAGTTTCTCGGCTTCTCTCGATAACTCCAGCCTAACCCTCATGATCCACGCATCCAGCAACGTTCTTCCCCTTTCCCGTTCACCAGTCCCGCCAAACGCCTCTTCCACCCCGTCCACCCCCAGCGAAGCTTCATTGAGCTAGCGAAGCATTCAAATCACGTGCTCACAGGACTCGTTGACAGTGGCCTTGCATAGATCCCCGGCGTCCAGGCCGCTCCTCCCGCGGTGCTTCACTGTTCCCTCATCCCTGCCTCCAGCGAATTGCAGTGCTTTTTATTCTAGCTGTTCTGGTCATAGTTTTATGAACCTAAAGCTTTTTATTGTATCATTTTATTCAATTTCTTTTTAAATTTTTTCTGCAGTTGCTGCACCAATTAATAAGTTATAATTTCTCCTAATATAAGAAATAATTGATTCATCCATTTTATCACCTCCCACACGTACTGATCTTGCATAAACAATACCTCCTAAAGATAAAACTGCTACTTCTGTAGTTCCTCCACCTATATCCACGATCACAGATCCTGTTGCCTCTGTTACTGTCAAGCCAGCTCCAATTGCTGCTGCCATAGATTCTTCAATTAAATATACAAAAGAACGTGCACCTGAGACATGAAATATATGTATCACCAGAGTAGCTGTATCAGTGCACTTCCAACACGAGTTTATGTGATGTCAATCTTGTATAAGTGCACTTCCAACACGGGTTTATGTGATGTCAATCTTAATCATGGTTGTAAAAATTCACTGTAATATTCAAGGCCGTGGAGTATGGGAAGTTGTATATTAGACACGAATAATTCTACTTCATTTGGGCACACACTTCATTTGGGCACACACAAAGATGTTGTACATGATGATGATGCCACACTGCAATCTGCCACAACAAACTCTTGCCGCAATCAGATTTTTTTAGTTTTTTTACAAAAGAGTTGCTACAGGTTCTTCATACTGCATATAATCGAATGAGTAGCTTATATGTTTAGTAGTCTATCAGTTTCTTACAGCCACAACTTTTCTGAAATTGTGTCATGTTATTTTTTGAAATGATAATCTATGTAGTCACATAATAAATATGGAAGACCTTATTTATGGAAGGATAAATATGGCAAAGGTAGCAGAGAACTAATAAATATGGAAGACCATGTTATAATACATACTACAAACACAGGGAAGTGGAAGGACTGTCAAATGGAGGGATTGGGTAATAAAGAGATGGATGTGAAACTAAAAGGTATAGTTGCTAAGTACTTATATTTCATTTCTTTTCTAATGTCTTTAGAGATATGTCTATATGATCCATTTAAGTATCAGCTATCCTCAGTATTTTTGTTTGGTCCATCTGTTTTATGTTATCAACACTAATGTTAGCTAGCTAGTTTACTTCCTACCTGTGCATGTCCTAGGAATAATGATTAGAATCCATGCTAAGATTATGCGTTATCCTCTTTGTTAGGATTTATTGGTCACAGTATTAACAATTCCGCTAGTAGTTCAAAATTAGTAGGTTCATTGTTAAGAAATCTCTCATTTGTACAATCATGGTATTTCTGTAGCGCACAAGTCGGCCCTCAATACCGTCGGTAAGGCAATGGAGAATTTTGACGACTCCATGTGGTACAGTATTATTGAAATCGTTTTCAAGGGTAAGGGCAAAGAAGGGTAAGCTGTTTTTATTATATTATTGTTTTTAATAGTCCCTTCCTAATTTATATTTGGCATCTCGTAGCATGATTAGTTTTTACGCTTCCTTCATTCCATTTGTTGAACTGCATACAAAAAAGCTCCAAATAGAGTAGCAGTTCGTCATCTCGGACGGCCGCAATAGTAACATAGATGCTTGCTCAAAAACTGGTGATCTTCTTCCATTCTTCATATAGTTGCTCTAAAGACTATGACTGTATCCTACTTTATGAGTTCTTCTGACTGTGATCATGACAGAAGCCCTATAAATTTTGGAAGAACACCCTCAGGTGATCTCCTATTATGTTTTTCTTTTCTTCTGAAATATGTGATGCTCCCGACGCTGCGCAGCCGACGCTGCGCCAGCCGACGCTGCGCCAGCCGACGCTGCGCTCCCGACCCTCTCCTTTTTAAAAACAATTTTTTTAAAAAATCCTAATAAACTATTCCTGATCCCTCTCTTTCTCTCCTGCAGCCTCTCCGTTCTCCGCCTCTGCGATTTCCGATGTCCACGACATCCACTGCAGCATCGCCCGACGCAGATCCGCCCACTGCAGCACCTCCCGACGCAACTTCGCCAGTCGCGGGGAGGATGGGCGTTGGCGGCTTCCTTTTCCAAGGCGGCAGCGGAGCGAGGAGGATGGGCGGTTCTTGGCCGCCTTCCTCGGGGACCTCCGACGACAAATCTACAAGGTAAAAGTGTTGTTGATGGCGGTGCAGGATGTGTGCAGACAGAATCTGGCAGTTAGGTATAAGGTGATTCCAGGACGGTGGTGGACGAGACGCAGCGGACTACGACTACTTCTGGATCAGGTACTTCGTACCCTAACTGGGAGAGTCTGAAGAACAATTGGTGGACCTTTTTATATAAGAAGATGGAACAACCAAGCTTTCTTGCCACACTTATTGTATAAGTCGCATTCAACATTTTGTCCTCATCATATTCACCCTGCCTGATAAGGCTCCAGTTAACAACTCTTGGTTCCACGACACTAAGAAGTTCAAGGAAGAAAATCCCATTTGAGAGCCTTTTATCCTTGAAACTATCCATTTGAGATGTTCTTCGAGATAACTTTTCTTTACTATTCACCTAGTTAAGTATATCAGCATCAGTGTTCTCTTTCCCCTGAGAGTGAAATCGCAAATTCTTTAACAATTGCAGGATATTGGATCTCATTAGTTGCCATAGAAAAGCTAGAATGAGCTTCTTATTTCCTTGTACAATGTCATTCCCAGCAACATTTACCATCAAAAAATTTTATCTTCGCAATTCCTCACAACCTGGTTGCAATTTTCAACCTTTCGAAATGGCATCTTGATTGGTGGCTTATTTGATTGTTTTCAATTAACTGTTCCTGGAAATAATTTGTCAAGCACTTCCAAGAGAACCCATCCATTTCTGACATCTTCAAACAAGTTTTTAACATAGGTAGAAATACCAAGACTATTAATCCATAGCCTGAATGTTCTCTCATCTCTGCATGCTTGATCATCATCAGTCATCATTTCAGCAAAGGACATCATTTTGCTGTCTACAGTCAAGTCATTCCTATGCTGAAATATTTGTGCAACAAATGCGAGATTAAGATTGGTAGATCCTTCAACCATATCTTTGGGGGTTAAATATCTTTTGGAATCAAGTTTTTTTGCATGTTCAATCACCATTTTGGTCTTTTGGTTGGATCTTTAGTATCCAATGTAGCTGGACTACAGTGCTCTGGAGTAAGAGTGTTGAGGAGATATGCATAAGCTTCTCTGTTCTTCAAATCAGAAGAAAAATTGGACACTTGCTTCTTGTAGCCAAATTTTTGCAGATGAAAATTCATCCATTTTAATAACACCTTTTCAGGTGGCAAATTGATAAATTCTTCCACATCCTGATTGTCATCCACCAACTCCAAAAGTTGCGGCGTCTTCTTCCGGCACTTGATATCATTCTTATGTATGTAACATTGTCAATGACTTGCCTATAGATGAAACTAACAATTGTCATTCTTGTAACCTTTTTATTGGAGCCTTATTACTACTACCACTGCAAGAGTTTCCACATGTTTCATTTTTCAATTGATTCACGCGGGAATTGTTTGGGACAAATGGTGTTTGAGTGGTGTCTAAAATTGCGGCAGTAAAAGCAATGATGTGACCCTATGTTCACAACCGCCACCACTCTCCCAAATAAAAACTTAATAAAATTTGAAAATATGAACACTGAAGCACACAAACTTCTTATTGCTTGGTGCTAAGAGTGTTGTTCAACAACATGATCAAAATATTTTAAGCAGAACAAGCTTCCATTTCATATTTAAAGTATTTGGTATCCCAACTAGTTTTTTAATTACATCCGTCGGAGGGATTAGTACGGGGATGACACTTCAAAATTTCGATAGCTTCAGGACCCAAAAACCAAAATTATGTGATTTTTGTGTGAAATTTGCACATATTAGTTTACATGCTCATTCCCTTATTGATGAGTGTTGTGTGTTCATTTCTCTTAAACTCATGTGTTTGAGACTTCTTTTATTTGCTTGAATGAATAGTTTTGTCTCAGGATAGATATGACGGTGCAGTTTAACATCTACTTAATCTAATTAATCTAATATATGGTCTTATTATTCTTTTTATTAAACAGGAGATTTGTTGAAATTTTCTTTCGTCCTAGAGTTATAAATTGCTTTCTTTGTATTTAGCATTACTCTTGTGATCGATCAAACCCAATTTTGCAGGTATACTGAATCTCACAGTGCCATCTCTATTATGGTTAATTTGTTTTACACAATACTAGGATAATTTATATTATTTGTTATTCTCAAGTACGGTCCTTTTATTCCATTTATTTTCTCCACCAATTTCGCAATGGCTACCACTATTGGGACTGTAGTGTGTTTTGTCTTTTTCTTTCCGTCCCTTGCTTATATAATCGATGAACTTGGATTTAGGTACCTGCGGGAAGCTACTTTACCGTTGAGGAGCGCTCTTCAGCCTAATATTCCAGGGAGAATGAGCATGTTTGGCACTCCTCTAGTGGTTTGGGGCATGGTGAAGGAAGGGATCCTTGAAAAACCAGCTACAATAGATCCAAAAAAGGTTGTTTATATTTACCCAACTATGGTGATTGCATTGATATGCGCCTTGTGTTCAATGAAGTCAGATGCCAAGAAATCAAGCATAACCGCCAAAGTTCAACCCATCGCGAAGTCTCTTAAGAACTCAATGAACTCGAAGCTGAAGTAAAACGATTCTGAAACTTGTAGTTGTGGGTTGTAAGCATTTAATTTAAGTTTCATCCTGAACCTAGGATGACAATGGAGTTCTGTTTTGGCCATTTTGTGGGACTGGTCATGTTTATGGTTTATTATGCCCAGTTTTGTTTGAAGTATTTAGAAGGGATGAAACTGAAAATTGTAAAATTATAAAAAATTCTTTTATAATTTTGTTATATATTTATCTTAGCAATCTCATTTTATCATAACAAATTTAGATGTTGAACACCACCGAACGACGCCAAGCCGTGCCCCTCCCTTCGTGCTTTCCAGTCGGCAACCGTAGCTGTGGATTTCCTCCTCGAGAGATACATCCAGGTTCCTCCTTCCACCAATGATCTCGAGCAGCACCATCCCATAATTGTAAACGTCGGCCTTGATGGTGATGGGCCGGTTTCTGACCCACTCGGGAGCCAAATAGCCTCTGGTTACCCAAACCATGGTGATGACGTAGGAGTGCTCTCTGCTCATCAGTTTCGCCAGCCCGAAATCTGACACCTTCAGCCGGAAATTCTCGTCCAGCAGGATGTTCTCCGGCTTGATGTCGTAGTGAATGATTCTGTTCTTGCAATGCTCGTGCAAATAGGTGATCCCCTGCGCGATCGAGAAGGCGATCTCCATGCGGGTTCTCCATTCCAGGAATCTGTTATGCTGTTTGTTTGAGGGAAATATCCATTTGTCTAAGGAGTCGTTGCTCATGTACTCGTACACCAGGAGTCTGCGTGTATCACAAATGCAGAGTTTCAGACTTTTGAAAGAGATGAAGATTTTAATTTGTTTTCTGCAATGTGGAAACTCATTTTGGAACAAGCTATTAGTTCTTGCAAACACAAGGAGATTTGAAACCAAACTCAGAATCATTTCTTTATGACGGAGTCTATGATCTACATTAAGTGCACAAAGATCATTTCGTGATTTCGTCGGCTTGATTTCTAATGGTTTAGTTTCTTAGCAACAACCGCATCTATAAAAATCAGTCATTTTGTGTGTCAATAATGATTTTAAAATCTGGTGTGACAATAACTCGGTGGTGTGAAAATAAAAGAATCTGGTGGGTCAATAAAAATTGGCTGTAAATAGCGAAAATTGGTGTGTTTGTAACATTGCTCTAAATTTATCTCTGCATTTAGTTTAGGGTTAAGCTATGAAATAGAGTTCCCATATACAGTTTTTTTTGTCGCGAATATCATAAATAGTTAATGTTTTTGATCCGCCATGATAAAAATCTGCTCATAACCACGATTTAATCTGCTCGTCGTGGTAAAGATTTGTATCACGGTGTTTTTATTTCATTGTATATATGAATCCCTAAATTAATCGGCACAAAGCACGGTGTATGGCTGTGTTTTTTCTTTCCATCTTCATCTTTCTTCCTCTCTCCCCTTTTCCTTCACCTCCCCCCCTTTTCCCCCCTCATACCAGGGAGGAACCCGGCGCCCCCCCCCCCCCCCCCACCCCACCCCCTCAAAGCTATGACCAGTGATAGACTGCTCCAATGAATCTCCCAAGGTAATTGGGGTGGACAACGTAAATGAAGGAGTATGAACAACTCTCTTACTCATCCTCCCCATGAAAATTATGAAATCAACCAGATGACCAGTGACAGGCTAAGGTTTAGTTTTTCATAAGTGGTGGCAAAGGAGATGATAAAATTCCCATTAGTGAGTTGCAATCGCCGATCTAATAGAATCAGAGCTGGCGGTCTTACAATAAGCTAAGAGGTCGAGATACTCGCCTTAATTAGTCAAACCGAGGAACCTCGGCACCGATAAATATGCTAAGATATATTATTGGATTGAGAAATTCATACATACAACAGAGGTATATATAATCAACAAAATGTGAGAAGTACACTACAACAGAATTTCCAAGAAAACTAATAACATCACTAACAACACTAATGAACTAATAAATAAATAAAATAATCTAGCAATACCATTTTAAAAACACTAGCAATAAAGCATTGCTAGATGAAGGGAACAATATTAGCATGAAAAAAAAACTATAGGAATGTGAAAAAAGTAAATTGATGTAGGAATGTTTTCACATGAATATTTACAGGTGTTGAAAGTCAATCAATTGGGTGTTTGTCTGCTTGGCGAGAACTGTGCTGCAGGGAGAGAAGCAGTAACGAGAACAACGCGCTCGCCACAAAGATGGCATCAAAGAAACGGTGATAGAAATCAAACTGGACATCACCCCCAAGAACATCTGTTATTATTGTCCTGCAAAATAAAGCGCATTTGCGTAAGAATGCCTGGGTTCGGTCTACAGCACCCCACGAAAGGCTCTCTTTATAATAACAATAATAAACATAATTTGAATGAATTAGGCTGTGTTTGGCACGGCTTAACGGAACTTATTTGCTCCGGTGAGGTTGGACAAAAACGTCATTATCATAGAATGTATGTTTGGTATGACAAATGTTACACACAAAAAAAAATAGTTTGAGACATAAGATTTTGATATGCCAATGACATTTTTGTCCAACATCACCAGAGCAAATAAGTTGTGATAAGCCGCGCCAAACGCAGCCTTAGTCGATAGAGTGCTTTTGTATGATAACAAGATAATTATAAGTCCCACGAATAGGCACAAAAAATCACTATTTCTCATAATTTTTGTTGTGTATTCATGATCATGTCTTGTTGTTTTGATCATTTGTTCTTTCTTATCAGAACTTGAGAGTGATGATTGTAAGGTATTCTTCCCAAAACAACAGTGTATATAAAGTAAGATATCCTAAAAATAAAAGAAAAAAGCTTTAATGTGATGAAGTGTCTCTTGAACGGCACGACCATGTCTGATTCATCTGAATAACTGTCATTCGCAACCGGAAAAAAAATGTGGCAACGTAAGGTCGCACAAAGATATAGCTAGTGGACATGGCTCTGCTTGGCACGGTGGTTGCGGTCGTGAACGCGGTGGTGGTTATGAACCTTCGTTCGTGAATTCCCGACCTCGCCTAAGGAACACATCAACCACTTTTATGTTTAAAACTAGTTTTCTTTTCTTGGTGGCGGTCATAACCATTGTCATGCCAAACAAACATTCTATGATGGTAGTGTTTTTGTCCAAACTTACCGGAGCAAAAAAGACTCGCCAAACAGAGTCATAGTTACACAGCGACTTATGTGTTTTGTATGTTCCTGAAAGAGAGGGTTGGATGTAATTTGGAGTCTTGGAAAGCAACAGTATTGTGACAAAGCAAAAGGTACCACCAGAAACAGTTGAGCCCATATCAATATGGAGTCACAAGGGCCAAGTCAATAGTAATAGTAGTAGTCATAGCTCTATACTTGGCCTGTTTTTTTGTATTTCCAAGAAATCAGAAAGTTCACTAGAAACGCATAAAACCCAATATGCAAGCTCTAACAATGAGGCCGAGGATAAAAATGGAGATTTGGATCTAGCGCCCCTTACGTGATGAATGATCATCAACAAGGCATCATAATGAGTAGTATGGGAGCAGAGATTGGTAGCTTCGTTTGGCGCGGTGGTCATGAACTGTAACGCCCGACCTCAGCTAAAAAAAATTCATGCATTTTATGCTCAAAAATAGTTTATTTTCTTGGCTGCGGTCATAACCTTTGTCATGTCAAACATACATTCTATGATAACGGCGTTTTTGTCCAAACTCACCAGAGCAAATAAGCGGTGCCAAACGAAGCATGACTGACTAACAACATATACATCATGAGAGATACTGAGACGACTGATGGTGAGTTAAATAAACATACCAGCTAATTGTTTGTATCTAGATGGATCTAGAAGTTAATCACCATTTTAGAGAGCATCATCAATAGATGTAGACGCTATGTGAGTATCAGTAAGGTCAACTTTACCAAGATCTCAGCAATAAACTTCAGTTAAAAGAGAATGCATGTCCAATTTATCAAGATATTGTTGCTTTTGCCACCGAAGTCATACATCAAATAGTTCAGAGCGTTCTCGAGATACATCCAAGACATCGTGAGAAATCATCAATGAATACAAAATAAGAGCTAACCAACGGTGATAGGAGCACAGACGGAGTGAACACAGATAAATGGACAGGTAGAACCACGACCGCTTTGATAATGTTGACAGGCATCGCCTCGGAGGGAGGTGAGGTAGCAGCTGATGGGCCTAGGCGTCCATTGTAGGAGACGGAGAAGACAGAGAGAGCACGTTGTCGGATTTCTCACTAGCAATGCTCGGATCCTGAAAAGAGCAAAAGGCGGTGTACAGCATTGAAGCTGTGGGTAACTGACAACAAATTTGCAGGGAATTCGGACATAGAGAGTGTCGGCCAAGTGAAGAGAATGACATGAACAACATCCCATAAAAGGGAGAGCCATCTGCAACAAGGACCGGATGAAACCGATCATATGTTTCAAGGAGAGATTACGGATTGTCTGTCATGTGATTTAGAACTGCCACCGAATTGCCGCTTCCAAGATTGTCGTATGAAAGACAGAACGGCCAAGAGTTTATATAGCACTCCGTATAGATTGACACGCCCTTGTAACACGCCCGTGTGCCTTGGACGTGTGCCCCAATACGTGTCTTTTCATCAACAACCGACTGACAACTGTCCTGGAGCCGTCAGAACAGAACACGCCCGGGACACACGCCTATGTGCCTCGGGTCATGTGCCCCAAAACATCACCTCTCCGCCTTCTAGATGCATCCATTGAATTTTGGAATGGTCCCAACCGCACATGCCTTGGGAACACGCCTGTGTGCCTCGGGCCGTGCACCAAAATTTTTTTTGCCGAGAGCCTCATCTCCAGACGTTGGGTCCGTGTTCAGCATTAGTTGTCGTCATCTCACCAATAAACTTCAGTTGAGAGAGAATGCATCTGTATGAGGATCCTATATGGTGTGGTAAATGACACAAAATAAGACATGTCAGTCAAGTATGAAGAAGGCAAAAGACTCATGGCTAGGCAAAGAATATGGTAGACGTCAAAGATAGTAAATGTGGTAAGGCAGCAAAATGAGCGGATGCAGAGAATCAAATAGTAACTAAGCTACTGAAATAAGAGACATCACCCCTTCGGGGGCAAACCCGGCCCGAGCAGGATCACCGGTTGCATAATAGCAAACCCCAAATCAAGAATCTAGGAGAAAAATATAGATGCTGGGGAAGCAAAGGAAGAACTTGCAGGAGAAGTCATCTTCTAACCAGATATCTGTAGTATATGCTCGTAAGGTGTTGCACCATGTCATGAATGAAGAAGGGTTGCTACGAAGAACCTAAGAATTTAGAAGCTGAAGAATCATCATGTCACACCCCCCATCCGTCACGAATAATATAACAGAAGGTCCGGTCGGGACCACACGCATATGAAACGGACAGACGAAAGAGTTACTAATGTAAAGATTTTGAAAACGCAATCCTAACAGAGAGTTGCATTCTAGCGGAAGAATAAAAAAGAGTTTCATGGGTGACCTCCTAGGAAGTACCCGTACGGCCCAACTTAACTGTCGAGTTCGCTCATCAAAGGGAGGCTGTGGCCACCAACAACCCGTTTGTGGAGAGAGAGGGGTTGGGGTGCTTGGGCTGCAACCCGGTAGCGTCGCCTAGAGCGGAGCCGTGACGCTGTCACGTTGGATCGGCTAGGGGCGTTACACATCATCTATCATAGCATGCCTGAGCTGAGGAAGCACATAACTCTTACCCGATCCAGCTTCCGAGGCCTTGAGCTAAGCAAGAGCTTGACACTCTGATGAGGAATCAGAACAGTTCATCTGATGTGGATGAAGATCGTAGTATTTTTTGTTTGTCATTTTTTATTTCGAGTTGTATTTATATATATATTTGAGTCGGGACGATTGACCAATCATGGTTGTCCGTTGCCCCCTAGAGTTTATAAATAGAGGGTAAGGGTTCTCATTTAGAAGATTGAAGAATGGAGTATTGAAGCACATCTCTTGGTCAATTTGGTGCTGAAGCTGACCCCCAGGTGAGACGCCCGGGATTCCCCCCTCTCCTTAGCCGTGAGCCACTACTCCCAACTCCCTTCCCCTTGCCGTCCACCATCCCATTCCCCACAAAACAGTCGCCACCCACAAGAAACCTCATTGTTGGGTCCAAGCATTGCTTCACTTGACCTGTGACGCTTTGCTACTTCCCTAAGGGAAAAAGTAGCGCCCTTTCCATAAGTTCGAGTTTATAGACCAGTTGGGCATGCACTCTATTCTACAAGTGGTATCAGAGGGAGTTACAGGTTCAACACCGGAGGGGAGGGGGGTGCTGTTTATCCTGATTTAATTGCGTCTCTACCTGTGTGGGTCCGACAGCCTCGGCCATGTGGCACCCCACCTCTAAGCCATGTGGGGGCCACCTCTGAGCCGGCGGGACGTCCTGGACGCTGGGAGTGGGGGGGGGGGGGGGGGAATTGTTGGGTCCAGTGTTCCTTCACTTGACCCGCGACGTTTTACTACTTAAGGGAAAAAAGTAGCACCCCTTTCATAAGTTCAAGCATATGGACTAGTTGGGTACGCACTCTATCCTACACTCCTCCCTAGCCCTCCTATTCACCGTCGGCCTCCAACATCCCACATCCCAGCCCCTCTCCAAGCAGCCAACCACCCCAATCAGCATCCCCACATCATTGCCGACCACCCACCTCTCTTTTCACGTGGTGGAACCACCTCCCTAACCCTAAAACAGCCTCCTTAAATTCATCTTCAGAGATCATCGAAAACTTTTCCAGCCTCCCACTAGCACCACTACCATCTCCATCAAGTTTCTTCCATTTTCAGTTTTTCGGCGATCACCGGAAAACACCTCCGGCGATCACAACCACCTCCGGCCTTCTCTCCGATAGCAACTTCGGCCCACTTCATCCGCCTCCGGCGAACAACTCCGGTCAGCCACCACCCCAGCTCCACATAACCACCACAACTACCACATAACTAGTTTCCTCCACTACCCCCTCCCCCATTATCTCCATCTCCTAAATTGTAGGCATCCTTCCTAAAATCACTCCCCTCCTCTCATCTCCAACTCTCACCTAAAATTAAGGCCCACCACCCCCACTACTCCCTCTCAATAGCCGGCCTCTCCCCTTCCGTTATTCTCATTCACGCGGAGCCACTAAGTATTCTTCAACTGAAGCCCCACTCTCCACCTCAACGCAGCGGAAAATCCCCCCTCTAATATAGGATTTTCTCCTAAATTTCAGCCCCACTACCACCATAAACCCCCTACCAATAGGTTCCCCTATTTCTTCCCCTCTAAATCACGTGGAAAACATTTGCTGGCCCCTCTACTGCTGTCCCAACTGCAACACCCTCCCATTAACGTCAGCTCTTTTTCCTACCCCCAACTTCAACTTCATGTGTAGCCACCCAAGCCCCTTCCCCCCAATAACCGACCTCCCACCTCATATAATTTCCCCTGCCGACTCCTCCCTGCTGCAGGAACCATACCTCTGGCTGTCCAGTACAGCAAAACCGGCCCCTAGAATTAATTCCAGCCCCTTTCTGCAGCCCGCCAGCCCCGTTCAGCAAATCCAGCCCTTGGAATTAATTCCTGCCCCTCCCTGCAGTCTAGATTCAGAGTGTACAGCCGGTGGAATTAATCACAGCACTCCTGCCAAGCCTCCCACGCCCCTCATACAGCCACTCCATCCTCCAGATTGCTGTCCAGACCTCCAGAACAGCCAACTTCGGCAGCTCTTGCTGAAATCAGCACCGGATCATGATTTTGGCAAATCCAGCCCAAGGTTTGTTTGTTGATTTTCTAGTTGAATATTTGTGTTAATTCTCCACTCGTAAGATGTTGGTTGTAATTATTGTTTCTAAAGTTCCAAGCCGTTGTAATTTGCTATTTGATTAGTCATTTGCATCTATACAACACGTGCTCGCTATTTTGAGAAGTTTTTTTTTATTGTGACTTTCTTATATTTGCATTTATAAATCAAATCTTTATTGCGAGTTACAAATTCATCGGATTCATATTATTGCATGTAGTGATCATACATCATCATTCATCACCCACATAGGACTAAATCTCATTCTAAGATATGAGACTAAATCCAAAAGAGGTAGTGGGCTCTAACTAGGCATTATTCTGGGCCTTTATACATATTTTCTCTAACACTCTCCCGCAAGCTGGAGCATACAGATCGTAGGCACCAAGCTTGAACAAGAACTGATAGTATAGCAGTCATGGTAAAACCTTGGTAAGAATATGAACAACTTGTCCAGCAGCAAGAACATGTTTTAATTTCAGTTTTTTAGTTGAACCTTCTCCCGAAGGAAATGAAAGTAAACTTTGATATGTTTGGTTCATTCATGAAATACAGGATTCTTGACAATATGTATAACAACTTGACTGTTGCAAAAAAAGAGTGGTCGGTGAGGAAAGTTTGACTCCTAAATCTCCTAGGAGACATTCTATCCATGTAAGTTCAAACACAACATTGGTCATTGAACGATACTCGGTTTCAGCAGATGAGTGAACAACCATAGACTGTTTTTTGTTGTGCGGTAATAAGGTGTCCTCCGAAGTAAGTACAGAAGAAAAAGGTTTGTATAGTCAGCATAGTCAACATCAGAGGTTTGCAACCAGAATAGCCAACATCATGAATAAGGTTAAGACAATACATCCGTTGAAATATGAGAAGACCATTAGGATGTTTCGCTACTTCAAGACCAAGGAAGTACCAAAGATTTCCATATCTTTAGTTTGAAATGTCGAGTTTAGATGTTGCTTGATCATTTGTATTCCTTTTGATTCATTACCTGTAATCAGAATATCATCGACGTAAACTAAGAGAATCATTGTGTCTGTCGGTCGATGACAAGTAAAGAGAGAGAAGACAGCCAAGCTTCAAGTGAATCCAACACAAAGGACATCCATGCTGAACTTGTCAAACCATGCACGAGGAGATTGTTTGAGATCATAAATAGATATTTTGAGGTGACAAACACGAGACTCCCTCGTGGTCTCTAGAAAATCTCTAGAAAATCACCGTTAAGAAAGACATTCTTAACACCGTTAAGAAGAAAGTCTCTAGAAAATCACCTTTAAGAAAGACATTCTTGACATCCAATTGATATACTGTCGATGAACAACCAAGGAGATTAGGACAAGAACAATATTCAGCTTTGCCACTAGTGAGGATAAAGACGAGCCTTTAGGCGTTTAACTGTCCTGTCTGGAGCATGTTTGATCGCAAAGATCCACTTACAATCCACACAAGTCTATCCCAGAGGAAGAGGGACAAGATCCCAAGTCTAATTAGCCAAAGTGCAGTCATTTCTTCATCCATGGCCGCACTCCACCCCGGATGTTGAAGAGCCTCCTGCAGAGAGTTAGGGACAAAAATAGAGGATAAAAAAGTTATAAATTTGAGAAGTGTCAGGGAGAGGCGATAAAAAGGTACACAATTCGCCAAGGGATGAGAAGTAGAGACTTATGCCGGATCTGCAGGTTGCGAGGTATCACTAGTAGAGGGTAACTATCGTAGAGCATCAGAACAAGATGGTCGATGAGTGTACACCCGAAGAAGAGGTGGTTTGGAGGATATGGGAATCATGGTTAGAAGAAGTGGTGGAAGATGAGACTTAATAGGGACGACAAGACGTGGTAATAATGGAGATGTAGGAGAAGCTGGATGAAGAGTGTGAAAAAATTGGTCTTCTATAAAGTCATATCCGCAGAGACGACAAACTTGCGATTGCTGGGACAGTAGCACACATACCTTTTCTGAGTGCGGGAGTACCCAACGAACATATATTTTGTAGCACGAGAGGAAAGCTTGTCAGTGGAAGGACCAAGAGAATAGACATAATAGGTACACCCAAAGACGCGATGGGTGAGGCAAAATGGAGGCGAGGAGGGAAAGAGAAGACTAAAAGGGGTCGCAAAGTTGAGAATAGAGTAGGGCATGCGATAGATGAGGAAGCAGACCGCGAAGTTCTAGTAAAGTTTGAGAATCTGCATTTGAAACATTAGGGATCGTGCACCTCAAGGAGATGACAATTTTTCCGCTCAGCCGCATCATTTTGTTGAGGGGTATAGGCACATGAGATTTTGTGGATGATCCCGAACTCAGTACAAAGATTGTCAAACGAATGACTCGTGTATTCACGCATAATGTTAGTTCGAATAGTTTTAATTGATCTGAAAAATTATGTACGAGTATCATTAATAAAGACACAAAACAACAAGCAATAACCAAACGATCATGCAGTAAGTATAACCACGTTATACGAGAGTAATCATCAATAAACATAATGAAATAATGATAACTAGACACATTAGCAATTTTATATAGGCACAAAATATCAGAATATACTAAATCAAAAGGACCATCGCTCTGAGTACAATGAGGGGAAAAGAAGAACGATGTTGTTTGCCGAAGATACATGACTCACCGGTGAAGTCAGAAAGATGTAGATCAGAAAGAGCTTCCTTGAGAATTGGAAGAGGAGCGTGCCCAAGATACCGGTCTCAATCAACATAGGTGACAGAGGAGAGCACTGTGGAAGTAAGATCCAGAATGTAGAGCTCGTTAGACAGTCATCCTTTAACAACGATAGTCTGTGTCCGTCGATCTTGCATAACAAAAGAAGAAGACGTGAAGGTTACAGAGTAGTCAAATTCTTGCGTAAGATAACTAACAAAAAGGAGATTGAAGGGAGAACCCGAGACAGGAAGAACCAAGTGGAGATAGTTAAAGAGTTGAGAGGCATATCAGCAGAACCAGAGACATGATCAGTGTCACCATTGGCCATGATAATGAACTTGGAATGCGTAGAAGCCAAGTACTGAGGTGGTTTATGCAAAGTAATATGATGTGTGGCATCAGAGTCCACAATCCAATTTGGACTATGGGAGAGACATGAGATATATTTATTGGAGATGGAAGCAACAGAGCTAGACAGACGATTGAGTGACCCTCGAAGATGCTGTACCTGGGTGTGCATGGCGTCAATCTCGACGCGAGTGGTAGAAGAGGTATCAACATCAATAGAGGCATAAGGTGGAGGAGACAGACCGTGCTTACGGTAGCAAGTTGCCTCAAAATGTCCATCGCGGCCATAGTAAGAACACTAAAGAAAAGGCATGCCACTGCGACCTCTACCTTTGTAACTGGTACGGCCGGCACGAGTCGATGGAGGAGCAGGGTGAGATATAGATGAGTGCTGGAAGAGATTTGAAGATTGAGGTTGAGGAGCATCTGCGGGTGGTGTCACCTTCAAAAACATGGAACACACATCAGAGAGAGAGGGAATGATGGAAGATGAGAGGAACTGAGCCCGGACGTTATGGAGGTGAGGCAGAACATGAGTCATCATCA
Organism: Platanthera guangdongensis; assembly: GCA_039583875.1. NCBI lineage: Eukaryota > Viridiplantae > Streptophyta > Magnoliopsida > Asparagales > Orchidaceae > Platanthera > Platanthera guangdongensis. Next base: position 25,783,143 of record CM077153.1, on the reverse strand, counting down.
TGACAATACTAACAACTTCTTTTTGAGCACACTGGACATCAAGATCGGCAGGTAGGAGGCTGATGCTGAATCCAGGGCTCAACTAAAGTTTTGGACTGCGCAACAAAAGATGTTAAGTCGCCATCAACCCCTGGGTCAAGAGATTGAAGGTCGGTGACGATGTCAAGCAGGTATTGACGATTATCCTTGCCAAAATAGAGAGAATGCATTTCGTCCCACATCGACTTTGCCGTGTCATGATACATGCCCATACGATAAGGTTCACTCTCCATGAAGTTGAGGATCCATGATTAGACACACTCATCATCACGAAGCCAATCCTCAGTGGGCACAAAAGGGGTGACCTTAATTAGATGATGCAAAAGCCCCTTCATTTGAAGAACACGACGGATGGAGTGCATCCACTCAACAAAGTTCTTCTTCCCACTAAGAGAAATGATGGTGATCTGAGGCTCATCACAAACTTCAGGAAGAGGGGCTGCTGCACGAGCGGGAAGAAAAAAAGCCTCATTCAAGGACATTGCGACTATGGTGGTCAGTCTGCTGCGGTCACCTTGCTACAGTCAGAAACTATGGTGGTGAGCAAAAGAGGCCCGCGGGAAGAAGAACCGCAGACAGAATACGGTGGCAAGATGGAGAAGAACCTGCGGTCAAGCAGTCACGCGACAAGATGGATAAGACGTTGCGGTCAAGAGACAAGTGATCAGTCCCTGTGGGAAGCCTACTGAAGAGCAAATGATCAAGAAACAAGCTGGAGAAGAACAATGTGCTGACAACGACATTATGGCCTCTTCAATCACAAGAGTTCGCGGGAAGGGCCTTCGTAAGAAGCCAATGCTAGCTGGCCAGCGAGCAGAAAAAACAGGCGAATAAGAGAGCTCTGGGAAGAAGGCACGGCGACCAGGAGGAAGAGACACACATCAAATAGATCGCAGGGAACAAGCGAACAAGAGATGCATGCGACAGACAGGTGGGGCCCAGAGTAACTGTTATAAAAGCATATGGGGGGAGCAAAGGGATGCAGGGGAGAAGATGTGGTTAGAAAAAAAATAATCGTCCAGATGAACGAGTGCAAGCCCCCCAAAAGAAATTTAAAGGTGTTGAAGAAATTGTAAAAAAGGCATATTTAGGAGGCCATGTAAAACCCTCTTAGGGATTAGTCTCACACCTTAGGATTGAGTTTAAACTCTCCTCTCTCCTCCTATATATATGTACAAATACTTGTGATGTATTTTTGGAGGATTTTTGAGAAATTAATAAAATCTTGTTTTTCTCTCTCCTGTCGTTTTTCTCTACATGATATAAGAGGGAGGTTCCTCAGATTTCCTAATTCTCCCCGTTGAGACGGTCAGATTTCTTCTAACCGCAGCCTTGCACTGCGAGGTCGCCCTCCTCCCTCCGCGTTTCCCTCCTCCCAGTTTTATAGCTTTCTCCCAGCTTCCAACTAGGCCCCACCTGAAGGGTAGTTTCTGCGGCCTCTGCGGTTTATGTTCTCCTAATCGCTCAGCTCGCCTACGTCAACCTCTCACTTCCGCCTCTTTCCCGTGTAAATGAGATCACGTCGTCAGTCTGCCATTAATGCAAGGCCGCAAAACACTGCCAGCCCGCTCAGCCACCGCTGCCTCTGGTCGCTTCCGTCACTTCTTCACGCCGCTCAGACCTCTCTGATCGTCGCTTCTGAGTATTGTCGAGCACGGCCTACTGTATAGTCGCTCCTCTTGTCAAGCTCTGCGTGCTGTTTAGCCGCTCCTTTAGCCACAATTTCTTCTACCCGCTAAGACCACACCTCTGCCTACTGCCGATCATTGTTTAGTCGCAGATTCTCATGTCCGCTAAGACCACAGCCTACTCCTGACCACAATTTCTGACCACCCATGCCGCTTCCTCTTGATTTCTCCATCTCGACGGCCAGAGCCTTGAATGATGGCTCGTTTCATCCAGCTCGTGCAACACCTCCCGAAGTTCGGGATGAGCTACAAACCATCACTATGTCCCTTAGAGGTCGGAAAAATTTTGTGGAGTGGGTCCACTCGGTGCGTCGTGTCCTCCAGACCAAAGGGTTTCTCCATCACTTTACCAAAACAAAACCAACTATTCAACTACCCCCACCGAGGACAGGTTCCGCGATGATGGGAGTGTTCAAAATTGGCTTCTGAACTCTATGGGCAGTGAACCCTACCGCATGGTCATAGATGTCAATCAAAATCTTTGTGCATGTTCTTTCGACTCTGATACGCTCCTATCATACCCAGAATAGTACTGCTGTCTTGTGGGAAAGTTGATCTATTTGACAGTTACAAGACCCAATATATCATTTGTTGTTGGGGTTGTAAGTAGATTTATGCATGCTCCACAGATCTCTCATCTCCAGGCAGTTGAGCGCATTCTCCGATACCTGAAATCTGCTCCTGGACAAAGGCTCATATATAAGCCCTCTTCATCTCTATATCTCATTGCATACTCTGATATTGATTATGCTGGATCCTTGGAAGATCGTCATTCCACAAGTAGTTTTTGCATATACTTGGTGAACATCTTGCTACCTGGATAAGCAGGAAGCAATCTGTCATCGCACGCTCATTTGCAGAAGTTGAGCATCGATAATGGGCCATGTCGTCTCTGAACTCACATAGTTAGAAAGCCTTCTGGAGACCTAGGTGTCAAACTCTCCTATCCTGCCATCTTGTTCTGCGATAGTCAAGTTGTTATTCATATTGCCAAAAATCCTGAGTTCCATGAACGTGCGAAGCATATCGAGATCGATTGTCACTTTATTTGAGAAAATTTTCAACTAAGAAAATTGGACTTGAGACATGTTGCGGCTACAGAACAAATCGCTGATATTCTTACCAAAGCTCTACCACGACCTCTATTTTTTCAGATCTTGTCCAAGCTTGATTCCTACGACTTGTATGCTACATCTTGCGGGGGAGTGTTGAAGAAATTTTAAAGAAATGCCCATTTATGAGACCCATGTAAAACCTTCTTAGGGATTAGTCTCACACCATATGATTGAGTTTAGACTTTCCTCTCTCCTTCTATATATATGTACAAATACTTGTGTTGAATTCACGAAATTTTTTTGAGAAATTAATAAAATCTTGTCTTTCTCTCTCTCCCGTCACTTTTCTCTACAAAAGGAAAGCCGACTCTGATTCCATGTGAAAATACACCAGAAAAGAAAAAATAAATAATAATTCTATTAATCTCTCAATTGTGTCAATACAGACACAAATTTGTACACATATATAGGAAGAGAGAGAGGAGATGAAATCCAATTCTAAATGTGAGACTAAGGCTGCGTTTGGCGTGGCTTTTTACAGCTTATTTGCTCCGGTGAGGTTGGGCAAAAACGTCATTATCATAGAATATATGTTTGGTATTACAAATGTTACTACCATTACCAAAAAAAATAGTTTGGGACATAAGATTTTGGTATGACAATGACATCTTTGTCCAACCTTATCGGAGCAAATAAGTCGCGATAAGCCGCGCCAAACGCAGCCTAAATCCTAAAGAGGTAGTGGGTTCTAACTAGGCCTTATTCTAGGCCTTTATACATATTTTTTCTAACAAAACTGCATTTCAAATCAAGAGGTGAGTTTTTCCAAATAGTATTTTTTGTTGTCATTTTTTTATTTCAAGTCGTTTTAATGTATTTTTGAGTAAGGATGAGAACCAGTCATAGCCATCCATTGCCCCTGGAGTCAATAAATAGAGGATGAGGACTCTCATTTAGAGGTTTGAAGAATGGAGTATTAAAGCGCATCTTTTGGTCAATTCAGTGTTGAAACCGACACCTGAGTGCAAAGCCTGGGATTCCTGCCTCTCTTTGATTCTCCGAGATGTTAGTCTCCAGTCTTGCTCTTCTTTCTATTACTCGTTCTCATAGTTTCATGTCATGACTCATCAATTTAATTCTTCTGTAATTAACACAATTTTGTATATCTCCTTTATTTTTATACAAAGGTAGCAAAATACATTCTCTTCATTGGTCTGACATCCTTTTGACTTCAGTATCTTATTGAAAAAATATGTAAGGCACAAAATTAATTCATTTTCCTAGACATTTCCAAACTTCAATGGGTATATCATCTGACTCCACCATCCTTTTCATTTATCATCTTATTTAGAGCATCATTTACCTCTGATACTTAAATTTTACGATAAAATGTTATGTTCTTATACTTCTCTGATTTACTTAACTCTTTCAAGTTCAATTCATTATCATTTGTTTCATTATAGAGTTGATAAAAGTATCTTTTTCATAGCTCTTTAATATTCACATCATTCGTCAAAATTTAATCTGTCTCATCCTTTATGCATTTTACTTGACTAAAATCTCTTGTCTTACTTTCTCTAGCTCGAGCAATTTTATATATGTCGCGCTCTCCATTTTGGGTATCTAGTCGCTTATAAAATTCTTCATAAGTCTGATTTCTTGATTTACTTACTGCATGCTTAGCTTCTTTTTTGGCGACTTTATATCCGACTAAGTTTTCATTATACCTACAAGCGTAGAGTGATTTATAGATGACCCTCTTTTGTCTCACTTTGTCTTGCACTTCGTCTTTCCACCACTAAGATTCTTTTTTGGGGGCGCACGAACCTTTTGATAACTTCAAGTATGTTCTTTCTACTTATCTTTAAATGTGAATACATAACTTCCATGAGATATTAGGATCGATATAAGAGTCATCAACTAGTTGTTCCGTAACTGTCGTCTTGAAAGCATTCTTGATATCCAGTTGATGTAAGGATCATTGGCGATGCATAGCCATTGAAAAGAGGACACGAACCGTGTTGAACTTGGGCACTAAAGAGAATGTTACATTATAGTCAAGATCTCATTGTTGAGTAAATCAACGAGCCACCAGTCGGGCCTTAAGACGGTCAATTGTCTCATTGGGAGCATGCTTGATGACAAAGACCCATTTACAGCCAACAGTAGTCTGGCCTTGAGGGAGGGGAACCAGTTCCCAGGTCTGGTTAGCCCAGAGGGCTGTCATTTCCTCGTCCATGGCCTCCCGCCAACCCGAATGTTGAAGAGCTTCCTGCATAGACTTAGGGACAAACATAAAGGATAATGATATAGCAAAAGTGTGAAGCGTCGGGAACAGGCGATGTAAAGATACATAGTTCGCCATGGAGATGGGCGGTGGAGGCTGGTGTCAGATCAGCAGGTTGTAGAGTGTCAGAGGTTGAAGCTGACTGCATCGGGGCGGCAAAGAGAAGAGGGCGACAAGTATAAACACGGTTAAGAGGGAGCTTGTGGAGAACGAGAGTCGGTTCAAGGAGGAGTGGTGTTGGAGAAGAGGTAACTGTGATGACATGTCTTGACAAGGATTCTGGTGGAAGAGGTGGGTTTGGAGTGGTGAAGTATTGTTGATCTTCCCGAAAGGTAACATTCGCTGAAACGGTTACCTTGCAGGGTAGTAGGAGAATAACAACATAGTCTTTCTAGGTACAAGAATATCCGACAAACATGTGTTTGGCTGCCTGGGGATCCAACTTGTCCTGTGGACAGACCAAGTAAGTGAACATAACAAGTGAAACCAAAGATGCGAGCCGCGAGAAAGAACGACTGAGTAGAAAGGAAGATGAGACTAAACATAGTAGCATTTTGGAGGACGGATGAAGGAAGACGATTGATGAAGATAACATGTCGTTGAAAGCGCAAAGTTCTAGTATGCCTTGGGTACCTGCATTTGAATCATGAGAGAGCGAGCAATATCGAGAAGGTGTCTATTTTTACGTTCAGCCACTCCTGTTTTGTTGGGGGGTATAGTCACACGAACTCTGGTGAATGATTCCAAATTCAGAACAGATATTAGAAAATTCATGGCTAGTGTATTCACGAGCATTATCTGTTCGAAAAGTTTTAATTTTGTCGAAAAATGTGTGCGAGTCTCAAGAACGAAAGCCCGGAAACACACGGGGAAGCTCAGAGCGATCACGAAGTAAGTATAATCAGGTGGTACGAGAATAATCATAAAAAAGTGATAAAATAACGATAACCAGACACACTAGTTATTTTGTACGGGCCCAAAACATCAGAATGCATTAAAAAAAGGAGCAAAGCTTCGAGTACAATGAGAAGTAAACGAGGAACAATGTTGTTTTCCCAAAGTACATGAATCACAAGTAAAAGCTGGAAGAGAAATGTCAGGGAGGACCTTCTTGAGAACTGGAAGAGGAGCATGCACAAGACGCTGATGTCAATCAACAGAGGAGACTGGGGAGAGGATTGTAGGAGAAACATCAAGAAGGTAGAACCCATTTTGCAGCCGTCCTTTACCAATGATAGTCTGCGTCCGTCGATCCTGTATCAGGAAAAGAAGAAGGGGTGAATGTGACAGAGCAATTCAAATCGACAGTGAAACGACTAACAGAAAGTAAATTAAACGGGGAGCCCAGGACATGGAGAGCCGAGCGGAGAGAGATATAGGAGTTGAGAGGAATATCAGCAGAGCCGGAGACAGGTACTGTGGCGTCATTGGACCACTATGATAAACTCAGGATGAGAAGAATACAAATATTGATGTGGCTTTAGCGAGGTGATATGGTGAGTAGCACCTGAATCCACTGTCCAGCACGGACTAGTGGAGAGACAAGCAATACCTTCATTGGAGATGGAGGCAACAGAGGCAGGTGGGTGGCTGAGCATCGCGTGAAGCTGCTGGAGCTGGAGGCGAGCGTCTTCAAGGTCAGCACGAGTGGCAGGACTGTGGGCAGCAACAGAAGCAGTCAAACAAGGAGGAAGACCATGTTTGTGGTAGCATGTCTCCTCATGGTGTCCATCCTTATCACAGAAAGAACATTTAGGCTGCGGTCGGCCACCTCGACCCCGTCCTCGAGAGCCTGAACGTCCTCCACGGGTAAGGGGAGGGAGAGGTAGTAATGGCGCAGAAGAGTGCTGGAGAAGAGCTGGTGACGGCGAGCCGATAGCATAAAGAGGCTGTGTAACCTTTATCAGCATGTAACATACATCAGAGAATGAGGGAGTCATGGCCGACGAGATGATTTGATCCCGAACACTTTGTAGATGAGGTGAAACAACGAGCCATCATCATGACAATACCAACTGCTTCCTTTTGAGTGCGTTCGACAACGAGATCTGTAGTTGGGGGCTGATGTTGAATACAGGCTTCAACCAGTGTCTTGGACCGAGCAACAGACGAAGTTAAGTTGGAAGCACTGCCGGTGTCAAGAGTTTGAAGATCGGTGATGATATCATACAAGTGTTGGAGACTGTCCTTGCCCGAGTAAAGATAGTGGAGCTCATCCCACATCATCTTGGCCGTCTCATAATACATGACCATGCGGTAAGGTTCGTCATTGAGGGAGTTGAGAAGCCATGTTTGAACATGACCATCGTACTGAATCCAGTCATCGGTATGGGCATAGGGAACATCCTTGATCAAATGATTTAGAAATCCCTTTGCCTGAAAAACCCGGTGAACAGAGTGCACTCACTCAACGAAGTTCTTTCCAGTAAGAGAGATGGTGGTAATGCGCAACTCGTCGCAGAGTTCAGGAATAGGGACAACCGCAACAGTAGGAGTGGAAATGACAGTAGAGGTATCCATGACCAAGTAAGCGGCGGTTAAGCTACGCGGATAGGAGAAGAATGCACAACGGAGAGACCACCGCGGACAGGAACAGGCAACAACGGATAAGGACTGACAGACTGGCACTCGACCGACGACAAGATCAACAACGGCTAAGCCAAGTCGCAGCGAGCAGAGACCACAACGACGCAGTTTGACGAGGCTAACCGACAAGGCCACGTTGGTTAGAGCAGCGAACTTGAGGAGAAAACGCAGCGAACTGAGGCAATCAGTACGGAGTGCGGCAGAACGACACGTACTGAGTGAAGTAGGCAAGACCGCACGATAAGAAACCAACGCGACAAGAGCAAGCCGCGACAAGAGAAGTCGGCAAGAGCAGACCGCGCAACAAACACCCCGCACGAGAACAGAGAGAGACCGGTGCGGCTGGTTGGCGACGATAAGCAGATTGCTGGGAGACCGCGGGGAGCCAGGCGGAAAGTGACCGGAGGGGTCTGAAGAGGAGAAAATCGCAGCGACAAGAAGAGAAGATCGCAGCGACAAGAGGGGATCGCACGGTTAGGGAGAGAGGACTGCAACGACAAAGGAGAAGTCGAGTGGTTAGGGAGAAGAGGCCGCAGGAAAGAGAAGAAAAAAAAGAGAGTGGGTCCCACGGAGCAGAGTGAAGAGAGAGTATAAAAATGGAGAGAGGAGGAGAGGGGGTGGGTGGTTCCACGGGAAGGAGACTTGTGATTAGAGGCAAGTAAACCGCAAGAATAAGAAACCACAGAAAGTGTTGCGGGTAGAAGGGCAGAGACCGCAGAGAGGGTCGCGGATAGGAAACCGCAGAGAGGGTGGCCGATAGAAAATCAGAGACCGTCCGAGATCGCTAGCTCTGATACCGCGTAGAGAAATACAAGATTAATGAAGAAACAAAACATGAACCTTGTATATCCTTGCTGAGTATATAAATACAATGTATGAGTACATATATATAGGAAGGAGAAAGAGAGAAGAATCTCATTTACAAGGTGTGAGACTAATACATAAAGAGAAGAAGGAACTAAATGGGCCATTATGTGGGCCTTTACATTGACTTTTCTAACAAAAGAGAAGGAACTAAATGGGCCATTATGTGGGCCTTTACATTGTCTTTTCTAACAAAAGAGAAGGAACTAAATGGGCCATTATGTGGGCCTTTACATTGTCTTTTCTAATAGTGCCAAATTGGTTAGAGATTAAATGAAATCGATATGACACTATATTGAGTAAGGTCTAATCGGTCTCAAGACTGGATCATTAACAACCCTATATACTTGCTCTAATCATTGTGTATCATTAAAATCTTGAACTTCTTCACATTCAAGTATTCAGTGAAAACAGGATGTTCCATACTAACGGTACAGGTCCATAGCCATGAGTCCCAATACCTGAGTTTTTGTAGCACTTATCAAGGAGGCTCTATCACTTATTATTAGAAAAAAGAAATCAGTTATAGAAGCTAACACAATTAGATCAGCTCTTCATAGCAAAATTTAGATTTTCAATTCCAGACAAGATCAGTTCAAGATCACTAAAAAGGAGAATAAAACCGAAAAATATGCAGGTATTGCTATATGATCCGTCAGCAATGTAGGCATACCTGTAATCGCTTGCTAGACTTTTTCTTATCAAGAGGATGGATGACACGAAATACATGCCCATGATCTCAGAAAGGAAAAGAACAACGTTGGTTGATGTCCCACTTCCAACTCTAGAAAAAGCAAAGAAGAACTGCAAACAGATAATAAGATGAGATAATTAATAAGAATGCAAGGACTCCAAAATATTTAACAACTGTCCTTGAAAGCTAACTTCAAGTTCATCTATCGAGCTTAAACATAATAGTTTCAAAAATAATGTAATACTAGTAGTTGGGGCACCATGCTTATGACTTACAATGAAAGAAAAATGAACAAATATTGTGCATGCATTAGCTCTGACAAGAATGAAGATGAACAAATCATTACCTTCATGAGATTCGATAAGAAGCCTCTAACAGACATGACAACCAGCATTCCGATGAATAGCAGAGAAACATACTGAGGCACAAAAATTGTACAAGATAAATGGAGCGAATTTTTATAAAAGCTGGAATAAAATATGGTACAGAAAAGCTAAAAAATTGTTTGACTAATTAATTACAGTTTCTGATTTTATCATAGCATTCATGATCAATATATGGAAGCCGCAATTCCATCATAACTAGTTCTAGGTATTAGTTAAGCTAGGTTCTATTCTGGGTAATGGTTAAATTCATCGATATTTGCCAATTTCAAAAGTAAAGGTCAATGTAGATCGAAAGGTTCTTATTTTAGAAGAGCATGGGTCCGCATCAAGGTTGTAAATATCGGACGTCGGCAATATGTCGGATTGAGTTTAAATATAGGATGTCGGAAGTCTTTTAAATGTCAGATTGAGTTTAAATATCGGATTGAGTTTAAATATCGGATTGAGTTTAAATATCGGATTGAGTTTAAATATCGGATTGACTTTAAATATCGGATGTCAGCGATATTTGCAAATATTGAATTTTTGTATCTTATATGTGGGACTAATAAATTTATTGAATGTTTTAATCATTTCAGTAATATGAAATTAGAAAAATATAGTGTGAAATAACTATATAAAATTAATTATAAGAATAACATTTTAAAGAGGACGAAACAATATGTAATCGATTTAAGCATAAATAATATAATACATATACTGTTAATTTGATAACATAACATAAAATAAAATAGCGGACGATAAGTTCAAAAATTGGATCATTTGATATATCGGAAAATATTAAATATATTGATTTATTACTTTACAAAAGAACATAATTTATTTTTTTGGGGACAAGTTTCAATCAAAAATGATGTCCGCAGACATGTCAAGACATATTGGGGATATTTAAAATAATGGTCTGCATATACAACAACAATAACAACACTCAAGCCTTTATCCCACTATAAGTGGGGTCGGCTATATGGATCCTTTGTCGCCATTGTGCCATATCTTTAGTCATAATCTCAAATAATGGTCTACATATAAGTCACAAAAATAAATAATGTAATAATAATGAACTAAATGCGTAGCCAAAAAATGCAATAAATTGTATAAAAAGGGAATCTTACCTGTGATAAAAAGGTGGCGTTGAAGCCTATGTCAAACCATTGCAAGGATATGCTGATTGTCATGGTCACGGGATCTATTGATCCAGACTGTCAAATAATGAAATTGTGATGGAAAAGATAGAAGAAATTATTATAGAACATGCATACAATAGATATTCAGTAGTGTCACTTTTAATTCTCCCATTTTTTGGGAGAGGAGTTGGAGAGCGGTGTCCGCCGTGAACTCATGAGAAACATAGCAGTGTTTAGTTATATGAGGTCATTCACTATGTTTTTAAAATGATGTTTTAGGACAAAATGTTATCACAATCACATAGATTTGGTCAACATTTAGTGGTCCTGACCGCCTAGGCCCCAGGAAAATAGAATTTGGGTCTAGAAAGCCATCACAAAAGTTTCAACCGCAAGTAAAACTGTCACGATTTTGTTTTCCATCACAGTTTCACATCGCCGCAAAACCCCATGGCTGTCCCAAACAGATCCTTAGAGTAAAGGCCCAAAGGCATGAAACAATGAATAAGTAGTTGAGTGCTTTAACAACAATCATACCTCTTTGAACAACACGCTCTGCAAAGACTGCAAAATAAACCCAAAAACAAGAATGCATAACTGTCAGCTCATGGTAAGAAGAGAAATGTACGGGGACAAATAAACCAAAAATTACAAGAATACACAACTGCCAGCTCACGGTAAGAAGAGAAATGTGAAGGACAAAATCCAAGATAGAGGACAAGATATTTTAGAAATTAAAAATAACAGGTTGCACAAAAAAGAAGATGCAAATTGAGAACCAAGAAAAGCTTCATCTGCTTAGTGCTCAATTTAGTAACAATCAATAAGCATGCCCGGAAGATAACTGTTAGAAAAGACAATGTAAAGACTCATGATTTGGCCAATTTGTGTATTTTCTTCCTATTTGTTTAATCCACATCTTGGATTTGAGATTCTTCTCTGATGGGGATCCATCAGATCGTGCACTTGGAGGGGTTCGCCGCAAGGCGGAACCCACGTTCATTTATTTGCGCAAGAGAACTTGATCGGATCGCCGATCGGATTCCGCGGTTGCGTCCGAGACGTCACCGTTGATGGGGGATACCCTAGCATTTGTTTTCTTATAAAGAAGACTTATAGGTGCTGAATAGAGGTATTGCAGAATTTGGAAAACTCTAATCCCGGATTCCAATGCAATCCCTCCCCGGTGCTGATGTCGTGGAACCCTAGGTGACGACTCCTAGGCCTCCAAACTCCTCCCCACGGTAATCCCTACCCCCACCTTCGTTTTCCACCCCTCATACTCCACCTCCAGCCGTCGGAATTCCTCCAAAACCCCCCCACTGTCGCCGGCCATGCAGGATTCCAACAAGCCGCCCATTTTCCTGTACCGCCGCTCAGCCGCCCTCCTCAGCTCACTGTTCTGCCGCCCCTCCCTCTCCAGTCCAGGCCGCCGGGCTCCTTACCCTCGCCGCAGCCCACCGCCACTCCCCCAAACCAAAACCGGCCACTCCAAGGGCCCCTTTGCCCTAGCCGACCACCCCCTCATCGCCCCTCCGTGGATCCACTACCAAATAGCCTCTATTCTCTAAATCACGCTAGATCTGAGAATTTCAGCCCTCGTTCCGACGTTTGCCTTCACCCTTATTACCATTTTGTCCGGATCCGCTCTTACACATTGGATCTACCCTCCCTCGCTTTGGCCCGGATCTACTTATTCGTGGTCGGATCCATCGTTTTATTGTCCGTTTTCACCGTTTACCGACTAAGGACATTCACCGCCACCGTCGCCTCGCCACTGGATCCATCTCCGATTGCCGATCTACACATCCAGACCTCAAATTCTTCAGTGCCTTGGTTCAACACTTTACATTGTGAGCTTTTGTAGTATTGTATTATTCGACTCGACATTTTCCATTTAGTGATTTGCTATATTTTGTTGCGATTCTTGGTTTGTGAAATTTGTTTTTGTACACTAATAATTTGCAGCAGGAGACATTCGCCGCGCGCTTCGCTTTGGCCCTTCGAGCGGAGGAAGCCATTATAATTTTCTAAAATTAAATATTTGTTTTTTCTATTTAAATATCTGCGCGGATGCTGAAAATTTACATTGCTTTAATTATTCGTCAAAATATCGATCATTACATTGCATGTAGTTTTGGATTAACATGTCACCCTTGCACTACCACCTATAGTCGTAGGTTTTGTGCACCAGTAGCCTACCCCTACATCATTCTATCTCTTCTTCACGCTATATATGTGTACTCATACTTGTATTTACATACACGAAGGATATACAAGGTTTCATATTTTCGCCTAAGTGTTCTTCTGCATGGTATCAGAGCGAGCGATCTGTCTAGGTGGTCTCTACTTTGTCTAACCACACCTTCTTTGCGGTCTATTGTCCTCAAGATCTTCGGCGGTTTTTCCTTTTCTAACCGCTGATTCTTCCTCTCTCTGCTCCGCTCCGCGGGTTCTCTTCTTCTGCCCGCAGCTTTTTCTCTCCCGTACCCTCCACTTCTCCTCAGTTTCCATGGGTCATATGACTCATTTATAGATTTATCTCATCTGACCCGTGGGGCCCCCTAGTCTACTCTCTGTGTGTGCCCTAACTGCAGTTCTTGCGGCCTGTTTTCTCTTTCCTCTCTCTCCCGTGGAACCAACACCTTCTCGCGCGGTTTTCCACTCCTAGCCGCGGATCTCTGTCTTACCGTTGTGCTTTGTCGCGTGTCCCTCCTCTCCTCTAGTCGCATTATTCTTCTCTTCGTGTCGTGGCCTCTTCGCTTCTTGTCTAGCCGCAATTCTCTAGCCGCGCTCTCCAACGTCTCACCTGGTCGAAGTTTCTTGCGAAGTTTGTCGCACGGTCTGTCTCTTTGTCGCGAGGTCTTTCCTTGCCCTTTGACCGGTTTGCCGCGCAGTCTGTCCTGAAGTTCTTCTTCTGGTTCTCGCTGCGGTCTCCTGCTCTGGCCGGTTCGGCAACATCTTGGCAGCTGTTCTTCAGAGATCGTGTGCAGTCTGTCACTCTATTTGCGATGAAATCTGGTCCTTGATGTCCCATTGCTGGACACTGCCTTTGTTCGCCACGGTCTAGGTTTCTCTCAGCTCGCCACAGTCTCTTCTCCGGACGCGGCTTCTCAGACCGCTGCGACCTTCCCGGTTTGCCTACTTCAAACCGCGCGTCGTCTTCTCTGCTTGCTGTGATCTTCTCTCCTGTTCGCTGGCGGTTTCTCTCTCCTAGACGCTACGACCTTCCTGCTCACTGGCCTCTTATCATAGTCTTGTGCTTAACCGCATCTGGTTAGTCGCAGATTGTGCTTAGCCGCGTCCTGCCAATTTCTTCAGGTGCCCGCAGCTGCCCTTTGTTCTAGTTTGCAGCAGTTTTTTGGCTGTACGCCTACCCGCAACCGCTGTTGTTCGCTCGCTGCTACTACGACGACATCTCTTAGCCGCGACTTCTGCTAGCCGTTGTGTTCTTGCATCGAATTTCTCTTAGTCGATGCTGATTCGCTTGCTCACGGTATTGTGATTTCTCTGTTGTTCGCGACCTCTCCTGTTAGTCGTTGTTTGCCGCTCCTCTGTTCGCCGAGGCTGTTCGACTGTTCTGGCTAGTCTTGCACGCGACTAATCTTGCTCCTGGCCGCTGCGCCGCCAAGGCTGGCCCTTATACAATGGTCGTCCATGCTACATACAGTGTTAAGGCTAACATTGTCGTTCTACGCACTCAACTACAGCGACTTCCAGAGCTACCTTGCCGCTCAACCGGATCTGTTGTGTTTATTTCTGATGGGGGATATTTACTGCCTTACTCACGGTTCCTCCTGGATTCTGGATTCCAGTGCAACACATCATATTACGCCCACCAAACCTTCAAGATACTTGAACTCTGCGTATCTCAAGTTCATTACTGTTGTCTATGGAGACTCTACTCCGGTTGCTGTCTGCTAGATCAGCCGACGTAACCTTTACCCTCATCTCTTACTCTTCGCTTAGTTCTTCATGTTCTGGGCTCTCCTTTCAATCTCCTCTCTATTAGTTCTCTTATACACGATCTTGATTGTTGTGTGACTTTCTCCTCTACATCTTGTGTTGTGCAGGATCGTCGGAGGCAGAACTGTCATTGGTAGGGGACAACTGGTTAATGGTCTTTACATTTTGGACCACCACCCCACACTTCTCTCCACTGCAAGTTCCGTCGATTGGCATCGGCATCGGCATCTTGGGCACCCCCCTCTTCGCATACTCCAGAAAGCTGTTCCAGACACGTCCCTCACTGATTTCACCTGCGAGTCCTGCATTTACGGCAAACATCATCATTATACATTTTCACCACATTGTACTCAGAGCAGTGCTCCTCTTTTTTTGGTTCATACCGATATTTGGGGACCCTATAAAACTGCCAACGTCTCTGGTTATTGCTACTTCATTACCTACATCGACGATTATTCTCGTGTCACTTGGTTGTAACTTTCTTCATGATCACTTCTGAATTGCTCAGTGTCTTTCGTTCCTTTATCCTTCTAACTCGTAACCAATTCTCTACAACAATTAAAACTCTCTGCACCAATAATGCTTGTGAATACACAGGTCATGCGTTTACCGACTTGTGCACTGAGTTCAGCATTATCCAACAAACCTCCTGCGTATAAACTCCTCAACAAAATGATGTCGTCAAACGCAAGAATCGTCACCTTCTGGAGGTCGCTCGCACCATTATGACCCAAATGAATGTTCCTACCATATACTGGAATTTCGCAATCTCTACGGCCTGGCACCTCATTAACCGTCTGCCCTCCTATATTCTCCATTTTCAAATTCCCGTTTCCCTTCTTTTTAACTCCACACCCCTATTTGCAGTCACTCCCCGTGTTTTTGGCTGTGTCTGCGATGTTCACAACCTTGGCCCCTCTACTAACAAGCTTGCCCCACGTGCAACAAAATATATGTTTGTTGGGTGCTCTTCCACTCAGAAACGTTATGTCTGCTACTCTCTCACTGATCGAAAGATTGTCACATCGGCCGTCGTCACCTTTCTTGATTACCAGCTCTATCATTCTCAACTCCTTGACCCTCCACTGCTGTTACCGTCCCCTCCTCTGCAGCCAGTTATTCCATGTTCCTTCGCTACTACCACCTCTCCTCCCCACGCCACTCCCACCCCAACCACCTAAGCCGCTTCTATAATCCATGTGTACACTCGCCATCCTTCCTCTTCTGCAGCCCCAAGCCCGTTAGATTCAACTAATGACCGTCTGTGTTTCAATGATCCGACGACGCCTTCTATAGCCCACCCAATGGACGAATTATGTTTCTTTACATCGTCTGTACCCGACACTTCACACCTTTGCTAATTCATTATCCTTCTATTTTGTCCCTAATTTCATGTAGCATGAGGCTCTCCAACATCCGGGCTGGCGGGCAGTCATGGACGAAGAAACGACGGTCCTCTGGGCTAACCAGACATGGGATCTGGTTTCTCTCCCTTCTGGCCAGACTACTGTTGGTTGTAAATGACTCTTTGTCATCAAGCATGATCCTGATGAGACAATTGACCGTATTAAAGCCCGTCTGGTGGCTTACCACGCTTCACTCAACAACAAGATCTAGATTCTAGATTATGAAGAAACCATCTCTCTGGTAGTAAAGCTCAACACAGTTCGTGTACCCTCTCCGTGGTTGTGCATCGCCAGTGTCCCTTACATCAAGCTGGATATCAAAAATGTCTTTTTAAATGACGATCTTCAAGAGACGGTCTACATGCTACAACCTCCCGGGTTTGAGACCGACGGGGGAGTCCCGAGTTTGTCATCTTAAGAACTCAATTTATGGCCTTCAAACAATCCCCTTGGGCATGGTTCGATAAGTTCACTACGACTGTTCGGGAGGTGAGATTTACTCGAAGCTCGACAGACTTCTCTTTGTTTATTCGACATCGAACAACAGGAACGGTTCTTCTTTTGGCGTATGTTGATGACATCCTAATCACTGGAGATGACTCAAAAGGAATACAAGTGAGTCAAACTAGCACCTTAGTTCCGTGTTTCAAACAAAATATTTGGGGAACCTTCGATACTTTCTTGGCCTTGAGATTCGCAAGACGTCCTGATGACCTCGTTCTATGATTCTATCTCAACGGAAGTACTGTCTCGACCTTCAGGATGCTAGTTATTCTGGATGCAAGCTGGTTAACACTCTTATGGATACCAATCACAAGCTGTGCGCACGTGTTTCTGATGCAGATCTTCTTCTTCCAAATCCGAAATATTATCAACGACTAGTTGGGAAATTGATTTACCTAACGGTCAACGAGATCGGACATAACTTTTGTTGTTGGGGTGGTTAGCCGGTTTATGCATTCTCCTCGGATGTCTCATCTTCAGGCCGTCGAACGCATCCTGAGATATCAAAAAACTGCTCCTGGTCAAGGGCTGGCATACAAAACTCTCTTCTACTCCAACATTGGATTGCGTATTCAGATGCAGATTATGTTGGTTCCCTGGATGATCAGCGTTCTACCAGCGGATTCTGTACATACTTTGGAGGTCACCTTGTTACCTAGCGCAGTAAGAAACAAGTCGTGATTGCTCAATCTTCAGCTGAAGTTGAATACCGGTCAATGACATCTGCTGTACCCTGAGCTTACATGTCTTAAAAGTCTCTTAAGTGATATGAGAGTAAAACTTTCCTCACAAGCTACCTTACTCTGTAACAGTCAAGTTGCTATGCACATAGCTAAGAACCTGGTCTTTCATGAAATAACGAAACACATTGAAGTCGACTGTCATTTTATCCAGAAAAAAGTACAAATGAAGAAGCTGGAATTGAGACATGTTCGGCTACGAACCAAGTGGTTGACATTCTCACCAAGGCCCTATCAAGTGCTCTATTTTATCAGTTCTTGTCCAAGATGGGTTCCTACGACTTGTACGCTCCAGGTTGCGGGGGAGTGTTAGAAAAGACAATGTAAATGCCCATGTTTTGGCCCATTTGTGTATTTTCTTCCGATTTGTTTCTCACATCTTGTATTTGAGATTCTTCTCTCTCTTCTCTCCTATATATTTGTACTCATACTTGTATTTACATACACAAGAAGAATATACAAGATTTCATATTTTCACCCAAGTGTTCTTCTATAATAACCAAGATTAGTTCATAGATTTATGTGAGCACAAATGTAAAAGTATTACCAACAAATTAAATAATCATAATATCAGGTTTCCGTTAAAGCATACACATATAGGAAATTAATATTTTTTTTTGTTTTCCTAAAATGACCCAACTATGCAAAATTATCAATCGTGATCTCCACCCTTAATGACTTTCAACTTAATAGAGAAAAGAGAGTTGGCACATCAGGTGCGGTCATATAAATTTGTGACATCCGTATTTGTCATTTTGTTCTTCATAGCAATAAAATAGTCATTAGTTGTTACGGATATTTGCGGCGGACGTGGCGCGGACCGATGAAGATGAACCGGGTGCATCGGGAGCTGCTTGGACTGACGAGGATGACCTAGGCGGGGTCGGCGCGGAGCTGGCCAATGAGGAAACTTAATATTTAGTTCCTATTATGAGTTTTGTTGTTTTAGTATTTTTTTTTTTTGGTATGTTGCTATTTTAGTATTTTGTTATTTTGGTATGTTGTTATGTATGTCTGGAGCCCCCCACCCTCTATATAAAGGGCTGATTATGCACTTGTAATTTCATCCCGGAAATAATATCAAAGGGATGTTCCCTAGTTTCTCTTCTACCCTAGCATCCTCCTCTCCCACCTCACCACCGGCTCTTCCCCTAGTCCGAATGTTTTCTCGTACCGTAATATTTGGTCCGACCTGCGGCTCTGCCCGCTGTTAGAACCGCTGGTGTTTCCTCCGTCCATTTTCCGAGCGTGGATTTTTTGATCGTGCACTGCTTCATGCCCGCGACTCGCACAGGCCCCGTTCGGCATCGCTATTTAACATCCTCGATTCGCACAGGCCCGACACCACATCCCGCTCACTTAATCTGCCTCGGTGCTCGCGTCGCTGATTCCGCAAAGCGTGGCCTTCATCCTGCAGCTCCGTGTTCCGTCGCGCTTCCGCGTTTTCGCATAGCCATCTTCTGTGCCCGATTCCACTTGCCGGATTTGCCAGATCGTTGGTTGCGTTCGCCAAGACAAGCTTCCATCTGCATCGCGGTTTCGCCCTAGTCGCGGATTTGAGTCCTGCATCAGCTCGTTCGCCCTATTTGTGGGTTGTTCGCAATCCTCCAGATCCGACCGAAACTCACGGATTCCCGCCGCACCTCCTCTAGCATGGCTGCGACAACCCGCGCACACGCGGACTCCTTTGCCGCCTGACGCCCCCGAAGATAGCGTCTAGCGCCGCCTCGACGCCCAGTTCGCCTCCATCCAGGCCACGGTGCAAGTCATCCTTACGTGCCTGGACGCCTGCCCCGCCTCACCCGCGTTCGTCGCCACGGGAGGCTGCGCCTCCTCTGCCGACGGAGGCTCGCTGCTCGGCACACCTCCTCAGCCCGCCACCACCGTGCCTCTCTCGAGTCGCTCGGCCCTCGCCTCTCGACGTTTCACATTTTTTCGGCTTTCACCCAGTGGGGTAGATCACCAAGGCCGAACAAAGCTTTGACCTCCACCTCACACCAGAGGCGGACAAGGTCGAAACTGCCGCGATCGGACTTGACGGCTCCGCTCTCTATTGGGCGCAGTGGCTACGCCAATCCCATCTCCCCACATTTCCTGGGGGGAACTGAAATAGGAAATGGTCCAACGATAGGAGCCCTGCTACGCCAGTTCCGCCGTTGAGCGTCTTTGTAGCATCCGCCAGTTAGTCGGTCTCGATACCTACATCGACGAGTTCGCCGCCCGGGTGACACATGTTCCCGGTCTCCCGCCAAACCACTATTTGGGTTTCTTCATGTAAGGCCTCCTCCCGTCGATCTGTTCTCGTCTCCACTCCCACCACTCGTGAACTGTCTCCGAATCTCTTGATCTAGCGCGTGTCGTGGAGGCGGATCTCTTTGCTCGTCCGTCGTCTGCCAGTGGGCCACCTGCTCCTACGACCGACCACCACCAGCCCCGGCCGCTTTGGCGTCCGCTAGCCACGGCTCCTCCACCGCGGCCACCGCCTTGGGGGAACCGTCCGAGCAGCCCGCCGGCCCCCCAACGCCTCTCAAACAGTGAGTACAATGAACTTCGCAGCGAAGGTCTCTGTTTTCGGTGCCTCCAACTGTACTCCCCAACCATGAGTGCTCTGTGAAGGAGTTCCTACGCCATCATCGACAATGTCGACCCTGAGGTACTCTGGCTGACTTTGAGGCCTTGGAACTCTCAACGGAGGATCCACCTCCCGACCATACCGCAGCTTTGTTCCATCGGTTGGAGCTATCTTGCACCTCGTCAGGCGGGATCCCTGGCCAACAGATCATGCAGCTCTCAATCACATTGCGGGATCACCCGATCATCATCATGGTGGACAGTAGTGCAAGCCACAACCTCATCTCTGAGCACCTGGTGCAGCAGCTCCCCCTTCCCTCAGTTCCGTCCTCGGATGTTGCGGTCCGTTTGGGCGATGGGCGTCACTGATCGTCCCAAGGCCGTTGCACTGTCGTCTCTCACTGTGAGGACCTTTTCCGTGACAGCAAACTTCTACATATTCGGCTTAGGCGGTCTCGACGCCATTCTGGGAGTGGCATGACTCTGCACACTCAGCGATGTATGCATTAATTGGCGGGCTATGTCCATGCAGTTCCTGTAGAAGGGCAAACCATATCGCCTCAACGGTGACTCCGCCCTCCTACGCTCTCCAAACTCCCTCTGTGCGATCCAACGGCTCACAGACGTCAGCCTCTCCGCGGGGCTGTGGGCCCTCTCGGGAATGTCCGTTGTGCCTCTTCCTTTCTCGACAGATCACCAAGAGCCTTTGACTGCGCTCGCTGACTCCATCCAGCCTCCGACGGGATTGCCACCAGCATAGATGTCTCTGATCCGGAAGAAAGACAGCAGTTGGTGCCTCACCACCCAGACAAGCTACTTGGTCGCCGCTACCACCTTCAGGAGGACTCTGGCTCGCAAGTGGTCCATGTTGTTAGGTCTTACTGTCTGGAGTCCGATGTCACGGGGTTGCCCCAGGAACACTTCTCCCGCCACCAATTCGTCTACTGCCATGGGGACAAGGCATATTTTCCAGACGGCGGCATTGTTACGGATATTTGTGGCGGACGTGGTGCGGACCGATGAAGATGAATCGGGCGCGTCAGGAGCGGCTTGGACTGACGAGGACGACCTAGGCGGGGTCGGTGCGGAGCCGACCAATGAGGAAACTTAATATTTAGTTCCTATTGTGTGTTTTGCTGTTTTAGTCTTTTCTATTTTGGTATGTTGCTATTTTAGTATTTTGGTTATTTTGGTATGTTGCTATGTATGTCTAGACCCCCCCCCCCCTTATATAAGGGCTGATTATTGTACTTGTAATTTCATCCCGGAAATAATATCAAAGGGTTGTTCCCTGGTTTCGCTTCTACCCTAGCCTCCTTCTCTCCACCCTCATCACCGACTCTTCCCCTAGTCCGGATTTCTTCTCGTACTGTAATATTAGTCATAATGAACAAATGTGTCTTCTTGTAATTCATAATAAGATAATGTCCGAACAAAAGTTGCTGGTTTTTTCAAGCCCACAACTTATTCTATAATAGTTTTTTTTTCAATTATCAACATAACAATTTATAGAAATCATCACAATTCTCACTTCTCAAACAATCCAGGCGCACATTAGGCGTGTCTGGGTATTTCCGATTTGTTTTTGAAGTTAGACGGTTCGGGTTAATTACAGGCGGTCTCATAATAAGAAAGTTAGGGCTCATTTTCGGTCCATTTTCATTTTCACCCGTGATGGCTGCCGTCGAAGCTCTCGCTTGCTGCTTCCCTCTCCTCTTTCGATCCAAACCTTGACGGCCGCAACTCCTCTTCCGTTTGAAAACTCACCGTGTTGACAGATTCTTTCTTCCTTCTACCTTCAATGTAAGTTTCATCTTCTTTTACTCCCTCTCCTCTCTTCTTCAAGCCGGTTCGGGGAAAATTTTATAGTTATATGTATGAAAATTTCTTCCTAAAGGTGTATGAAAATTGCTTCCCTCTCCTAAGAATCACACTAGATTTCAGTTCACTGTAAACTGGAACGCCGGTTCATTGTAAACCAATGAACTGGAAGCTCAGTTCACTGTTTTACTATGAACTGAAAGCCCAGTTCACTGTAAAACAGTGAACTGGAAGCCCTTTATAGTGAACTATAGGCCCAGTTCACCGTTTTATAGTGAACTGAGCACCGTTTTATAGTGAACTGAGCTCCCAGTTCACTGTAAATTTACAGTGAACTGGAATCCCAGTTCACTGTTTACAGTGGACTGGAAGTACAGTGAACTGGTAATGAAGATAATATTTTCTATAGAGTTTTTGGTGCTCATCTAGCTTAGTTTTTATGTCATTTAGATCCAAAAATGGATGCGAGTGGTTCTGGTTCATCCAGCATCCAATCAAGGATTGATCTATGTCGGAAGTACGTGTGCCCGATTTCTTCCGCTAATAAAAACGACTTGACTTGCATTTTTTGTGATAAAGTCATGAAGGGCAGAATTTATTGTACTAAACAACATATTGCTATGGGATTTAGAAATGCAAAAGCTGGTCTCAAAAGCCCCCACATGTGTGCAATGAAATTCAAGAATATATGGATAAAAAAGCTAGTGCAAGCAACACAGAGAATCAAGCATTTCCTGAGTTTGCAGATATCGACATGTTTGGCACTGATGAAGAAATGAAAGCCAATGTGAAAAAGATTTATAAAAGAGAAGACTTCTCCAAGAAGTCTCGAACAAAAGAACCAATAGATGTTTTTTTTGCTCAAAAAGTTGGCAATATAGGGGCAAAAGAAGGAGATGAACAAAAGATGAAACAAACTTCTATTAATGAATCTTGCAAGGAGTTGAGAGAGCGAACTTGTAAACATATAGCTCAATGGATGTACGATGCAGCTATCTCATTCAATACTGTAAAACATTCTAGTTTTGCGATGATGGTGCAATCCATTGGACAGTTTGAACTTAGATTGAAGCCACAGAGTTACCATAAGATTTGTGTCCCTTTGTTGAATAATGAAGTCACTGAAGTGAAAGACATGATTAAGACATACGAGGATGAGTGAAGGGTATTTGGATGTTCTATTATGGCTGATGGATGGACAGATCAGAAACAAAGGACTTTAATTAATTTTGTAGTTAATTCAGCAAAAGATACATTTTTTCTAGAATCTGTCGATGCATCTAACCAATCGAAGACGGCAGAAAAAATGTTTGAATTGCTAGATAGATTGGTTGAAAAAGTTGGAGAGTTGAATGTGGTGCAGATTTTTACGGACAGTGCCAGCAATAATGTGCTAGCAGGTAAATTGTAAATAAATTAGTAATTATTCATTATTAATCTAATCATCTTCAATTTTTATTTTTGGTGTACACGATATTATGATACTTTCATACCCAACAAATTAATATTCTAACAGGTAAATTATTGGAAGCGAAACGTCCAAATTTATATTGGACGTCACGTGTCGCACATTGTATTGATCTAATGCTGGAGGATATTGGAAAAATGTCCAATATTAGTCGTACACTAAAGAGGGAAATGACCATAATGGCTATATTTATGTTCGTCCTGGAGTTGTGAACAAGCTAAAGAGCTTTACGGGGCAAGTGGAGCTTGTTAGGCCCGCTGTGACGAGGTTTGCAACTTCTTTCTTAACAATTCAACGCATTCACAAGCAGAGAAACAATCCAAGGAAGATGTTCACCTCACCTGAGTGGTCTTCGAGCAAGTGGGCAAATGAAAGTGGAGGTAAACAAGTGCGGAACATTTAAAAGGACGATCATTTACACCTTTGGTTGGCCATGATTAAGGTACTGCACTTCATGTCTTTGGCCCTCTACGCTTCATACTTGTACAACTTTGTTGTTTTGCTGTTTTTCATGGTGTCTAGCTGTTTTTCTGTTTCAGTTTCATTCATCAAATCATCTCTGATGCTGATATTATTGCCCAATATCTCTTTCCTTTCGCTTTTCGTTATAAATTTGATATAAAAAACAAAACTAGGAAGAACACGTGCAAATTGGGCGCCAAATTCGCTCAATTTCCTTTTCCCATCATTTTTGCGCCTAACGTGTCTCAGGCGCGCGCATGCGCCTTACACCTAGGCTTCAGGGCCCCTTTACGCCTCGGTGCACCTTGCGCCTTTGACAACATAGCCTAGCGCCCACGATAGCACCAATTGCTTGGCAATAACACTCAACGTACGTCGACTTGCATTCGACAGGCAGATGTGAACCCTGAAGGCTTGTTGTGAACTTCAAGAAATTGGAAGTTGCCAAAAATAGCTCAAGAACGAGGTTGTCTCTGTTGATAGCCCTTATCTCCTGATGATAGTGATGAAGTGCTCATTATGGCAAGAACCCGTCGCGAAGCGGCTTTAAGGGAAATGAGAGCGAAAATTTAAATTTTTCTACCGCCCCACGATAGCTCACTACTGCCCAGTGTTAGCTTATTAGCTCCAACCTCCATATGGAAGGCTCCTCCGTTCTAAAGATGGAAAAAGGCGCAGAGACTTGCATATTGACGCTACCGCCGGTGATAGCTCTCAAAGAAATTATAATACATCTTATTCTCTCCGGATCATTATTCTAACACAAAATGTTTCAAAGAAAGGTTGTATTAGCTGCCCTTAGAGCCTCCAACACTCCTTACCTTTAATGAAGAAGGATACGAAAGAAGATCGACATTAAATGTCATCATTCAAGCGAAGGCTTCGCGTTCTACAATGATATTTTGGGCAGCTCTTCCCCTTCTACCTGTGTCTTCACATTTAGGGAGTTTCTTTACTGAAAATTTTAACTCTCATTTGTATTTTTCTTTTAATTTGAGTGTTGATTGTTTATCTTGCTCAGTGTGGGAATTCACCTAACGTGTAGTTACTATATCTAAACTTAGGTGTAGGTCTAGTGGGCGTGAGGCCAATCCAAGGGTGAATTGGTTAGGGCCAACTTGTTCTTAAGAATAGTCGGCATAGAAAACAACAAGATTTATTTTACATCACCTATGATCTTAGCATTATAAAGATAAAACATCTGAATCTTGAAAAATATTTTTACAATGATGATTTAGTTTTCTTTTATCTAATTTTCATGGTTTTAAAATCTTATTTCCGTTGTGCTTAGTTCAAATCTTGTTTTATATTTTATTTCAAGAAAAGAAAATTAAACAATTTTTATTAATCACTGTTCACCCCCCTCTAAGGAAGCCTCTCGATCCAATAGGCGGGCCTCGGGCAATGCTAACAAGCGCGGAACGATCTGGTACTATCTCGAAATTGAGAGTGTCGGTAATCCTCATCATCCAAGACCATGTTGAATATTTCCCAAAGAGGAATAGGATAGCAGTTCAGGACATGAGTGTGAATCATGTCAAAGTCCATGTCGAGACCCATAAGGAAGTGATGTAGACGGTAACAGTTCTCCTTCATTTTTAATACCCGAGCATAGAGGGTGCATGCAAGAGTGAAATCTTCAAAGTAGTCAAGCTCTTGGTCGAGACGTTCGAATTTGGACAAGTATGGTGCAACACTAGAAGAACCTTGTTTACGTTAGGGAAGACGTCAAACAAGGTCATACACCTATGTGGACTACCAATTTAAGATTATGTTTCTCGAGCCCGAGTTTAAATCTCAAACACAGAGTCTATTAACATGTAGCTGCAGTAAACCAAAGGAGAAATTGAGTGGAGAAGACACAAAACCACCAGAGAGTTATCAACATCTCGCTTCCTCCACGAGGGGTCAATGTTGGAGGCAGAACAACAGTCTCATCAATGTACACATATAGTTGCTGGTTGCAGACCGCAAGTTGTCTTGCGAGACCATTCAAGGTGATTGGAACCGTCCAAAGGCATAATGGTAATCTGGAAGGAGATGGAGGAATCATGGTTTCACGGGCAATCATTACTTGGACGATTTGTAATCGAAGAGGGTGTTTGAATATGTTAGGGTTCGAAAAAGAGAGAGAAGGGGGGGGGGGAGAAATTAGAGTTGAGAGGGAACTGGGAAGGAAAACCAAAAGTTCCAAATTAATTCAAGCATGCCCAAAATACAATAGTCTCTAGCTTATATAGCTGTCGGTCACAACATAAAATAACGTACCAAAAAATATAACAACACTAATATAAAGGATAAAATAACGCCCCATGACCATGTTGGCTAGGCCGACAAGTTACGCGCCCTTCTCCCTCGTCCGCTCAATCGGGATCCGTAACAATACCGCCTACTGGGAAATTTACCATATCCTCAAGGCAGAAATCTGGGAACTGGAGGCACATATCCACTCGATCTCCTCCAAGGGTGAGCGATCCTGCCAAGCCACCAAGACCTGATCCACTGACTTCTCTACGCGGAGAATCATGTATGTGTCTGTAATGCTCTGGGGAAGGAACACCGCTAGGGCGGTTCTGGGGACTGTCTGAGGAAGTGCCTCACCGACTAGGTGTTCACTGATCACCCGCTTGAGCTGCGAGACATGGAACACCGGATGGATGCAGCTCTCCGGAGGTAGGGGAAGGGGATATGCCTGGGTGCCCACCCGGGCTAAGATCTCAAAGGGGCCGTAGAACTTGGCCGCCAACTTGGAGTGTGTCTGCAGGGTAACCGTGACCTGTCAGTGTGGTCAGATCTTGAGGAACACTGAATCAACCTCGGTGAACTGGACGTCACGCCTATGGCAGTTGGCTGAGGCGAGCATCCTATTCTAAGCACGCTGGAGGTGTTGGCGCAGCTGACGAAGCATGACATCGTGGTCACGGAGGAGGCTATCCACGGCAGCTACCGCACATTCGCCCAACACGGCCTGTGTGAGGGTGGGCGGAGTCCTTCCATAAACTGTCTCGAACGGTGTGGTGTTGGTGCTGGTGTAACATCCGTAATCTGACGCAAAATTTAATTAAATTGTAGGGTCAAATCGCGAATGATTTTGATCGAGGCATCCGTCGTTGAGGTACAATGTTAGTATGCTTAAAAATCACGCTCGTTAATTAGTGATTTCCGTCAGTCGTAAGGATTGTGTGACACATTTTAATTTAATAGCGATGCACAATAAATTTTTATTATCTTAAGGAGTTAATGTGGGTTGACACGTTAGGATTGGGTTGCGTATAGCAATTTACACCTCTTTGGGTGGAAAAAGGGGGCGGATTTCCCCCAGCGGTTAATATAACTGCACGTCTGCCAATTGAGTAAAATCCGCAGCCGCAAACCATTTTTTTCACGGGAGAAAAACCTCATACGCCCCTCCGCCCGGCTTCATTCTTCCGTGCGACGAACTCTCCGCCTCCCGCAAGCCCTAGCGGCGCCCCCACCCCCCGCTCCGTTCCTCAGCGCACACCTTCCCTCCTTCCCTTGCAGGCGCCGGCAAGACTTCTCCCTCCCTGTGTCGTAGAAGTGCGGGTGTCTTCCCTAACCGGTGGAATCAAGAGTGTCGAAGTTCGTTTTGGTTCCGGTGAGTTTTGTTTCCTCGCTTATCTTCATTCTTTGTGGAAATCCTTCTAATTGAAAGTTAATTCTAACTTTCTCCTCATTTTCCTCTTGCCCTAACTAGGGTTTGGAGTTCTAGATCCACCGCGAATCTGGAGTTGGGCGAATTGTGAGTCTTAATCGCTATCACGTAGAGGTAATACACTATTTTGGTCCTTCTTGTGTTTACCCTAGCCATTTTGAGATTTCCTTATCGATAATCCTAAAGGGAAAAATGTGTAATTTAGGTTGTCGTGGATTACAGATTTTTGGCGGACTCGGGGCAAGGTTCCGGAAGTCTGCAGTAGTCAGATTTTCGTCGGAAAAACAAATGTCGCCGCGCCGAGTGTACGAGCGTCACACCACCACTGTAAGGAAACCTAATCCCTCTTAGTTAGACGTAACAAAAAAATTATTTTATATACGCTTGTGTAAGTTTCGTACAAGCATCATAATTATGCACATAAAAGTGTTGCGGTAGGAAAACGGTCGCGGAATTAGTTGTAGGGTAATCCCTTTTCCAAGACCCTAATAGACAGATCATATATGCTAGCACTAGGTACGAAACCTTACACGTTTACGCAAGTTTGGAAATGTATCTAAGTTAGGGCGTGAACGTCCATTCTAGTCGACCACAATAAAAGCAAGGGTTGCTCAGTAGTACAACAAAGAGAAGTCTCAAGCAGAGTAGCGTTAGACCAAAAGGGTCAGAAAGCACACATAAGTCTTCTCGTGCTTGGTAGAGACGCACTACCTTTCTCATAGGGCATATGGTATCCTATGAGTAGTAGAGTCTTGGGAGTTGACTCCCCTTTGAGACGGTTAGTAGATTCAAGACCGTGTCCGCGCGACACCAGAACAATTGAGTTCGTAAGATGGTCTCGGGTCGTCAGATTTCAGTTGCGCGTTAGGAGCTACTCTGTCTGGGGTCTTTTAAGTAGAAGTGCAGATTAAAAGCCACTTACAACTCAGCATAGACCTGACGTGAGACAGCGCACTAGTTAGTGAACGTCGGGGCTTGGGTAAATATAATGAAAGTTCATGAACGCAGAACGAGTAGGTCTGTTGACTAGGAAGTATAGTAAACGCATGCATATCATCTAGCATAAAGATTTTAAAGAACAAAATTATTTTTCAAAGGGCATGCATTCATCATTTAAGAAAACGTTTTGTGTCACTACGAGGAGTTATTTTTTCTTACTCTGACTTCTCATGGGCAATGTTTTTTATAGGTGACCCAGGTGAGAAAATACGCCTAGGATGAGCGTCCCTGTGATGTCAGTTTGTAGCTAGTTCCCTTTTCAGTTTTCATTCTTTCAGTATACACTTGTAACCTTGAATATTGTATTTGGTTAATATTTGAAATATCATGTATCAGACTTATTATGTTACTTCAGATTTACAGTTCTTTCATCGTAAGTCTTGTTTAGCGGCTCTGTGAATCCAGTATACAGGTATGTGGTTACCCTTAGTTTGCTTTCATATCTTCCGTTGTAAGTTTAGAATTTTTAGTAGTTTCTTCTTTATACCTGTCGTGTACTAGTTTTGAAACTGTTTCCTAGTTCTCTTTATATCGCTGACCCGGCCGGACGGCTGATTATTGTAAAAATAGGAAGGGGTGTTACAACTGGAGTAGAAGGACGTGTTGAAGGAGTACTCTGCCAAGGAGAGCCACTCGGCCCAAGCCCGCAGGTGATCACACACAAAACAATGCAGATAGGTCTTCTAGCATCGATTCATAACCTTGGACTGTCCGTCGGTCTGTGGATGGTAGGTCGTGCTCATCTGAAGTTGCGTACCCTGCATTTTAAGCAGCGCCTGCCAAAAGGAACTCAAGAAGAGGGGGTCGTGGTCACTCACAATGGAGCAAGGGAACCCATGGAGGCGGACCACCACATCAACGAAGATAGCGACCACTCTGGGAGCCATGATCTGGTGCTGAAGCGGGATGAAATGAGCATACTTGGAGAGGCGGTCCACGATCACCAATATGCAGTCCCATGTCTTGGAGCGGGGAAGCCGGGAGATGAAGTCCATCAAAATATCTTCCCAGACCTGTGTCAGAACGGAAAACGATGGGAGGAGGCTCCCAGGCAGGGACGGACCCACATAAGTCCAAGTGTGGGCGGCCGCCGACACTGGTTTTTAAAAATACCATGCATCAATAGCAAAATGCGCAATAAATTTATTTGTCATATATATAATATACATATATATCATGAATAAATTCAAGCAAGTAAGTATCTTAGCCAAGTTGGTGGAGTGTACGAAATTTAATTATATGGTCATGGGTTCAAGTCCTACGCATGTCACATTTTTTTTATTACCTACATATTTATTTATCATTTTATTTTCTAACGCATTTACTTATCATTATATTTCCCACGCATTTTTTATCATTTTTTTGTGTCACATTTATTGACCATTTTTTTAGATATAATTCAAAGTAGTAATATTTTCATTTTATTTTTTTGATATTTTTAATACACTGCCCACACAAAAAAAAATCTCTGCGTACGCCACTGCCCCCAGGAAAGGTAGCCTTGTACTTGGTGCACTTCCCAACCCAAGAGAATGGTCGTGAGGAGAGGAAGAAGAGGGGCGAAGTAATTCTTGCGGTGTTTCATAAAAAAGTGTAAGATCGAAAACATTAAACACGGGGTTTATGCCTCAATCGGTAGGTAATTCAAATACGTACGCATTGTCACCAAACTTCTTTGAAATTTTGAAAGGGCTGGCACACCGGTTGGCCAATTTCTTTATGGTACCCGAGGGTAACCGTTCAGGAATTAGCTTCACTAAGACTAAATTTCCGACATCAAAACTTTGAACCCGCTTGTGCACATTCGCGTGAGATTGGTTAGCGTCGTATGTAGTGGCAAATCAGTGGCAGATCTCGTGGTGCAATGCATGTGAATGGTGAGCAAAGTCAGTGGCAAATTGACTTGATTTATATGCGGGAGGTAGCAGAATCAAGCCAATAGGCACGCGTGCGTTGTAACCGTGCATAATTTCATTCGGGAAAGACCCGTGGAGCGATTTTTGGAGTTATTATAAGCAAATTAGGCTTGGGGAAGGATGAGATCCCAAGTCCCTTTGTGATCACCCACTAAATAATGTAATAAGTTACCCAAACTCCTATTGACTACCTCGGTTTGACCATCCGTTTAGGGGTGGTAAGCCGTACAAAAGAGGATTTTGGTGCCTACTAACACCTATAATGTTTTCCAAAAATATGGAGTGAATTTAACATCTCTATCCGAGACGATGGTCTTAGGTAGTCCTCTATGACTAACGACTTCTTTAAAATAAATTTGGCAATGTGATAAGCATCGTTAGTGCGATTACATGCAACAAAATACGCCATTTTGGAGAAACAATCGACGACTACTAGAATGAAATAGCGTTTGCGTTGTGTTAAGGGAAGACCCCAAAAAAGTCCATACTGACGTCGTCCCATGGCACCGAAGGAATGGGAAGTGAAGTATATAACCCGGTGTTAGTTTTGTTGCCCTTAGCGAGTTGGCACGCCCGACAACTATTCACGACTTGGTTAACCATGCGTTTGACACCGGGCCAAGAGAACTTGTCTTCGACCAAAGAGATGGTTTTGTCACGGCCAAAATGACCGTCTAAGCCGTCGTCGTGCATCTCCCAAATAATAAAAAGTCGGATGGAGGAATCCGGGATGCACAAACGTGATCCCTTAAATAAGTACCCATCACGGATAACGTATTCGAAAATAGTGTGTGGGGATCACACTTGTAGTGAGTGAAAGATCTCCTTAAAATCCTTGCATTCGGCATACTCACGACGGATACGTTCAAAGCCTAGGACTTTAACGTCAAGTGTATGTAGAAGTAAGCTAACGCGGCTAAGCGCATCGGCAACACGGTTATGTTTCTCTTTGCAATGTTTGATCACAAACGTGTACTCTTGAAGGAAAGAGACCCATTTGGCTTGGCGTGGGCTTAGCTTATGTTGCGAATTAATATAGCGTAAGGCGTCATGATCCGAGAGGAGAATGAATTCTTGGGGCAAAAGTTAGTGACGCCAATGACGTAGACTTTGGACAAGTGCATAAAATTCACGTTCGTAGTTGGAGTAGTTTAATTTGGGTCCGCATAAGTTTTCACTAAAGATGCTAATTGGATGACCTTTTTGGCTTAAAACGCCACCTATACCCGCTCCCGAGGCGTCATAAGAGATCTAAAAAACTTTATTAAAATCGGGTAACCGGAGAACTGGTGCCTCGGTCATCAACCTTTTAATTTGTTCAAACGCCAAAGAAGCGGATTTAGACCACTTAGAGTCGTCAAGTTTCATACATTCGGTAAGGGGGGCCATAACGGTACTAAAATTATGAATGAAGCGTCTATAAAATGTGGCCAAACCATGCAAACTTCTAACATCCCGAATAGATTAGGGTTCCAGCCAATCTAAGATCGCTTGAACCTTGGCAGGATCGACCTTAATGTCGTCCGCGCTAACAATATAGACTAAGAAAGAGACGGAGGAGTCCAGAAAATGACACTTAATGAGATTGATAAAAAAATTTTCCTTCCAGAGAACTTCAAAGATTTGTCTTAAATGGTCAATGTGATCATGTACGGGCACGCTATAGAGTAATAAATCATCAAAGTAGATCACCAAAAATTTGCCCAGAAAATTATTAAAGAGTTGTGTCATCGTACGAGAGAACGTGCTAGGGGCATTAGAGAGTCTGAAGGGTATCTCTAACCATTCATACAAGCCTTCTTTAGATTTGAATGTTGTTTTCCACTCATCCCCTTCCCGAATCCTAATTTGGTGATAGCCGCTTCGAAGATCAAGTTTGGAAAACATGGGGGCACCACTAAGCATATCCAATAAATCGTCCAACCGGTGGATGGGAAAGCGGTATTTAATCGTGATTTTGTTGATCGCCCTACTATCGACGCACATTCGCCATGAACCATCTTTCTTAGGGGCGAGCAGTGTCGGGACCGCACATGGACTTAGACTATGTCGGATGAGACCTTTGGAGAGGAGATCCAAAATTTGGGCTTGGAGTTCCGCATGCGTACTAGGATTAAGGCGGTAGTGCGGGGCGTTAGGAAGAGTAGATCCCAGAATGAAATCGATTGCGTGTTGGATACTCCGGAGGGGAGGCAAGCCAGAGAGAAGTTCATCAGGGTGGACATCCTTAAATTCTTCCAGGAGGGTCAAGATTTCGGTTGGCAAGGAAGTTGTGGGGGGAAGTGCGAATTGAGATAGGAGTAAAACTAAAGTATATACCGATCGTCGTCATCCGCCGTAGGTTCGATCAAGGTGACTAACTTGCGGCGAGTGGGACATTCAACTGCATAGTGGCCTAGTTGATTACACGCGTAAGAGGTGACGTGTGCTTTGCTAGTTTTGCCTATGGGGATGCGCTCGCCCGATGTGTCGTTAGCTTTTCAAGCGGTGATGATAACGGATTTGGGATTGTCTTGAGAGATATTTTTCCGCTTTGAATTATTATAGTGCATAGAGTTTGATTTTGAATGGAAAAATCCTTTGAATGAAGTCGCTCGTGGAGTGGTGGTCATTGAAATATGTTTTTCAATGTCACGGGCGACATTCATGGCGGAGTCCAGATCATGGTGATCATATCGCCGAATTTGGTTTTGGATCTCCGGACGAAGACCCTTACGGAAGTGTGAGACCGTAAGCTTGGACATCTCTTGAATATCACAACGGATCATTAATTCATTTAATTCGCCCATGTACTCACTCACTGATTTAGTGCCTTGGCGTAAAGAAGTGAATTCGTCGAACATATTTGTTTGGTGGTAGGCGGGGACAAAGTGATTAGTGAGGATGTTACGCATTTGTGGCCATGTGTGGAGAATCCCACCAACACGACGCTCTTCATTGAGCCAAAATACTTGGACACGCCCTTCTAATTTCATACGAGCGACGACTACCTTTTGGTGGTCATCCAAGTTATGTCACTCAAAATAGCATTTGATTTTCATGAGCCAATCTTTAAATTTTGTGGGGTCACTGTAACCGTCAAACGTTGGGGCATCGATTTTTATTTTGTGGGTGAGGTCATTGTGCCAAGCGCCATTGTGGTGATTGTCGCCAAGGTCATTGTGTTGACGTTGTTGGCGTGGTGGAGGATTACGTGGAGGGTTATTAGGTTGGTGCTGCGGTGGAAAACCGTTTTGGATCGTTTGGGTTAAGTTGGTAAAGGCCGCAGTGAGTTGAGCGATTTGATCGGTGAGATCACGTTGAACGGCCGCTAGTTGCGCTTGCGTAACCTCACGATTATCCGGATTGTCACCCATATTATTGGACACGGATGAGAGTGAGGGATACTCGTTCCCTGAGCGTGTGTGCATAAACGTGTACACGGGAGGACCGGCAAGGATTAAGAAATCTCTTGCATCGAATTCTGATACCAAATTGATGTAGCACACGATGAGGACGCAGTCAAACCTATAGGTCACAACAAGAAAATAATCCACACAGCAATACGAAGGTTCGTCAAGCCTCTAGATATCATACAAGGACTATGAGCCAATGTCCGATCAAGCGAAAAGGACCTACCCGATCCGATCGAATGCGCAAAATAACAACGAAATAAACTAGAGAGAACCACGACTCAATCAAAGCAACCCTTAGGGATTGCGCACAATTGACCAACGCACGTATGAGCAAGGCATTTCCTCAAATACCGAGCGTGCACAAATACCAAATTCCACTAGGGATTAGCGAACACTCGCACAACCAACTCACTAACGACGACCACGGCGGAAACAATGTTTTGAGGCAGAGATTTAGTCGGAGTAAGGGCTAATCCCAACAAGAATCTAGCGGCCGACAAACCGTGCATTTCAAGCCAATTGGTTGGAGATCGCAACGCATTCACCACTTTCCGATTCGTTCAAAGATTTCCAATCACACTGCACCATTCACAACCACAAGAAATAAAAGAAATGAGACGAATCACACCAAGAGTGGGGTAGAGGAATCGTTACCCAACTAGGAACCCAATGAGCTTGCCAGTGGAATCGACGCGGCGCATGACAGGGGGGTGGCAGCGGAGGCCTCACACCACCACAGGGAAAAGGGCGGCAACACACCGCGAATCAGGCGGCGTTCCAGGAGGGGAGGTGTCGGGCCGGCGGAAGAACACCCTGCAAGAGGGTTGTAGGACGAAGGGGGGGGGGGGTGGCGGTCTCACACCGCAGCAGGCCCGGTGTCACGCCGATGAGGATCTCTGGTATCACGCCGGAGAGCAAGAAGCAGCGCCGGTGTCGCGTCAGAGTGGGTATGCCGAGCCGACGGGATCACGTCGCGGGAATCGGTAAATCGGGAGAAATACCAAATCATTTTCATTAGGGCTTCAAGCCACAAAGAGGAGTAATTATACTCCCCTCAAAACTAATCCTAGCCACACACTTTCACGATCACATCCTACTCACTAAATTGTTTTAACCTAAAAATAAAGGCAGGAAATAAAATAGTCTGTGACTGCCTAACATTTTGGTCGATCGGACAAAAGGAATGCGCAAATATTGTTTGACAAAATAATGTACGAGCTAATTAAATG
This sequence comes from Platanthera guangdongensis, assembly GCA_039583875.1. Taxonomy (NCBI): domain Eukaryota; kingdom Viridiplantae; phylum Streptophyta; class Magnoliopsida; order Asparagales; family Orchidaceae; genus Platanthera; species Platanthera guangdongensis. The sequence continues at coordinate 25,748,270 of CM077153.1, read as the reverse complement.
TTCTGCGGCTCATGTCGCGATAGGCCCTCCTCGTGTTGGGCCGAAGATTGTAGTGGTGCGCCGCGTCGTCGAGTGGAACTGGGTCGGCGAGGGTGTTTGAATATCTTAGGGTTCGAAAAAGAGAGAGGAAGGGGGGGGGGGGGGGGAATTAGAGCAGAAGAGAGGGAACTGGGACGGAAAACAAAAAGTTTCAAATTAATTCAAGCATGCCCAAAATACAATAGTCTCTGGCTTATATAGTTGTCGGTCACAACATAAAATAACGGTACCGAAAAATACAACAACAATAATATAAATGATAAAATAACGCCCCTCAACAATGTTGGCTAGGCCGGCAAGTTACGCGCCCTTCTCCCTCGTCTGCTCCATCGGGATCCATAACAATACCGCCTACTGGGAAATTTACCTTGCCCTCAAGGCAGAAATCTGGGAACTCGAGGCGCATATCCACTCGGTCTCCTCCAAGAGTGAGCGATCCTGCCAAGCCACCAAGACCTGATCCACTGACTTCTCTACGCGGAGAATCATGCACGTGTATGTAAAGCTCTGGGGAAGGAACACCGCTAGGGAGGTTCTGGGGACTGTCTGAGGAAGTGCCTCCCTGACTAGGTGTTCACCGATCACCCGCTTGAGCTGCGAGACATGGAACATCGGATGGATGCGACTCTTCGGAGGTAGGTGAAGGTGAAATGCCTGGGTGCCCACCCGGGCTAAGATCTCAAAGGGGCCGTAGAACTTGGCCTCCAGCTTGGAGTGTGTCTGCAGGGTCACCGTGACCTGCCAGTGTGGTCAGATCTTGAGGAACACTGAATCAACCTCGGTGAACTGGACGTCGCGCCAATGGCAGTTGACTGAGGCCACCATCCTATTCTAAGCACACTGGAAGTGTTGGCGTAGCTGACGAAGCATGACATCGTGGTCACGGAGGAGGCTGTCCACGGCAGCTACCGCGCATTCGCCCAACACGGCTTGTGTGAGGGTGGGCGGAGTCCTTCCATAAACTATCTCGAACGGTGTGGTGTTGGTGCTGTAGTAGGACGTGTTGAAGGAGTACTCTGCCCAGGAGAGCCACTTGGCCCAAGCCCGCAGGTGATCACACACAAAACAACGCAGATAGGTCTTCTAGAATCAATTCATAACCTTGGACAGTCCGTCGGTCTGTGGATGGTAGGTCGTGCTCATCTGAAGTTGTGTACCCTGCATCTTGAGCAGCACATGCCAAAAGGAACTCAAGAAGAGGGGGTCGCAGTCACTCACAATGGAGCAAGGGAACCCATGGAGGCGAACCACCCCGTCAACGAAGGTAGAGGCCACTCTGGGAGCCATGATCTGGTGTTGAAGCGTGATGAAATGAGCGTACTTGGAGAGGCGGTCCACGATCACCAATATGCAGTCTCATGTCTTGGAGCGGGGAAGCAGGGAGATGAAGTCCATCGAAATATCTTCCCATACCCGTGTTGGAATGGAAAACGATGGGAGGAGGCCCCCAGGAAAGGTAGCCTTGTACTTGGCGCGCTGGCAAGACAGGCAAGCCGCGATGAAGTCTTGACTCGCTGTAACATTTTCGGCCAATACAGGGAGGCGACGAGGCAGAGGTACGTCTTGAAGGCGCACGCGTGACCCCCTTCTGGGGTCGCATGGAACTCGATGAATCGGCGGGGAATCAGCTGAGAGGAAGCGGAAACGACCAGACGATCCTGATAGTAGAGGCGGACGCCCACAAGGCAATAAGGTGGGCGGGCAGTGGCGACTAGCTGCAAGGTCACCAAAACGACTGGAATTCCCAGACAAGTCGGGGAATGGCAGTCAAATTCGACGTCTATGATTGGTGGGAGAGGGTGTCGGCCGTCCGGTTGGACGATCCCATTCGAAACTCGATGTCAAAGTCGTACCCCAAGAGTTTGACCACCCAAACTTGCTGCGTCGGGGTCGCAATCATCTGGTGAAGAAGGCAGCGTAAGCTGTGATGATCTGTCCGAACTGTCAAGTAGCAAGGGCCGCCAATGTTGTACCGCCAAAACCAACACCATCAACTCTGACTCGTATGCGAAGCGAGGACGCACGGTGGCTACAAACGAACGGCTGAAATAGGCGACGGGTTGTCCCTCCTGCATCAAAACCACACCGACGACCGAGCCGGAGGTGTCGCACTCCAACACAAAGGGTTGCAAAAAATCTGACATAGCTAACACGGGGGCGGTGCTGAGGGCCTGCTGAAGGGCCCAGAATGTCGTGGCCGCCGTCGGTGGCCTCTGAAAAATGTCGGTCTCTAACTTCTTCAGCAGGCTGGAGAGCGGTTTGGCGATCTTGTCGTAGTCCCGAATGAATCGACAATAGTATCTGATGAGAACCAAGAATCCCCGGACGTAGCAGAGTGATCAGGATGTGGGTCACTGAAGGACGACCCGAACCTTATACGGATCCATAGCTACACCATTGTCGGATATGGTGTGCCCCAAGTAACTATTTTTGTCGAGCCGAAGATGCATTTCTTGGGGTTTACACGGAAAGAATGCTCCATGAGTGTGGAGAGAGTGGCCCGAACATGGTCCAAATGATCCTGCCAAGATGAACTGTAAAGTAGAATGTTATAGAAGAAAACCAATATATACCTGCACAGGAATGGACAGAAAAGATCATTCATGGTAGCCTGAAAGCTGGCTGGAGCATTAATCATGCCAAAAGGCATGACCAGGAACTCGTAATAACCATCATGCGCGTGAAACGTCATCTTGGGAACATCCTCCTCTCGAACCCATATCTGATGGTAGCCGTCGCGTAGGTCCAACTTAGAGAAATAAACAACTCCTCGTAACTCTTCTAGGAGCTCCTACATGACTGAAATAGGGTACTTATCCGAGATGGTGACTTTGTTGAGTTCCTGATAGTTCATGCAAAAACGCCAAATACTGTCCTTGCGGATCAAGAGGACTGGGCTCAAGAACGGGCGTGCACACCCCTTGCAGGAGGATGCGGTGAGCCGTCGACCTAGCCAGAAGAAAATGGGTCTTGTCGGCAAGACGTCTGGAAGGAGGTCCAAGATAGCTTGCAGTGCCGGAAAGGTCAGAGAGCATTGGGCGGACTGCCCCTCCACGTGCCACAAGGAGGCCGCCCAATCCACGTCGGTGGATTTTTGGAGCGCCCGTAAGAAAATAGATTGATAAGTAAAGTCAAGTCGCCCTCTAGCAAGCAGGGCGTGCACCTGTGGAGGAAGCGCATAGTCATGCAGTCCCAGTTGATGTTGGCATCCCCAAGGGTACGAAGCCAAGCCACCTTAAGAATAACATACAGCCCGCCCAAAGAGAAGGCGTAGAAGTCTGCTTGAAATGGGTTGATGTTGCTGGTGAGAGTGAGGGCCGGACACAGGCCATCCATGGCCCGCCGCCTCTCATCTCCTAAACAGACCGAGAAACGCTTGGCGGCCTGTACTGGCAGTGACAGACGATCCACCAGGTGCTGGGAGATAAAGTTGTGGCTCGCCGGCTATCGGTCATCATCACAACAGAGGCCCCGTGAAGTGTCCCTCGTAGCTTTATCATCAGTGGACCCGAGAATCCGCCAACGGTAAATATTGGAAGGTTCAAGCGGTGAAAGGTGGCCGCTGGGGGGTCATCGGTTGTCGTATCACCTCAGGTTCCTCCTTGTCAATAAGGATCCGAAAGTCTTTCAGCGGGCACTCGTGCATAGAACAGTTCTGGAGGGCTCCGAGGGACGACGAGCCCGCCGCAGACGTCGTAAAGCGGCCGACCAAGAGGGAGTCGATCTTAGCGCCCAGGCACAGCATGAGGGCCTGCAACGACGTGATCGAGCCGTCGTGTTCGTCCAAACAACGAAGGGGATCGCAATCAGCGGGGGGGGGGGGGGGGGGGGGGGTGCATGGACCGGTTGGAGGGAAGGAGACTGGGAGCCACTGGAAGCCCTCGGGCGGAGGAAGGAAGCCCGCTGGAGCAGCGATAGCAACGTCGAAGGTCGTTGAAGTTGTGTCCAAGATGGTGAGAGGATCGCGGAAATCAGACAATACGACCACGGGAGGTACGAGACTGCGATGTGGTTTGATCCGCGGATGGCAAACTGACGGGTGGCGCGAATTGCGACTGAATGCGGAACGAGCGAGGAGGTGGGGTCGCGAAGAGGAATGAGGAGGCCGTAAGGAAAAGCGCTCACGAGACTGCGCAGACACAGTTACTTTGGGCGGTGGAGACCGCGGCCGGAATTAGGCAGGTCAGATCAAATGTTAGGGTTCAAAAAAGATAGTTCAAGAGGCGGAGAAAAGGAATTCAGAAGGTTAAGTAACAGGAGTTGCTCGTAAACATGAGTTACAATGTCAAAAGAAGGTGGTTCGCAAATCAAGTCCAGAACACATCAAGCTCTTCGAGTGGGAAGTAGGTCTCACACAAAGATCTCGCTGGAGCAGGGAGCAGGTCTCACCAGAGCAAAAAACTGGGAGCAAGGGTCGCTGGATCTAAAGTTACGAGCAAGTCTAATAGTATCTGAGAGTCAGATTATGCAAAGCTCGCAGCAAAAACCCGCGGGGTTTGCAAATCTCGCTAAGATGCATGCCAGAGATGCTGGAAAATATTGCGGGAGATCAAAATGGAGATGCGGGCAGAGCTCGCATCAGATGCGAGAAGAACTCGCAGGAGATCGCAACAAAATATGCGAGCAAAGCTCGCAGTCGATGAGGGAAGAGGTCGTCGACATGATGTGGTCGTGCAGATGGAGGTCTCGATGCAAAGTTTTTGGGGATCCATCTATCTGATGGTTTGTTTGTTCGCACGAAGAAGTCCGTTTCGTACGCTCGATCTTACGCCACAGCCGCATCATTCACGCTTTCTTTCGCGACTTCGAGCATGCACGTCTTTCGCCAACTGCCTGCTTATGGCACAATCTATCAATGTCTCACCTCAACCACCTGTACTACCTCAGCCAACACGCTCTGGGCACTCATCGCTCCTGCATTCTCATGTCCCTCCAACGCCTTGTCCACTCCTTTCGTTTGTCCTTGCTGTTTTCCCACACACTCCGCCATCGCACAACAGTTCATATGCATTCCTTTGGGGCTACCAATATCTAGTGCCTACTCCAGCCCCCCTCTTCCATCCAACAATTGATACACTTCCTCGACCGTGTCCAGCTTCGCACCCAGTATCTTCCCTCCCCGGGACTGTTGTTCCAGCAGCCTTTGGTACCCTTCCTGCGGCTCCTCGTCGCCCAACGTCCTTGTCTGTTCCTTTACTTCAATCCCTCAATTCCATGCCCCGGACACGTTCCATGGTCTTCCACGCCGACAAGGACGCATCTGCCGCCGTTGACTCCCATTGCTTGGATCAACTCGAAGCTCGGCTTGAGGATCTCACCCTCATCCTTCAAAAGCTCATGGCCACGTCAGAAATATGTCCAATGGCTTGTCTGCCACCACCGCCGCAACCGCCCGCTACAGTTGTCTAAACGACCCATATCCGTCGGTTTGAGATTCTTATGCTCGACGACATTGATCCCCTTGGTTGGATTGCATGCGTCGAACAATTCTTCAACCTTCAGCCCTCCCCCGCCAACCAGAAGGTTCCACTCGTCAATCTCTATATAGAGGGTTCAGTGCACCATTGGGTGTGTTAGATGTATTAGCAGGTCCCTGACCGCTCCTGGTTAACAATAAAGGAGAAACTTCTCCACCTCTATGACACCCGCCATGAGGGTAATATGCATGTGAGCGTTTCAACTCCGTGCACCAGTTCAACATTGAGGCCACCTACATCAATGAGTTCATTGAGGTAACCACGCACGTCCCCTACCTAGCCCCCGACCATAACTTGTAGTACTTTCTTGGGGGTCTGTAACCCCACCTCTGGGCACGCCTTCAAATCGACAATCTGATTACACTTTGCCACGTCATGGAGCAAGCTCGTTACCTCAACGAGGAACTTTACACATCCCCGTTATCTTCTCGACCACCCCAAGAACCATTTTCACTACCTTTGAAATCTCTATCGCCTCTTCCCCGCATTGATCCCTTTGTCCCACTCACATTGATAGGGCATCCTCCGTCCCCGCCAGTTCCGACAGTGACATTTTCACCGACACCCCGTCGACCCCAACACTTATCTCACTAGTACAACCTTGAGCTTCGCTGAAAGGGCCTTTTTTCTCTTTCACAACAACCGTACTCGCCCACCCACATCTGCCCTTTCAAAGACCTGTGCATGATGATTAGATCTGTAAATGACGGTCCTAACATCAATGACTTGAACCACACTGGCTGACATTTCCTACAGGCTTCAACCTTGAGGACAATGTTGATTTTTCAGGAGAGGAGTGTTGATACGAAGACGGTCACCACGCGACCCTTACTAGTCTATGTAACCCGATGGGCATCATCGTATTTTATGAATGCCACTTCCTCCTATATAAGGGAGTGGGGGAGAGTCATTTTGCTATCTTGGTGAACTTGTTTAGTTTTAGGCTCTCATGGGTGAGAGGGGCTCTTAGAGGGAACCAACCCTCGAGTCGGGTCGAGTTGTCTCGATATTTTGTATCCTTGTTTTGCATTCAATCAAAAACAATTTTGGTTTGTGATAGTGTGTCTATCAGAAGGATATCCCAAACCAAGATTAGAGGTTGGGACTAAAACAATGAATAAGAGTACTGGCCTTTATAGTCGGCCTTATAGTGGGCATTTAGTCTACTTAATTTACTAATTAAATTTATGTCATATAGAAACATAAGAAATTATAAAGTCATGCAAAAGAGTGAAATGCTTTTCCTATAAAGAAAACAAAAATCAATTTCCACATTTTATAAAACCATACCTCTCAGCCAAGAGTGTCACAAAAATTTTCACAAATAAGAGAGTGCATGTAATAGTAAATATCTATGAAACACGGATACTTTCCCGCAGGCAGCGTACCCGTACCTGATACATATCCGGTACCGGTACATACCCGATACTCGACGGATACACTTGGACTTAGCACACCATTCTGCATATTGTGAAAGGAGTCTATTTTTTTAGAGTAAACAAAAGTTGGCTCTATGCTAGGAAGTGTTAGTACGACCAATTAAGTTGTGTATTTGTACCGGGCATGTTTCTGGTACTCGTACATTTCTGTTACAAGTACATGTATTGAACGTGGTGATACGACGCAAGTTATTAACAAAATGACTAACTTGTCTCTAGACTAACCGAAGATTGAAGATGTTGATCTCCAACAATGAAGAAGAAGAAGAAGAAAAAAGACTGATGCGTAAACTTAAGTTTAATTTTATCTTTTTTGGTTAAAAACATAAGGTGTTAAATTTGGTAATATTTAAGAATGCTTAATGTTTGAAAACTTCATGTTCTGTTGCATTGATTTGTGAACTTGTACTTCAGCCTTCAGGTCATGATTTATGTTCGATGTTTCAATATTTTGATAACTATTTATCGCACTTATGATATATATATTACTTGTTAAAACGTATAAAGCCGTACTCGTATCTTTGGTTTTTAAATTTTGGCGTACCGCCGTACCGGGTCTGTATCGTACCCGATACACGTACCTGTACTGGTGCTTACAGGGTAAATATATAACGAGTAAAAACCCCATAGTTTCTGCAATCTCCAAGGATAACATGAAATTAATCATTCACAAAATAACATTGAAAGATGACTGAATTGTTTTTGTTATATTAGACATGACAAAAAATACGCATGATACAATCAACGAAAATAAAAAAAATTAAACGCAAAACGAGTTCAATGAGCCATGGTGTCAAATCAAATTTGGTGAGTTTAATCACGAAGGTCAAAGATCAGGGGCAGGGCTGAGCAACACGGACAATACCGGAGAATGAATTGTTTTTATTTTTAAAATCACAAAATGAACTTTGATTAAACTGCACCTTTTATTAGGAGGTCCTTTATAAGACCCCTCTTGTATCCTTTATAATTATGTTTGGCTGAAATGATAAAAAGTGAGCCCTAGGCTCAACAATTCCGGATTGTGCCTCTCTTGTCCCGTGTTTCCTTCAAAAGTCTGACTTTTGTCACATCATCCACCCATCCGGTCAGCATTTTCCACATCCAGACAGGTGTCCCACATCTTCCTCGATGTGTCAACACATGTATTGCATGTCGCACTCCTACTTCCCAACAAAACTCGTCGTCCGCATATTCATCGACTCTCCTACCGCCAGCGCGTGTTACTCCAACTCCACCACTTTTGCCGCCCAGGGCAGTCTCCTTAGATGCATGCCTTCCACATGTCGCATGGATGGCTGCATCGATGCCATCAAAATTCTGTCACCAAGCTCTGTGCTCGCTTCAATGCCTAAGAGGAACGCCATAACTCCATCCTCTCCCTCCTACGGCAACTTCAGCTCTCTTCCACCACTCCACTGGAGCTCCTTACTTGTACAACAATCTATCACTCTCTGATCTCGGTAGCTTCGTTGAGCACTATTCCGAGGAACCGAGCTTTGTTCTAGCTATCCCCCACCAACACTGGTGTATGGGAATCCCCTGTTCAACAACCAAGACCTCATCGACTAGATCTGGGAGGAACAATTATTTAAGAACAATCGGGCCTCTGACCAACAACGGGCACTCTTTGCATCTGTCAGCTGGAGGGATCAGTCGTTCATTAGGTGGTTAGTTAAGTAATCCACTCCGACTCTGACATGGAGTGGTTTGACGCAATCCCTCATCCAGTGTTATAAACACCGTTGTCGTATGACAATCTGGTGATGAGCACGTCGACGAGTTCATTGAACTCGTTACGCACATCCCAAGCGGTTGTTTCCCAGTCTAATATGACATTTCTTCACTCTGGTCGATTGATGCACTTGCGGGGAACGGCTCCTTAGCGCGCATTCTTATGGAACCACACTCCTTCCAGAAGATCTAGTAGGTCGATTTCAATATCATTCTATGGCAATTCGCTTCAAACAAAAACAACTCTGCAACGATCATTAACCATCCCCCTCCTAAGAGCAACAGTTGCATCAACTCCTTCACTAGAACGCCCCTGTGTTTCAAGAACCACGGGGACTTCCCAACACCCGTCGCGCAGCTGATCACATCATTCCACTTCAGCTAGGTACCATCGCCATCTCCAAGAGGCCATACCTCCACGGCAACACCGAAAAAGATGAGATTGAGAAGCTAGAATCCGAGATGCTTCAGACGGTCATTAACTGCATCAATGCTAGTCCCTTCTCCTGTCTAGTCCACCTTGTGCGCAAGAAGGATGGCAGCTGACGGTTTTGTAAAGATTATCAAGAGTTGAACCGGATGATCATGCCAGACCAATGCCTGGTTCCAGTTATACACAAGCTATTGGAAGAACTGCAAGAGGCCAATTTTTCTCAAAAATCAGACTTCAATTTGGATACTATCAAGTTTGGGTGTGCTAAGCACATTCACAAAATAACTTTTCACACACATGACAATCACTATATTTTCTTCGTTATACCATTTGGGCTAACCACAACCCCCACCACCTTCTAATCCATTATGAATGACATCTTTCACTTTGCTCTTTGTCGAAACATGCTAGTTTTGTTTATGGAATTCTGGCTTATAATCCATCCCAGAAGGGTCATATGACACATTTCACAGACACCCTCGAGACACTTCAACAGCACCACCTGCATGTAAACCCCAAGGAGTGCAATTTCGGTGCGATATTATTAGTTATCTAAGCCACACCATCTCAGTTCAAGGGGTTTCCATGGAGATTGACAAGGTCCTTGATCATGCTGCTATGGCCGACCCCGTGGTCAGTTCAGGAAGGCTGAGGTTTTTTAACGGATACTACAGTGGGTTCACACACCACTACGAAAGATAGCATGACCACGGATGACCCTCCTAAAGAAATCGGTGTCAGACCTCTTCTACTGGACTCCCACAATTGGTGAGGCATATATTGGCACTGCAGCACACCCTGCTCACATCCCCAGTGCTATCCATGCCATATTTCAACCATCCATTCGCAGTTGAATGTGTCGGTTCGAACCACTGCATCTATGTGGTATATATATAGAGTGGATGATCCATTACCTTCACCCGCACCTATTTAATACGACCCTGATTTGCATTAGTCCTCAACGTGTCGTACTTGCTAGATCATTACTGAATTGATTTGCATTAGTCCTCACGACACAGTCCCACACGACACGGTCCGACGTGACACAACTCGTTGAGATTAAAACAACCAACATCACTCGTGTCCCAGCACACGACCAAGCGAAAGAAAATATGGGGAGAAAGATACAACATACGACATAAGTCTCGAGGCCGTGTGGAACTAAGACGAACAACGGGAAAGATCATCCAAGTCGTTTTCATCCCAAACAGTCCCCCCTCACGCGAAACACACGTGCATATAGACATAACAACAACAGGAAGCAAATACAACAATAAAAAAAGGACGAAAGACAAAAAACACACAAAAGGCTTCATCTTCGGCGACAGATCAGCGCCCCGGAGGGGTGGCAACAACTGAAATTGATAGAAATCCAAGATGCAGCGGCTGAAGTTGTCCGGAAGGCATCCGAAAAATACAGGCAGCAGCTAGAAGCGTCGGAAACCCAAGGGAGTAGCATCCGAAATGACCGGGGCCAGCGAGCAGCATAATGTCATCTGCCTCAGATGGATTGACAGTAGTCAACAACAGGGGAAGCTCCAGGTAGGATGAGCAGACAATGTCTTCATGCACAATCGACAAAGAACAAGAAGGGGGTCGACGAGAGGCACTGGAAGGACCTCCAGAGAAGTAGCAGGAAGCGTTGGAAGGATCTCCAGTGGGACCTCCAGAGAAAGACACTGTTGAGTGGAACAAAAGCAACAAGGAACACCAGATAATGTTTGAAGAAAGCCCGAAGGCGCAGCGGAATCGTTGACGACCTCCACGTCTAGATCTGGACGGAAACGGGGCCGCAGCTAGCGGATTCAACGATAAGCCCTCTCACACAATAATTGGCAGAACAGTTGCCTTAGGGTGTGGGGAGAAGAACATTAGACGATCGGACATCAGACGACGGGAACGTCGTCGATCGAGCTTGACGGGAGCGGCGACAGAAGAAGCCGACGAAACGATATGGATCCTCCCAACGCTTTTGTTGATGGGATTAGAAAATGGAAGCAGAAAAATAGAGAGTAGCAGGAATCAAAGTCGTAGCCCTCTTCGATGTGAATATGCCACAATGCATATGATAGGGGAGAAATCTTACAGAGGGAAAAATTCTACCTCTGATACCATGTTGGAAGGTAGAGAACATAAATGTGTGATTATATTATTCATCCACTTAGGGCATTATATAGGAGTTACAACAAGACATAAAACACCGATAGGTGGCGTGGGACTAAATCTCAAACACATAAAGACACTACAAGACTGACATTGACTCGATAATTCCAACAAAAGCTTTTGTAGGGTCCTCCAGACGAGCTCCATTAATTCCTACGAGAATGAATTTATCGAGTTGGTCACACACATGCAAGATCTTCCTCCCGACAACTACTTAGGCTATTTTAAGTATGGCTTAAAACCGCATACCCAACATCGCCTCCGCACCCTCCATCATCCACTGTTAATCAAGTCCTAGACCTCTCCCTACTCTTGGAAGTTGAAATTTTTGCGACATCCACAGACCTTCGTTCTATCTCTACTCCCCTCAAGCCCTCTACCAATCATACTTTGTCCATACTCCTAAACCTCCAACATCACCACCTTTCCCTCGCCTACCCATCGTGCCTCCACGCACCAACAGTGCTATCCCTACTCACCGCCTTTCCAACCAAGAGTGTCATGATTTGCATAGAAAGAGTTTGTGTTTCCGTTGCAAGCAACCCTACTCTCCTACTCATGATTGTCCTATCAAAGAATTTAGTGCTATGATCGGCGACATGTAGGAGACCGACATAGCTGATTTTGACTCCCTTGAGATCACTGACGTACCACCAAACCAAGCCCCGACCACTTCAGTGGCGACCAACCCATGGGCATGCTATTACAAGTAGAAGGGAGGCTCTTCGATTTTGGGGTCAAGGTCGAATTTCAGGTGGGATGTTGTTATGCACACGCGGCGACATCAACATGGATCCTTTTATTTTGTATGGTCATTATGTATTTTTATTTTTAGGGGTATTATGGTAATTCGTAAGCGGATCATCCTTCCTATATAAGGAGAAAACCTGTAAGACTTAGGTAGATTTTGATCATTAGGGTTTGGGAGCTCTGATTTGGAGAGGGGCTTCGAGGAGAAACCCACCTCTTGAGATTAGGCATGACTATCCCTCGGGAATTATATCTTGTTTTCAAGTTTTATTTCAATCAAAAATTCTCATTTGGTAACAATTGGCCTCGTTAAAAAAGCATAAAGATATCAAATTAACTAATATTAAAGACATGAAGCTTAAATATTAAGCTTTATAGAATATTTTAAAGAACGAAAGAACTTTAAACAACGTCATTAATCTCTTCTTTCTAAATGGTGAAAAATCATAAATAGAACGATGATCCTGCATATAAATTAAGATAAAGAGCGACTTGCACTTCTAATAACATCTGGATAAGATGGGAAAATTGGTGGAAGGATCTATGACCTTCAAGATATATTTTGATTTTAAGCTTTGGTATACAAACACAGCAGATCACTTACCTTTATCATTTTGTAGACACAGTATACTGATAAAACATAGCCTAATAAATTCTGTAGATGCCCTCTCCAGGTTCTAGAGAAAGCAGCAGCGTCCTGAAAAATTAAATGAAATCATTAAACGAGATGAAAGCAATAAAAAAGGACTGTTAACAATCCAATGTCAATCCTAACTAGATTCAAGCTAAGCATTGAGTCATTAACTTTGATTAAAGATCATATAAAGCCAAAATCCAATCCGATTATCACATTTTTTAATCTTTGTTAGAGAAGCCCATTTAATCTAGGCCCATTATGTAATTATTTATTGTCATTCTCTCTTCTTTTTAGTCCCACATCATGTATAAGACATTCATCTATCTTTCTCTCCTCTATATATTTGTACTCATTCTTTGTATTTCATACAAGTGAACATATATACACGGTGGATTTTTTCCCTTTTCTACATGGTATCAGAGCCAGATTCTCTCCTTGGGCGGCTTCCCTCTTCCTAACCGCCCATCGCGCGCGGTCCTCTACCCTGCCTGCGGCCTGCTGCAGACTAATCTTCTGTCCGCTGCCGGCTCTTGCCGCTCGGTCTCCTGCGGCCTTCTTTTCTCCTGTCCGCTCTGCGTTCCTTCCTACACTTCCTCTTCTTCTCCGTGGTTCCACCCCTCCCCTCAGGCTTCTTATATCCTTCCCTCTCTATCATGTGGGGTCCACCTCTCCTTTTTTGCTCCATGGTCAGACCGCTTCGCTCTCCTCCAGACCGCCCTCTCTTCTCGCGGCCTGCTTCTTCTCGCGACCTGCTCCCGCTCGCGGCCTGCTCTTCTCGCGGCCTTCTCATGCTTGCCTCTAGTAGCCTCTAGCGGCCTGCTCCTGTCCGCTCGCGGTCTCTTCTCGCGGCCTGCTCTTCTCGCGGCCTGCTCCTGCTTGCCTCTAGCGGCCTGCTCCTGCCCTTGCTCTTCTGGCGGACTGCTCCTGCTCGTTGCGGCCTGTTTCTACTCGCCCACTCTGCCTCGTATTCCTCGCGGACTCTTCCTGTCCGCTGTGTTCTGCTATCCGATGCCTTGTCGCTGGAGTCCTACTCGCAATCTCTTACTCGCTGCGGCCTATTCCTGTTCGCTGCTATCTGATCTCTCTTTCCGCTTGAGTCTTCTTTACTCGCGGTCTCTTCTCTCAGCCCGCTCGTGGCCTCCCTTTTCTCTGACCGCTGCTACTCTCAACCAGACCGTGCGGATTGTTGCCTTTCCGCATTTAGGTCGTGGTCTTCTCCTTTCTTCTATCTGCGCAGCCTGTCTCTGTCCGCTGTTGTCTTCTCTTTCTACCGGTCTCCACCTCCGGTCGCGTCCTCTTCCTGCCGCTGGTGTCTTCTCATCGTGACCAGGCGGTCTCAGCTCTAGTCGCGCGGTCTCCTCGGTTACCGGTCTGTTCTCCTAGCCGCATTTCTTCTTCATGGCTTCTTCTATTGATTCTGTCGGAACGGCGGTTCCTCCTGCAGACCGCCCGACCTCTATTCAGGAAGTGCGCGATGAGCTCCGTATCACTACTATATCTCTGACCGGCAAGAAGAATTTTGTGGAATGGGTGCACTCTGTTCGCCGGGTCCTACAATCCAAGGGGTTTTTTCATCACTTGACCCAGGTCGTTACTGGTACTCCTACTGACGATTGGTTACGCAATGATGGTCGTGTGCAAACGTGGATCCTTAATTCCCTTGATGGCGAGTCTTATCGACTGGCCATGTACCACGAGACGGCCAAGGGCATGTGGGACGAGCTCCACACCCTTTACTCCGACAAGGATAGTCTCCACCATTTGTACGACATTATCACTGCTCTCCAGGACCTTGATTGCAGTGGCGCGACCGATCTGACCTCCTTTGTTGCCCAAGCTCGGTCTCTGGTCGAAGCTTGGATCCAACATCAGCCTCCTACTGTGGACCTTGCTACCCAACGTGCCCAAAAGGAAGTTGTGGGTATAGCCATGATGATGGCTCGGGTACCCCATCACCTTCACAGTGTACGGGCTCAAATCCTCTCCTCTACTATTACCCCGTCCTTCTCAGATGTGTGCTCGATGCTTCTCAAAGTCTCCCCGCCTCCGGATGTGTCAGACCTCCTTCTCCGGCCCTTGTCCAGCAGGCCCCTGCTCCTTTACTGTCTCTTCCGTCTTCAGCTCGTGGAGGTCGCTCTGATTCTCGGGGACGTGGTCGGGGTGGCCGACCTCGGCCTAAGTGCTCGTTCTGCGGCAAAGACGGGCATCTTGAAGCCACGTGCTATCGCAAGCATGGTCGACCTCCTCGTCCGCATGCCTCTGTTGCTACCACCGACCCCTCTCCCGCTCGTACTGACCTCGACGAGGTTCGTCTTCAGCTCCAGCATCTTCATGGACTGCTCAGCCGCCCGCCTGCCTCGGTTGTCTCCGCTGCCTCCATCTCCAATGAAGGTATCGCATGCCTCTCCTCTGGCCCGCGCTGGATCCTCGATTCTGGTGTCACTCATCACATCACCTATGTTCGACCGCCTCAGTACTTGTCTTCACCTTACCCGAAGTACATTACTGTGGCCAA
This sequence comes from Platanthera guangdongensis, assembly GCA_039583875.1. NCBI lineage: Eukaryota > Viridiplantae > Streptophyta > Magnoliopsida > Asparagales > Orchidaceae > Platanthera > Platanthera guangdongensis. Next base: position 25,733,083 of record CM077153.1, on the reverse strand, counting down.
TGGGGCATCCGTCCCTGTCTCTGGATGTGCTGATATTCCTCTCGCCTCCTCCCTTCTCCTGCGCTCGGCTCTTCACGTTCCGGGCTTTTCTTTCAATTTACTTTCTGTTGGTCGCCTTACTACAGATTTAAAATGCTCAGTGACTTTTACTTACTCTTCTTTTCTGATACAAGATCAGCAGACGCAGACTATCATTGGTAGGGGGCGGCTGCAGAACAGGATCTACCTTCTTGATGACTCTCCTACCCTCCTCGCATCTGTGCCCTCCTCGGATTGGCATCGACGTCTTGGTCATGCTACTCTCCAAGTCCTCCAGAAGGCTCTCCCGGATATATCTCTTCCTGCTTTTCAGTGTGAAACATGTATTTTTGGCAAACAACCACGTTCATATTTTCCTTCTCATTGTACTCGGAGATCCGCTCCTTTTGTTTTGGTACACTCTGATATCCGGGGTCCGTACAAGATCACTAGTATTTTTGGCTACCGTTACTTTCTTACATTTATTGATGATTACTCTCGCATGACATGGTTGTATCTCCTTCGCGATCGTTCTGAGCTTCCCCGCGTCTTCAGGGCCTTCATTCTTGAGACTCGCACTCAATTCTCTGAGCTCATTCGCACTCTTTGTACTGAAAAAGCACGCGAGTACACTGGTCATGACTTCGCGACCCTCTGCTCTGAGTTTGGCATCATTCACCAAACTTCGTGTGCGTATACTCAACAACAGAACGGTGTCGCCGAGCGCAAGAATCGTCATCTTCTTGATGTAGCTCGCTCCCTTATGCTTCAAATGATGGTTCCCAAATCATACTGGAACTTTGCGCTTTCCACGGCCTATTTTCTTATCAACCATCTATCATCTTCCGTCCTCCAGAATGCTACTACTTTCAGCCTCCTCTTTACCTCCACTCCACTTTTTCCAGTTACTCCCCAAATTTTTGGGTGTACTTGCTACATTCACCACCTCGGTCCCTCTACAGACAAATTGGATTCCCGTGCAGCCAAACATATTTTTGTAGGCTACTCGCGCACTCAAAACGGTTATGTGTGCTATTCGCCTGCTACCCGCAAGGTGACTGTTTCTGCGGACGTCACTTTCCGGGAAGATCTTCCCTTCTTTTCTACTCTGGATGTCGCTCTTGTTCCCGAGTCCGTCGTTCGTCCTGTCATTTCAGCTCCTCATTCCTCCTCATCTACTCCTCTTGCCCAGCCTCCGGTTCGTCCACATCCACCTGTTATCCGGGTTTATTTCGTCGCTCTCCTCTCGTTGCCCAACTGCAGTCGGCTTCGCCCTCTGATGCTCCACTACCTGCTGCTCCGGCTCCAGCCTCCACTGCTCATCCACTGGCGAACTATGTCTATCTACATCGTCTTTCACCGCCGCTTCTTCTCTTTGACAAATCATTATTCTTTGTTTCTGTCTCTAACTTTGTGCATGAGGTGTTTCAACATCCAGGCTGGCGGGCTGCCATGGACGAAGAAATGACGGCCCTTTGGGCCAACCAAACCTGGGTCATTGTCCCTTTACCTCCCGGTCAGCATCATGTTGGGTGTAAATGGGTTTTCGTCATCAAACATACTCCGGATGACACTATTGCCCGACTGAAGGCCAGACTTATGGCACGTGGTTTCACTCAACAACATGGTCTTGATTATGAGGAAACCTTTTCTCCTGTGGCTAAGCTCAACACTGTTTGGGTTCTTCTCTCTGTGGATGTGCACCGCCACTGGCCCCTTCATCAGCTCGATATTAAGAATGTCTTTTTGAATGACGATCTTCAGGAAACTGTCTACATGCGTCAACCGCCCGGGTTTGAGACCACGGGGGAGTCTCATGTTTGTCTTCTAAAGAAATCCATCTATGGTCTCAAACAATCCCCTCGGGCGTGATTTGACAAGTTCAGCAAGGTGGTTCGGGACATGGGTTTCACTCGGAGCTCTGCAGACTTCTCCCTATTCACCCGACACCGGGCAACTGGAACTGTCCTTCTGTTGGTTTATGTTGATGATATCCTACTTACTGGGAATGACTTAAACGGGATTCAAGAGATCAAACAGCATCTCAGCACCGCGTTCCAGACCAAAGACCTGGGGCCTCTTTGCTACTTCCTCGATCTTGAGGTCGCACGACGGCCAGATGGGCTTGTCCACTCCCAACGGAAGTATTTTTTTGATTTTCTCAAAGCCGCTGGTCAGTCCGGTTGCAAGCCAACTAATACCCCGATGGAAGCAAATCACAAACTATATGCTCATGCCTTTGATGATGATTTACTTCTCCAGAACCCGAAATACTATCGACGTCTAGTGGGAAAGTTGATCTACCTAACAGTCACGAGGCCTGATATATCATTTGTTGTTGGGGTTGTCAGTCGGTTCATGCATGCTCCCCGGGTTTCTCATCTCCAGACGGTTGAATCTTCGATACCTTAAGGCAACTCCGGGTCAAGGGCTTGTTTACAAGACCTCCAACTCTGCTCCATCATTGATTGCTTATTCTGATGCTGATTATGCCGGTTCCCTGGACGATCGGCGGTCAACCAATGAGTTTTGTACTTATTTTAGTGGTCATCTCATTACATGGAAAAGTAAGAAACAAGTCGTGGTTGCTCGATCCTCTGCGGAAGCTGAATACCGATCGATGACATCGGTTGTCTCAGAACTCACATGGCTTGAAAGTCTCCTTACTGACCTGGGAGTAAAACTTCCTTCATCTGCTGTTCTATTTTGTGATAGTCAAACAGCCATACACATAGCAAAGAATCTTCTGTTTCACGAGCGCACAAAACATATCGAGTTCGACTGTCACTTTATTCAAGAGAAAGTTCAATTGAAGAAACTTGAATTAAAGCATGTTCCGGGCACTGATCAAGTTGCTGATATTCTTACAAAGGCTTTATCAAGTACCTTGTTTTACCAGTGTTTGTCGAAGCTGGGTGCATATGACCTATACGCTCCAGCTTGCGGGGGAGTGTTAGAGAAGCCCATTTAATATAGGCCCATTATGTAATTATTTATTGTCATTATCTCTCCTTTTTAGTCCCACATCATGTATAAGACATTCCTCTCTCTTTCTCTCCTCTATATATTTGTACTCATTCTTTGTATTTCAGACAAGTGAACATATATACAAGGTGGATTTTTTCCCTTTTCTACAATCTTCATATAGAAAAACTTTGGATACCATTACACTCATCACCAATGTGTACTTTTTTATTTCCAAATTTTAACGCAACAATGTAATATTTAGGTGGGGATCACATGTAGGAGAGAGAAATGAGGAGAAAGAGAGGGAGAAAACAAGAAAAAAATAAGGGGAGAGAGGGAGGGAGAGAATGAGTTTTCTTAATCTGCGGACGACATGCAAGATGGGCAGAGAAGAGAGGGGATAAGAGAGAGCATGCACCATGACTTGTGCATCGGTGATGCTAGTGTGCGCGCAAGCGTGTATGTGTGTACGAATGTGATGTGCGTGCGCGAGCATGTGTGTGAGTGTGGGCGTGTGCATTTGTGCACACGCAAGCATGCATATGTACATATTTATTTATTTGTGTATTTATATATACTTATATTTGTATATAAACACACGAAGATATATACACACACATACATAAATATATATCTTTACCACTATAAAGGAAATATAAAGTTATGAGTTCGAAATTCAAATAGCAGTCAAATCATGGTTTGATAATTTATTAGCCGTCAGATCATTTTATCATTAAAAAACTAAAAAGTATAGAGCTCCTAAAGCTAGGGAGAGGGAGAGGGATATTATATATATATGCGGGGGAGAGAGAGAAAGAGAGATAATAGTGGTAAAGATTATATCTTATATATTATATTAGAGAGAGAGAGAGGAGAGAGAGGGCGACTGAAGAGGGGGGCAGCGGTCCGGCAGATGAGTTTAGTAGTTTACTCTCTATATATAATAAATATAGTATCTAATATATAATTATGTATATATAAATTATATATCCTAATCTATATTATATTATATGTATAGGCGGGGAGAGAGAAAGAAAGAGAGAGGGGGCAGCTGAGAGGGGGCAAGGCGAAAATTATTTGTGAAGCAACCGAAGGCCGCCTGAGAACATCGAGCACGGGCGAAGCCCATCCGGAGGCGGGCGAAGCCCGTCCGGAGTCGGGCGAAGCCTGCATGGATGCGGCCGAAGGCCGCCCGAGAGCATCGAGCACGGGTGTGGCTCGTGCGAAGATGCTCGTGTGTATATATATATATACATAGGCGGATCCATGTTCAGACACGCCCGGGCACGTGCCCGGGCGTGATTTTTCGCCATTTGTATCGGGGGTTAAGTAGGACTGTAGGAAGAAATCAGAAGCCCGGCCGATCGCGTGCCCTAGCTGCTCCCGCTGCTCGATCGCGTGCCCTAGCCCCGGCCGCCCGCCCATCGTGCCCTCGCTGATCGATCGCTGATCGCGTGCCCGGCCGCCCGGCCCTGATCGATCCCGTGCCCTGATCGTGCCCGGTCGCCCGTCCCTGATCGATCCATCGATCGCTAGTATCTTCTTCTTCTTCTTCTTCTTCTTCTTCTTTCTTTTTTTGTCTGCATATTTTTTTTTCTGCACATTGCCTCATGCTCATAGCTCATTGCTCTTTATACATTTTTTTTCTGCACATATTGCCTCATGCTCATAGCTCATTGCTCTTTATACATTAATGCTTTATGCGTCCCTCACATGATGGAATGAATTAAAGACCTTGTTATTGTGGGCTTCATGTTAAAGATCTTGTTATTGTTTTCCTTTGATGTGAGGCGATGAATATTGGCAGCTTGGAACGAAATGAAGATAGTGCTTTTCCCTGCTAGGGTGGTTCGGATAATTAATTATATTTATATAGGGTTTATTTTGTTCGGGTTTCACTTTGATGCTGATGTTTGATCTTACAAGAAGCTAGTAGTTCAAAATTCAAATGCAGATTTATTTTGTTCAGGTTTCACTTTGATGCTGATGTTCTTGATACGATTTTTTTTAACTTCCATACTGGGATTCAACTGTGGGCATTGTCATTCAAATGTAGATTTATTTTGTTCAGGTTTCACTTTGATGCTGATGTTCTTGATACGATTTTTTTTAACTTCCATACTGGGATTCAACTGTGGGCATTGTCATTGGTACTGTAAGGAGGTCAAAAGATGAGCATTTATTCTCTCCATTTCACCCAGTCTTTGACTAGTTTAGAAATGATCCGAGGCTCAAATCTTCTTATTTTGTTTTAATAATTTTTCATCAATATTGCCTCATGCTCTTTATAGATATCTTGATCCCCTATATTAATGTTTCCCTCACATGCCACTTTTAATTGTTTTCATAACTCTTGATTTCCTAGTTTCACTGAAAATTGTTTGTGTTCTAAACAGAGTGGAAGAAGGAAACAGTGTTTTGACAACTATTTGCTACAGAAGATCAATTAACAGGTGACTTTTGCTGCTCAGTTTCTAATTGATGCATTTTATTTCTCTTTGCTCTCCTCCATCGAAATGATCATTTGATTTTGTTAAGTATTTAAGTGTAGACGTGTAGTGATATTTTGATTTATTAAGTTTTCTTTTCTTTTTTTAGTTGTGAAATTCGATGGAGAAGTTTTTTTCAAAAGTAGGATCAAATCAAAC